>LNAC01000171.1:744851-756195 GCA_002007465.1 Ailurus styani | reverse complement strand
GGGTCCCCCCCCCCCCCGCCTCCCCCTGTCCCTGCCCCGTCTGGTCTGGGCCTGGGCTGGGGTCCAGAGAAGGAGGAGATGCCACTATCCTTGTTGTCAGGGAACTCCTCCTTGCTGGGCTGGAGGGATCTCAGTGGGGAGCAGCAATTCAGCAGAAGAACTGTGTGAAGGGATGACCTGGGCATTACACGAATGTGTTCTTGTTAAAAAATAAGTAAATAAACTGTATGGAAAGCCCTGGAGGAAGAAATGAAGAGTTTTGCTTGTGGCCTCTGCCCGAGACCTTACCTGCTTCCCTCCGGGGATCATGTAAAGTCAGTGGTGATCTTTCCAGACCTCTGCCAGGTCACTTCCCTACAATGTACAGCTGTGGACTTGGTGGGGCTCACGCATAGATGCGATCACGCCGTATTTGCGATTCTGCAACTTTTGCTTCTGCCTACTTTGAATGTGTCTTGGGGTCTTTTTTGTTTTGTTTTAATTTTAAGATTTATTTATTTGAGAGCAAGGAGGAGGGGGAGAGGGAGAGAGAGAATCTCAAGCAGACTCCACGCTGAGCGCAGAGCCCCATGTGGGGCTCAATCTCATGACCCTGAGATCATGACCTGAGCCGAAATCAAAAGTCTGACCCTTAACCGACTGTGTCACCCAGGCGTCCCTCAGGGCCTTTTCTTATTAGCACACAGAGGCCACGGGATAAAGACATCGGCATGTGGGGCCTCCTAGGTAGTTAGTAGAGGCCACAGGCCCTGCCTGTGGGGTGGGGGTGGGCAGCCAGTAGCCTCTATCCCCCTCTGGGCCCCTGTAGCCAAGGGGTGTTGTGGCCTGGATTTGCCTGACCACCTGATTGGAGATTTTTTCCCCCAGTTTTTTCACTGTGGTAAAACACACATCAAATTCACCATGTTGTCACGTTAAAACGCACAGTTCAGTGGCGTTAAGCACATTTACGTTGCTGCGCAACCGCCCCCACCACCCATCTCCAGAGCTCGTCACCGTGCAAAACAGAAACTCTCTACCCATCAAACAGCAGTTCCCCGTTGCCTAGTTCCCGGCACCCACCACTGTCCTTTCCGCCTCTTACGGATTTGACTGGCCTAGGGGCCCGATCTAAGGGGAATCATACTGTATTTGTCCTTTTGGGATGGATCGATCTCACTTAGCAGAATGTGGTAGCCCATGTCTGGATTCCCTTCCTCTGTAAGGCTGGGCGATGTTCCACTGTAGGGCCTTATCCCCTTTTGTTCACTCATTTATCCACCCATGGACTCGTGGGTTGTTGCCACCCCTCAGTGATTATGAATAATCCTTCTGGGAACACGCCGTAGGATATGTCTGAGACCCTGCCTTCACTTCCCAGCGAGTGGCTTGCTCACCGTACGGTAATTTGATGCGTGGGTTGTTGAGGAGCCGCCATGCTTTTGTCCGCGGCGGCTGCACCAGTTTACGTTCCTTCCAGCAGCGCACAGGCGTTCCAGTTGCTCCGCGTCCTTGTCAGGGCTTTTTTGACAGTAGCCATCCTCGTGGGTGTGAGGGGTTCCATTTGTGTTTTCTGCCTTTTCCAGGGCTTTACCAGAGTAGGGCCCTCTACTCTACACGTGTTGACTGAGCGCAGATCTTCATTGGTACGAAGAGCTCTCGGCCCCTGCGGTGGAGCCCAAGGGGGACCGAGGCCGTCAGCCGGTTGGGGGAGCATGGGGTGAACACAGATAAGCAGGCATCTTCACTGTGGAGTCCGTCAGGGTGTCGTGGGATAGCATGTGGAGCAACTCCTACACTTACTTTATAATAGAGAATTTTTTTCTTCTCTTTTTTCCACCTGCCCCATACTTTTGAGAGCCTGCTTGCTGTTTGGGGGATAGAGTCGCTTTTGAAAAATTGTGGGGGCCTCGTGAAATCTCTCTCACCCTGAACTTTGTTTTAACTCCAACGTGTTACTTCTGTCGAACAGGATCTCCTTCAGATTCGATCGTACATCTATGCTGAAGAGCCAAATATCGACATTCACAACTTTGTGGGGACTTTTACCAGGGTAAGTAGGCTTAGCTGACCGTACGGTCCTGCCCTGCTGCGAGCACATGCTGGGGACAGACCTACAGAGACGCGTTGACAGGTCTTTGTTGTGGGTAGCTGTGCTCCCGGGTAGGGGCGAGGTTCCCCTGAGAAGCCCTACCTTGAAAGCTTCTCAGTGAGGTCGGCACAGCGGGGACTCTCTCCCCGCCTCTGAATGGCTTCGATTCCCTGACGGTGTAGAGCCGAGTAGTGTTAGGGTTACCGCGAGCTCTGTGGGGGGCAGGCAGGTGCTCTTTCTGTCCCCTTCGGACACATCCGTGACTGCTGCTGCTTCAGTTTTCAAGCCACTTCCCAACTATTCTATCAAAAGGCTAGAAATTAAATTTGGATTTCAATTATTTGAAGAATCTGGGACCCACATTAAATTCGTGGTCTCTTTCTAGAAGCCATCGGACGGGCCAGCCAAGGGCTGTTTCCATTCGATTTGCTTCTGCGTTTTAGTTCTTGCCTTGTGAGACACGTCTTCAGTGTTAGGAGCCTGCCCTCCTTCAGGAGGAGCCTTTTCACGGATGGGCCTGGGGATGGGAACCACATCCAGGCTGGGGGCTTCGGAGCTTGGCCCTTCTCTCCTGGCTCACCTGGGGGCTTCCAGACAGGGGTCATCAGCCCTTCCTGTCCTGGGAAGGGTGGGCTGGAACTAGCCTGTGGATCCTGCCAGAAGCTCGGTGCACAAACACGTGCCCGTCGGTCTTTTCCAGGAAGACAGCGACCCTCCGATCAGCGAGAGCTTGAGCATAGAGAACACGCTCTGGGCCGGCACTGTCATCGCGTCGGGTAAGGGCGCCCTTTCTGAGGAATGTGTTAGCAATTTGAAAAGGAAAGAAAATCCTCTTGTATAATTAGAATAATCATCTGTCAGTGGGGAAAATTAGCCGTCGGTCACACGGTGTTTTCCACTTGCTCCTGCCCCTCCGGGGAATCTCGCTGACATCTGATGGCCCCTCAGACGCTGGCGGACGCCTCTGAGCGAGGCCGCTGTGGCCGCGGCTCTTTTCGGCAGCGTCCACTCCGGGAATAGCCCTTAATTGCCACCCGAGATTGACGTTCTAATCTCTCCCAGAAATTGGGCCAGCCTGGATGTTCTGGCCGGAAGTCATGTCCGTGGGGGCTGCCGAGCTCGTCCTGCCTCCCCCGCGCCCCCCACCCCTGCCCGCCGGCCCCCCGGCCCCCCCGCACAGGAAAGGGCCAGAGGCCTGAGTTGGAGCCTTGGTGTTGAAAACACCGACATGACGTGGAAGCTGGTGTCTTTTAGTTTTTGAACACTGGGGAGACGCTGAGCAGAAGCGGGTCCAGGGGCCGAGTGGCGTCTGCGGTGGCGCTGGTTGATGGCAGTGGGGCGCCGCCCACCTGTCCGGCAGCTCGTGGAGCCCGTTCGTGCACTGCCCATCTCACCGACCCCTCCCATCGTTACTGTGAGGGCAGGTGCCGGTATTACCCCATTCTGCGGATGAGGAGATTGAGGCTCAGTGAGGCTAAGTCCCTTGGCCAAGGTCACACGGCAGGTAAAAGGCAAAGTTGGGACTTGAACTCAGGCACTTTGCTCCAGGACCGGAACATATTGTGCAGCTGTTGTTACTATGTTATATTACATATGTGAGATAATAGTATATACTATTATTTTTTTATTTTATTTTTTAAAAGATTTATTTACTTATTTGACAGAGAGATAGAGCACAAGTAGGCAGAGCAGCAGGTAGAGGGAGAGGGAGAAGCAGGCTCTGTGCTGAGCAGAGAGCCCCACGTGGGGCTTGATCCCAGGACCCTGGGATGATGACCTGAGCCGAAGGCAGACGCTCAACCGACCGAGCCACCCAGGTGCCCAGTATATACTATTATTAACGTATAATTGCACCACTGCCAGCTTCCTGTCTCTACTGTCGGAGGACGACTTTTTCCCTCTTCAAGCGCCTCTTCCTCCTACCATCCCGTTTTCTTCTGCTTGATGCTGCTTTATGGCTCTTTAGTACAATTTAGGTGCTCAGTCAGGATACTCCGCGGCTAAGGAAGGGAATGACCAGCACAGACCAGCACACGCTAAATGCGGGGCCTCCTTGTTCACCACCCACAGATGAACCCCGTGAGTGCAAATAGAGACAAGTGCTCCTCTGAGGTCTTTTGCCATTTTTCCTTTCCCTCTCCCTGCCTGTATTTGCAGCCTAATCTGGAATGTCTCTCAATTCCTCCTGATGACGGCAGAAGTGAGAAATGGGTTCTTAAGGTTCTGCACAGGCCCCGAGGCACCGCCTGCCGCACTATGGCCACGCCCACAGCCACGCCCACAGTCACCAGCCCTGCCCCTCCAGCCTCTCCCCTGCCACGCGTCCACCCAGGTCTCTCAGAAGTGGTTACTCTTCCTTCCCAGTTTTTCTCCCCTTTGAAGACATTATGAACAAGTAATTAACCTTTTAATCTTTAATAATTTGACAGAAAACTAAGGAGTGTGTTTCCTAGATTCCTAGCATCTCCTAGATTGCCTGGAAGGTTGGCTTTCCCTGTGGTCTGCGTGGTCTCTTTCTTTGTCCCTTACTTTTTTGTGCCCACCAGCTGTTTCTTCTCTTTCTCTTATTCGTTTGTGAGAGTTCCCCATTTCTGGTTTTTGAAAAGATCTTATGGTGTATTTGATATGCAGGAGTTTCACAGTGTTACTGTTCTTGTCTGGTGAGAGAGATTATCTTGTTACTGTTTTGTTTATTTCATTGTGAATTTAGGAAGCATCTTTCTACACATGCGACAGTTCTTAATGTTCTGGTTGATCTACTTTCTGTTTCTTCATATTGACTTGTAAGCGTGCTTCAGAGCAGAGAATATCAAACTCATCTCGTATGTGACGTAAATCTCTTTTCAAAGTTTATTGTTTGTCTTTTGTTTTTGTCTTTGATGTGCTTTGTTTGGTTTTCCCAGATAGAAGTTCTAAATATTGATGTTATCCACATTTCCATAGAAACGGGATTCCCAGGGCAAAGGGCATATACATTTTACATTTTGGTTCACCGAGCATACTTCCTCTTCTTCTAAATCACATTCCTGGTAATCTGACCTTCTATGTGCATCCTACCTAACACTGTCTTCTGTTTGACTTTTTAATTTCTGCCCATTTGATAGATGTTGAATAAATATCTAACTTATTGATTTGCCTTTTAAAAGTTACTGGCGGGGGCGCCTGGCTGGCTCAGGTGGTGGAGCATGGGACTCTTGATCTTG
This sequence comes from Ailurus styani, assembly GCA_002007465.1. NCBI lineage: Eukaryota > Metazoa > Chordata > Mammalia > Carnivora > Ailuridae > Ailurus > Ailurus styani. The sequence goes on along the minus strand of LNAC01000171.1, from coordinate 750,921 downwards.
AGGTTGTAATTCAAGCCCCATGTTGGGTACAGAGATTACTTAAAAGAAATAATTTTTTAAAAAAGACTTTTATTTATTTATTTGAGAGAGAGAATCCCAGGCCAACTCTGCACTGAGTGCAGAGCTGGTCTTGGGGCTCGGTCTCACAACCTAGAGATCATGACCTAAGCTGAAATCAAGAGTCAGATACTTAGCGGACTGCACCACTCAGATGTCCCAAAAATAAAATCTTAAAAAAAAAAGTTATTTTTGAAGTTGGATTTTTAAGAAATCATTTGCATTTTAAAAATGTGTATATGAATTGCCAGTTTATGTCTGATGCTCATTTTTTTCTGTTGATGGGTTCCTTTAAAAAAACGATTCCTGGGGCACCTGGGTGACTCAGTTGGTGAAGCTTCTGCCTTCCGCTCAGGTCATGATCTCAGGGTCCTGGGATCGAGTCCTGTACGGGGGTCCCGGCTCAGCGGCAAGTCTGCTTCTCCCTTTGCTCCTCCGCCCTGCTCATGCTCTCTCTCTCTCTCAAATAAATAAATCTTAAAAAAAATTTTTTTAAAAATAATTTTTAAGAACTCTTTGTAGCCTAAGAATATCCTCCTTCTGTTTCTTACCTTAATTACAATTACTGTCTTCCAGTTGGTCTCATTTGTATTTTGGCACAAAAATTAAAAATTTTTATATCCTCAAACCTATTGATTTTTTTTTCTTTATGGTTTCTGGTTTTGTGACATGCTGAGAAAATCTTACCTGCTTTAAAATGAGAAAAATGCACTGATGTTTTCTTGGAGTGTTTATGTAGTTTCACCTTAAAATATTTGAGGGGCGCCTGGGTGGCTCAGTGGGTTAAAGCCTCTGCCTTCGGCTCAGGTCATGATCTCAGCGTCCTGGGATCGAGGCCCGCATCGGGCTCTCTGCTCAGCAGGGAGCCTGCTTCCTCCTCTCTCTCTGCCTGCCTCTCTGCCTACTTGTGATCTGTCAAATAAATAAATAAAATCTTTAAAAATAAATAAATAAAATCTTAAAAAAAAATAAATATTTGAACGCATGGAGTGACGTTAGGAAACTTACCTGTGCTCCAGCCCGAAGCTCCAGGCCCTTGTGCCCAGTCTGTACGTGTGGCCCCGTGGGAACTGGAGGTGTGTGAAAGGAGGAAGTGCACACTTTGGGATGGAGAACAGCAGGTGGAGTGGGGGTGTGAGCGGAGACCAGACAGGACGGGTAGAACTCCCGTGCTGTGCTGTGTCTGGCACAGGCCGAGCTGGGAGTGCAGGGGCGCCGGTGTGTGCGCGTCTGCTCGCCAGGCCGTAGTGCCATTCCTCACAGGCAGGTGTCCTTCTTCCCTTTTATTGAAAGATAGCACATATACGGGAAAGTAACTGAATCCCACACTTAGCACCAGTGCTCCGATCAATAATCAGGGTTTTGTCCACCCCCCAGATGCCTTCCAGTCCCCCCACAGCGACCTTTTTAAAAAGATTCTTCATTTATTTGAGAGAGAGCAGAGCTGGTGAGAATGCGGGTGGTGGGGAGGGAGGGGCCGAGGAGGGGGGGGAGAAGCAGGCTCCCCACTGGGCAGGGGCCTGGATGCATGGGGGGGGCGGGGCCCTCTATCTCAGGACCCCGAGATCACGACCGGAGCCGAAGGCAGATGCTTAACCGACTGAGCCACCCAGGCGTCCCAAGAGTAACAGCTACCTGGATTCCTAATAGCTCTGAGTTGTTTGGTTAGGCGCTTGTTGCAACAATATTAACATTTTAGTAGTAAATACATGTTCATGTGTCTGTCTCATTTTTATTCTGGTGATTTTCTTCTCTTCCTGCCTGCTTCTTTCCATGCAGCAAAACAAAACAAAACAAACTTGTTTTTTTATTTTTATTTTTTTGAAAAAATTTTTTAAGGATTTTTAAAATTTCATTTTAAGTATAATCTACTCCCCAATGTGAGGCTCGAACTCACAACCCTGAGATCAAGAGTTGCATGCTCTTGATGTGACTGAGCCAGCCAGACCCCCCCCCCCCAAAAAAAAACACTTTTCCTGAGCGTCTCTATGTGATGCTGCACCACTCGGTTGCTAGGTCCGGGCGCTGCTGTGGTTTGCCGGAAGATCTGTGTCTCCCCCCCTTGTGGCATTTGCAGTTTATTCTAAACTTAATACAAATTACAGAGGAGATGGGAGGGAATGGGGGCGGTTCTCTGAAAGCTCTCTGAAATCAGTATAAAGGGAAGCGATTTAAGTGGCCATATGGAGGATTCTGAGGTGGAGGGACTTGTCAGCCTTCATGTCGAGATGAACAGTAATGAGTCTTTTATTTATCAGGCTGTTTTTATTTATGAAGGATTTTGCTGCCATTCTCTTGTTTTGGTCTCACAACATTAAGTGGGGATTTAATGGAATGAAGAATGGAGTCTCAGAGAGGTTAAGCAACTTGCCTAAGGTTGCACAGCCTAGGAGGTCCTCTCCTGGGAGGCAGAGAGTAGAAAACAGGTTGAGATCTTGAAGATGGAAGAAAAGATTTCAAAGTTTGTGATTGGTGATGTGGGAGGAGAGTGAGCGGGGATAGCAATGATCGATCCGGTGGCATTACCTGTTAGGCCCTTCAGTGGGCATAGGTCTTGGAGTCTGAGAAGCTGGACACATACGGTTTCCTTACCTGGCCTCAGTTTCCCCTGCTTCTCAGTGAGTGTCCTCTGACTGCATTCTGATCCTAATGTGCGCACGAAGTTATATGCAAGCCATTTCCTGCTGGTGCGCCCCTCGAGAAACCGCCATCGTCTTAAATCTGTGAGATTTCACTCCTCTCTTCTCTTTATAATCTAACTCCTGTGTTCCGGTCACTCTGCTCTTACCACTTGAAAGTTCGAAAAAGCCTTGCCAGACAGTGCTTAGGGTCCAGCTGCCTTGGCTGGCCTCCGCCTGGAGAGGACGCCGTCACCATGGCAACCCCGCCCCGTGCTGCCAGGCTGAGCAGTCCCTGGGCTGGGAGAGGGAAGGGATGGGGGGCGGCCGGGGGGCTGCGGAGCCCGGCTCTTCTCAGACCCTCCAGCTGGTTGTGCGGCCGCCTCCCCCACTCGGGTCCCCAGCAGGTCCGTCTGTGGCCTCTTGCACAGCCAGCAGGCAGTCACACCCCGTGCACCCGGCCACGCGAGTTTGATTGTGTCCAGCTGGTCTAGACCCTGTGCAACGGCCCTCGTCCTGCGGCCGCACGCTTGAACGTCGCCGCCGTGTCTGCTGCTGTAAACATTTCTGAGAGCTCCCTCTTGGGGGTGGCATTTCTCTTGTCGCCGACAGGGACAGAGGGGTCCTAGAGCAGGCCCTGACCCCGGGACCGTGCTGTCATGGAGAGGGAGGAAGAACTTGGTGTGGCACCGACCCCAGCAGTCTGACTTGGAGAGACCAGCGGGCCGAACGCGGGGGATTCTGCCCTCTGCCCACTGCGGGCGGCAGGAGAGGGCACCGCGGTGCTGACAGCACAGGAAACGGGGGGTGGAGAGGCTCGGGTCAGGAGGCCTTGAAGGGGCTCCTGATTGGCTGATTGGGCTGCTGGGGGCCTGCCCCCGGATAAAGGGCGTCCTGTGTTTGACACCTGTTCAGAAGGTGGACCCCGTGTCACCAAATCTTCCGATTTTCCAGGAAGAGCAAGAATTCTCAATCTTTTATTTGAAAGGTCCTGTATTTAGAAGATGGCAATGGATTCAAAACCTCCAAAGCCCAGAGAGACCAAACCAGCGTGCGTGTGCGGTTTCTCTCTGGGTGACCGTGGCTGGCGTTGGGACCTCTGGGAAGGGGTTTTGGCCTTGAGCAGAGGCCGGTGCTGGGGAGAAGGGCCATCTTTATTTCAGCCTTGGGAGGCACTAAGATTGGCCGGCGCCAGCGGGGGACCCGTTCAGGGGCCCTTGTCATTAGGACCCTCTTGAACCCTGGGCCTTGGTGACTGAGACCCACCGCATCTGCGCAGGAACGAGGGCAGGGGCCGCGTGGCCACCCCTTGTCTGACCATCTGCTGTGGCCGCAGGCCTGCCTTCGCCCGAGCCACCATCTGCCAGGGGCCAGCGAGTGAGCTCTGCCCGGCCCGCCACCTGCCGAGCCTTCCCGGATGGGGCCCGCTTGTGTGCAGCGAGCTCGGAGGGGGGACCTCGGGGTCTCCCCCCGGGGGCTTTGTCAGGGAGACGCCGTCCCAGCACGTCCTCTGGGCTGGAGCTCTTGGCCAGCTCTGTGTGACGCTCTCTGAGGTTGCGCGTATCCCTGAGAGAGGGGAGTCGAGGTGGCTCTTGTTCCCAGCAGAGACCAGCTTGCTCGTGTTCCCAGCCTCCTCCCTGACCGCTTGGCGGGCCGGCCCCTGCTCAGGGCTCAGGCTCCTGCTCAGCCGTCCTCATCTCTGAGGCTGCTTCTCCGACCACCCAGTACCAACCAGCAGGCTTCCCAGCTCCTCTCCGGTCTGTTCCTCTGCCTGATTTTCACCACGGCACCTGCCACCACCCGTGATGACCTGTGTCTCGTTTCCTCCTTCATCGTCTGTCTGCCCCACTGTGTCGGGCATTTTTGTGGCATACGCCAAAGAGGGGAGACAGGCACATTTTTCATAGATGTGACCAGTTTCACCCCGAAATACATCGTTGCCGTTTACACTCCAGCCAACAGCGTGTTACAACAGGGCCCCGTTTTCTCCACCTCTCAGCGGAGACACTGGACGTTACCAGTCTGTGGGATTTTTGTTGCAAGAGGGACAAAATTGGCTTATTTTGCATATCTTTGATTATTCACTAAGTTGAGCATCTTTTCTAATATTGACTGGCCTTCTGTGTTTCTCCTGTAAATTGTTGACTTTTTGAAAGATTGCTAACCGGGTGGGGGGCGCGTGAGAGGGGTTGGGAAGCTCTCAGCAAAGAATGGTCCTTGGGACAGATAACCCCAAGTGTTCTAGTTAGACACAGAATCTAAAGGAATCAGACTCCGCGGGAAGAAGCCTCTGAGGAGCAGAGCGTGTTCGTATGTTCCCATAATAGTGTCTGGAGGTAGGAATGTCCTAGAAGCGCCTCTGGAAGCCTCTGAGGGCGGTGGCACAAAGGGCAGACCCCCGCCGGGTCCCCAGGGGACCCCACAGACTGCACGGAGCAGCCACCCTTTGAGCAGCGGGGATAGCGCTCTGTGTCTGCATGGTGGCTGCCGCACCCTGGAACCTGGCGGAAGCGGAGGGACCGCGGGGAACTGGATACAGTCATTCCTACTGAGCTGAAATCGGAACGGCTGCCGGCGGCGAGTAGCGGCCGCGCTGGTCCTCACAGCCCTCGGTCGCCGTCGGCGTTCACGTCTCTGTGCTCCTCTTTTCCCACTTTAGGTACTGTCGTGGGTGTTGTTCTTTACACGGGCAGAGAACTCCGGAGTGTCATGAATACCTCCAACCCTCGAAGTAAGGTGAGCTGTATATGTATTTTTTTTTAATTTTTTTTTTAAAAGATTTTATTTATCCATTTCACAGAGGGAGAGAGATCACAAGGAGGCAGAGAGGCAGGCAGAGAGAGAGGGGGGAAGCAGGCTCCCCGCTGAGCAGGGAGCCCGATGGGGGCCTCGATCCCAGGACCCTGAGATCATGACCTGAGTGGAAAGCAGAGGCTTTAACACACTGAGCCACCCAGGCGCCCTGTATATGTATTTTTTAAAGACTATTTATTTGAGAGATGGAGCGTGGAGGAGGGGAGGGCCAGAGGGAGGAGCAGGCTTCCCGCCGAGCAGGGAGCCCAGCGTGAGACTCGATCCCGCGACTCCAGGACGGTGACCTGAGCCGAAGGCAGATGCTTAACCGCCTGAGCCACCCCGGCGCCCGGGGGAGCTGGACTGAAAGACGGGAACACCTAACGGTGTTATTTCATGCATGCGGGCGTGCTGCCTTCTCACGTGTGTGTGTGTGCGCGCGTGTGTGTGCGTGCACGTCCGTGTGGACCTCTGCATGTATCCACGTAACAGAAGTGTGCATTCCTATGTATTTGTGGGGATTCATAAAATTTTTAAAGCTTTTAAGTTCAAACAAACCATTGAGCACTTCCTGCCCTGGGTGGTGCCGCATCCTTCACAGC
>LNAC01000171.1:697061-744250 GCA_002007465.1 Ailurus styani | reverse complement strand
CATGTCCTCTCGTGGTCCTGCGAGGAAGGGCCGGGCTCAGATCCACCCCCACGGGACACTGGCTGTGGCGTGGCCAGCGGGGTGGGCTCTGCGCCCCCCGGCACGCCCCGTTCTCATTGTCTCACACTATGACCCACCCTCCCGGCCCCACCCCTCCCCACAGTTCAAGACGTAGCCAGAAACTGCACAATGATCTCCTCTGTGGACACTTAGACATCAGGTCCCACCAGCGTGTGTGCCCTGAGCCGTCAGGCCGCCCGAGTCATTGTGCGGTGCACTTCCAGGAGTGGGGGACTGAGGCCGTTTCACAGGCCGTGGGGGCGATGGCAGAGGGCACGCCACGCATAGCCCCAAATGCAGCCGTGACCAGCTTATGTGTTTCCAAGTCTAAGTCGTCTTGATTGCTTTTTGTTTTGCTTTGTTTTTTTTTTTTTTTTTTTTAAGATTTTATTTGTTTGAGAGAGAGAGCATGAGTTGAGGGGCTAGGGGGAGAGGGAGAGGGAGAAGCAGACTCCCCACTGAGCAGGGAGCCCAACGTGGGGCTCCATCCTTGGACCTGAGCCAAAGGCAGACACTTCAAGCCACCCAGGTGCCCCTAAGTCTTCTTAATTGTTAAAAAAAATAATACAATCAGAATTTCTTGAGGTCTCTTGCATGTCTGTTAGGAGCCCCAGCCCCTGGAACCCACTGTTCTGAACCAAAGATGTAGGGACTGATGGGTCCCCCTGTCTCACTGGGGCGCAGGTGTTCTTGAGAGGACCAGTTCTCCAGGTGGGCTCCGGGGTACACCGGCTAACCACAAGCTCCCCCTTGTGCACCGTCCCACAGATCGGCCTGTTTGACCTGGAAGTGAACTGCCTCACCAAGATCCTCTTTGGAGCTCTGGTGGTGGTGTCGCTGGTCATGGTGGCCCTTCAGCACTTTGCCGGGCGTTGGTACCTCCAGATCATCCGCTTCCTCCTCCTGTTTTCCAACATCATCCCCATCAGGTAAGCAGAGAAGGAGCTGTGCCGTTCTCCTCTCTCTGCTTGGAGAGCACGTGAACCCGGCTCCGTGGGCCCAGCGGGGGAAAGGCAGTTCCTCCTTGAACCAGCCTCTCTTGGATTAGTCGTCGCTAAGACTGATCCCTGCCCGAGTCTGCCTGTCAGTATAGTGGTTGATTAGCAGTGGTGGCATGGGCCCGCTGCTGGCTTCCTTGGAGGCTGAATAAATGCTCGTAGAAAAATGATACAAGTAATTGTCATAGTAGGAGAAAACAAAGATTCACAGTGGCCAAGGAATAAGATCAGAATCACCTCTAATCTCACAGCTAAGTGGTAGGTGCTCTTAATATTTTGGCATGTGTTTTTTTCTAGCCTCTTTTCTATTTTAAAGGGGGATTCTTTCTGCCTTACATAAAGTCTACCTTTTTTTTTTCTCTCAGATCAATGCGTTACAAGTAACTTTGCACATCACATATACTGGTCACTGGCACCCCAGTGTGTTTTAGAACTGCCTTATTGTATATTCTGGGTTCAACTTTCATGCTCTGTATTGTTGGGGACCCATTTCTACTTTCCCCCATAATCGATGTTTAGTAAGTCATTATTAAAATAAATCATATTTTTTTCCCTGAAACTCCTAGGGCTTGTAATCTTAAACTCGATATGTTGCCTTATAATTTGTGTTGCTCTTTTGGGAATTTATGTCATTCCAGCTAGAATGCATGTTTTCCTGAGGATAGGGATTGTAGTTTGGGTACTGCCGTGTTCCCGGAACACGGGGATTGGACCCCTAGCCTCTGTGGTCTGGATCATGGTTTCAAATAATAAGTACATCTGCTTTATCACCAGCAAAAAAGTGTTTGTGATGTAATGTTAAGTGAAGTTGGAATCTTTAAAGTTCTATCTGCAACATAATTGAAAGTTACTGAGTTGAATCTTCCTATGGCCAAGGACTAGCTAGGAAAATAGTAGGCAGTTTGGTTAATTTATAGGAGTATGGACGAATGTGACAATTTATTTTATTTTATTTTTTGCAATAACATAATATTTCAAGATGAATAGAAGACATGTAGTGGAATATTATTCAGCCTTAAAAAGGAATGAAATTCAGACACATGGTACAGTGTCCCTGAAGATGTTATGCTGAGTGACATCAGCTGGTCCCAGAAGGACACGTGCTGTATGAGTCTTCTCGTGTGAGGTCCCCACAGCAGTCAGGTTCAGGGAGACAGAAAGGAGAGTGGTGGGTGTCAGGGGCTGGAGGAAGGGGAGAGTGGAGTGTTGTTTAATGGGCATGGGATTTCAGTTTGGGAAGATAGAATGTTCCGGAGAGGGATAGTGGTGATGGTTGGACCCGCAATCACAACAGTGTGATTAACCTTAGTGCCACTGAGCTGCACACTTAATGGTTTCTCTCTTTTTAGAGGTTCATTTATTTGAGAGAGAAAGAGGGAGTGGGAAGTGGGGGGCAGGGGGAGGAGCAGATTCCCTGCTGATCTGATGTGGTTTTTTTTTTTTTTTAAGATTTTATTTATTTATTTGACAGAGAGAGATTACAAGTAGGCAGAGAGAGAGGAGGAAGCAGGCTCCCCGCTGAGCAGAGAGCCCGATGCGGGCCTCGATCCCAGGACCCCGAGATCATGACCTGAGCTGAAGGCAGCGGCTTTAACCCACTGAGCCACCCAGGCGCCCTTTTTTTGTTTTTTGTTTTTAAAGATTTTATTTATTTATTTGACAGAGAGAGGCACAGCGAGAGAGGGAGCACAAGCAGCGGGAGAGGGAGAAGCAGCCTACCCCGCTGAGTAGGGAGCCTGATGCGGGGCTCGATCCCAGGACCCTGGGATCATGACCTGAGATGAAGGCAGATGCTTAGCTGACTGAGCCACCCAGGCGCCCCCCTTTTCAGTATTTTAAAAGCATTTTAAACTTTTATTGTTTTATTTTAGTCCAAAATTAGTTTATTTAGTTTCACGGAAATGGTGATTTTTTCCATGACATATCTGAGAGTGCTGTTGGCTCAGGTGGAATCTGCAGCTCCAGCCGCAAGGCTGTGCTGCCACGGGGAGGGGTTCCAGATGTTACGGCGCGGCTGATAGGGTTTAGAGCCCTCACCGTCCGCAGACAAAGACACAGGGACCCTTGCGGACATCCTGTTAACCTGTTTGCTCTGCTTTTCGGACTAGCCTGCGTGTGAACCTGGACATGGGCAAGATTGTGTACAGCTGGGTGATTCGGAGGGACTCGAAAATCCCAGGGACTGTGGTTCGTTCCAGCACCATCCCTGAGCAGCTGGGCAGGATTTCTTACTTACTCACGGACAAGACAGGTGAGCTGTTTCCTGGGCCTTCCTGGGCTTCACAGTGAGAGGAGGTGCTTGGGTTGTCTCTCTGGAGATGTTAGGAATGGATGCTTGCTGCCGTTTTATTTTCTTCAGCTTTTGATGAATGTTGGTTTTTTGGTGATGATGCTGGTGACAGTTGTCATCACCGTCAAGCAGCAAAACCTTACATGGTACTAATTAGGCACGAAGCACTTCTCTGGGGTCACAGAGGGATGTTTAGTTAATCCTCAACCTCACCTTGTGAGGTACGCATTTTTATTCCCATTTTACAGATGAGAAAGTGAGGCACGGGGAGGTTGACTGCCTTGTCAGAAGCACAGGGTGACAGAAGCAGGCTTCGAGTCCTCATCACTGCACCCCAAAATACTGCCCACAACTTTCCGAGTGGCTAAGAGCAAGGGCTGGGAGTGGGGACGCCTGGGGTTAAGCTTCCTCTCTACCACTTAGTGACCATGGGTCAAAAGTGAGTCTGTTGCAAAGATCTGGAGCGGCTCAGCACATCAGAGAAAAATGAAGTTTCAGGAAGGAGCAGAACCAGAAAATTTCTGAGTATGCCCGCATCAGAGCCTGTGGGACTCCCTCATTGGGGTGAACCTGACTCTGTTCGTTTTCTGTCTTTGTGTTTGTCGGCCCAGAGTTCAGATTCCTTCTGGACGGAATCTAGTGTAAGGCCGTGCCACCGTCTGGGCTGCTGGAATAAGTCAGGTGCCCTGCCTGACCCTCCCTCTAGACCATCCCAGGGAATGAGGGTGGTCATTTCCCCCATGGAAACCCAGGATGCCATTTTCGAAAGAAAAGGAGTTCGATTCTGGACAGAGCACATAAATACCGCAGCCCTCTCCCGAGCAGGGCAGTGCTGAAACCAGCGTAGGACATGGTTAACACGCGGAGAACCACAGCCGTCCCTCGTGTTCCCAGAAGCCCCAGGAGGTGGGCAGGGTCACTCATCTGTCTTGTGTTGCAGGAACTCTCACCCAGAACGAGATGGTTTTCAAACGGCTCCATCTGGGCACCGTGGCCTACGGCCTCGACTCCATGGATGAAGTACAGAGCCACATTTTTAGTATTTATACCCAGGTAAAACCTTCTGTTCTGATACCGGAAACAATTCCTTTGCATTTATTCGCGCCTGTATGGAGATATTATTCCTAATACTGTACAGTTCACCCATTTGAAGGGTGCAGTGCAGTGGTTCTCGGTGTACTCCAGAGTTGTGTAACTATCACTACAATCAGTTTTGTCTTCGTCTCCCAAAAAAGAGACCCCATGCCCATTAGCCGTCATTCCCTGCTCTTCTCCAACCACCTCCCCTTCCAAGCCCAGGGCAAATGTCAGTCCTTTGTGTTTTGAGTAAAATTACAGTGGGCCCCCCATCTTCCTCATTCCCAGTTCCTCTGCTCCACTGAAATGCTTACAGATATTGGGAGAAACCTAAGAGAAACTTGTTTGCCAATAACTAGGGCCAGAAATAGCTTTGGGCACCTACTGTCTGGTTCTACTTCCTTTCCTTGGTTAGGAGCCAAAGCAGCAGGCATGAGAGTGATCCGCTCACGAAAAACGTCACTGATGAGCTTCAGTCTCTCGTCTGTTCAACTCCGTGATCACGCGGAAGGGGTGCATTGATCAGAGACGGCCTCCAGCATTTGTTTGCACAAGGTTTTCCAGAACCAGTCATTTTTCAGAGAAAGATATTACTGGAAAGTGTCCTAATATTCCTAAAAAGTTATACCCGGGAGTGAGTGCGCACACACAGACACACACACACACACACACACACACACACACACACGCACCCTCGGGTATATGACTTTGGCTACTCAGAATCGCTGGTGATGTTTTAAAAGCAAAATGGAACAAAAGCAAAAGGAAGGATGTTGACTTGGGCCTGCTAAGGGAGGGATTGCGACTCACTAAGATTAGGGGAGAGTTGGGCTTCTGTGTTTCACAGCTAAGATGACACATGACAAATCCCTTGGCAGTTGTGAGACACATCGGGGCTGATGGACCAGCGTGCTCACGTTGTGGCCCTGGTCTGGAGAGGAGAATAGAGAGACCACGTTTTGCTTGTATTTGTCAAAATAGATAATGATTTTGTTTTCAGAAGGCCAGTTAGAAATGCGAAGGGAGGGCGCCTGGGTGGCTCAGTCATTAAGCGTCTGCCTTCGGCTCAGGTCGTGATCTCAGGGTCCTGGGATCGAGCCCCGCATGGGGCTCCCTGCTCAGCGGGGAGCCTGCTTCTCCCTTTCCCACTCCCCCTGCTGGTGTTCCCTCTCTTGCTCTCTCTCTCTCTCTGGCTCTGTCAAATAGATAAATAAAATCTTAAAAAAAAAAAAAAAACGGGAAGGGAGTATTTCCCAATAAGGGGTAGAGGTGGATCTCCTGAATACTTCATGCTGTGGTTACATTGGATGTTTAGTTTTCTGGAACGTTCACTGGTAGGCACGCCCCGGTTTCTAGGGTTACCTGAAAATGGCAGAGCAGAGGATACAGTTTGGAAGTTGGAGTGAATTTTAAATGGAGACCAGTTAATTTGACCCACGTAAGTGAAGCACCTATCATTCTCCTAGGCTCCCTGTGTGGGCATTTGTGGTTTGTCTCCACATGGATTCCTGGGCTACTTTCAAAGATGTACTTTAGGACTCTTAAAAACTCACAAGGACGTAGTTGGACGGGAAGGAAGAGCCACGTCCAGCCCCCTGTCGCCGTCCGTCTCTCTTGACCCAGCTCCCTCTGTGGCGTTGGTGCTGCAGCTCCGTCCTGGCCCCACGTGTCACTCTCTAGCTGGTCCCTCCCCCCCAGCTTCCACCTCCCTGCGGGTGCCGGCGCCCCGTCTCCGTCCGCAGCCCCCACCTGGAGCTTTAGACTGGAAGACACCTGCTTGCGTGGCCTGGCTGCTTACGGAGCCTCAGGACGGCGTCCCTCCAGCCCTGAACTTCTCCCCCCATCTGGACACCTGCTTCTCTTCCCGAGCTTCTTGTCCCCGTAGGTGCCACCCCCATCTACCCCACTGCTCCCTCCAAGGATCTGAGAAACGCCCCTTCCTTCCCCACCCCTGCCTGCCTTCAGCCTTCAGTCCCGGGCCCTTGGTGAGGTCTGCCGCTCCTGATCGTGTGTCTGGCCTTTTGTCTCCATCTCTTGTCACTTGCCAGGCCAGCACGACTCTCTCCCCTGCCTGGCTGTCTGCACACACCCCCCTGCCCCACAGTCGCCCCGCTTCCCCTCTTGCTCCCCTCCTGGCTCTGTTAACGCCGTCTTGGGGCTGAGAGTCCGTGTGCTCCGGGCGTGGCCCGCGTCCCCCCCTCCCTCCTTGTCGTCACCTTCTCTGCTGCTTTCTGTGAGCTGCCTGGTTTCTGTGTCTTGGAACAGACGCTTCCCTCTGAACCGTTGACCCCAGATGCCTTCCGGGCCCCGCCCGAGGGTCCACTGTGTGCCTTGTCACGCTCACCAGCGCCCGGCTGAATCCCCCTCCCTCCGGCCCTCTTCCCAGCACCGCAGGCCGACTGGTGATTGTGCCGGACAACTTCGTGGTCATGTGTCCCCGCCCCCCGCTGTCCCCCGGCAGGTGACCCCCACTTACCCATTTGGGGGCCGTTTTTAAGACCTTGTGCTGTTTACAGAAACCATCCCTTCTCGGTATTCGCGCCGTTCAGCTCTTATGGTCCATTTTCGCTGTAGCCCAGATCACACTCTTTGTAAAGTGTTGAAGTCAGCGGATGACATTTCTTACCGCGAGCACTGCCGCAGACCCCCCGCTTAGCGGAAGCTCATAGACCCACTGCCCCACCCCGGCCTTGGCGTTGCAGTCGCAGTGTTGCGGGTCACGTCTGAGGCCGGCGCGGGCTCGGGGTTCCAGGCCCTGCTCCCCCCGCGAGGGCTGCGCGCGCTCTCGCGCCGTCTACAAATCCCGCGGTGAACACGGGAATACTTTCGTGACCGGGCTTTCAAAGGCTTTCCCAGGTTTCTGAAACACCTTCGTGGACGTGTAGCTCACCGACCGTAAAATGGGGCTCTGCTAAGTGTNGGTTTTTTTTTTTTTTTTTTTTTTTTAGTAAATTTGCAGAGCTGTGGAGCCATTACCGCCTCCCCCAAAAAGATTCCCCGGAGCTCCTTACAGTCATTCCCTTGACTTTCGAGTTGAATAATGGGATTTCATGCCAGCGTCTCACGAAGTCCACTGTTTGGAGCTCCTGGGTCAGATCCCCCGGGACGGTCGGACTCTCTAGACCTACAGTTCTAACCGGTGAGCCGGCTGATTCCAAAGTACACGTGTTTGGGAACAGCTTCCATGAACCTGAGGCTTGCCCTGTTTTCCAGAAAACCAGTGTCTCAAATCTGCAGACTCCACAGCAGGGTTTGCAAGGTGACCCGTTAGAGAGACGGAAGAAAAGATTAGGGCGTCTGTTTTATTCTGCATTTGATTTTCAAACTTTTTTTTTTTAATAGATCTTATTTTTTTGACAGAGAAAGCGAGACAGCCAGAGAAGGGGCAGAGGGAGAAGCAGGCTTCCCCCTGAGCAGGGAGCCCGATGTGGGTCTCGATCCCAGGACCCCGGGATCATGACTTGAGCCAAAGGCAGATGCTTAATGACCGAGCCACCCAGGCGCCCCATGTATTTTCAAACTTAAAGCCAAATTTAAATCTTAAATATCGAGAGCATTGAGATCGAGCCAGGGACCCTGGGTCTGTCTGTATGTCCGACAAGCGTCTGTGAGGTCCGGACCTTGAGGTGTCCTGTGGGAAGAGTCGCAGGACTCAGAGTTCTGTGGGGGTTTATTTTCAGGACACGGGAATGTAGATTGCAGGCGACGAGTGTCCGTGTGACCCGTTTGACGGATGTCATTTAACTAAATTAACCTCACAAGAGAGGGGCTTTAAAAGATTTCTGCAGGAAGACTCCGGACTATTCATATAAACCTAAGTAAACCGTAAGAAAATGTCCAACACATTTTGAGGAAAAACCATCACAGGCTAAGGAGACAGGATGATTTTTTCCTTTGACTTATTTATTTATTAGTACATTAAAAAAAATTGAGCCAAGGGGTGTCTGGGGGGTGCGGTCGGTTAAGCATCCGACTCCTGGTTTCGGCTTGGGTTGTGATCTCAGGGTCGTGAGACCAAGCCCCACCCTGAGTCCTGCGTGGGGCTCCACACTCAGTGTGGAGTCGACTGGAGTTTCTCTCTCCCTCTGCCCCTCCCTCCTGCACACGGTGTGCTCTCTCTCAAATCAATAAATCAGTCTAAAAAAATTTTTAAAGACTGAGGTATAATTCACAGGGATAATATTTACCCTTTTAAAGCATACAATTCAGGGTTCTTTAGTATATTCTCAACACCGTGCAGCCATTGCTACCATCTGATTTCTGAACTTTGTCATCACCCCGAAAAGAAACCCCAGATCTCTGCACCTCCCACGCCTGCTCCTTATTCTCTCAGCCCCTGGCAGCCACCAGTCTACGTCCTGTGTCTGGAGGTTTGCCCCTTCTAGACATTTCATATAAATGGAATCTTGCACTGCCTTTTGCACCTGGGTTATTTCGGAAAATTAGCGTAATGTCTTCGAGGTTCCTCCAGGTGGTGGCATGCCTCCACGTTTCATTCACCTTCGTGACAGCATGACACACGTGACCATTTGAAATGTCATTTCAAGTCTGTAATGCTCAGTGCCCCCTACCCTGAAGGTAGGAGCTAATTCGGTGAAAAATGCTGCTTTTCATTTTTATCCTCTCATTTCTAAAATTCATCTTTTGTTGTTTTGTAAGGCACAGTATATTATTTATACAAAGTTAAATATACATGTGGAGGGTACTCAAGAATTTTTTTCCCATTGGCGCCTGGGGGGCTCAGTCAGTTAAGCGTCTGCCTTCGGGTCAGGGTGTGATCCAGGGTCCTGGGATCGAGTCCTGCATGGGGCTCCTTGCTCAGTGGGGAGCTGTTTCTCCCCCTGCCTGCCACTCCTCCTGTTTGTGCTCTTTCTCTGACAAATAAAACCTTTAAAAAATTTTTTCCCCAGTGTATTACGTGATCAGAATGTTTTGAGACAAGTGTTTTGAGACATACACACACACGCATATGCATGAATGCATGTATGCATGCCTGTGCCTTGCTGCATTCTTTAGGTAGAGGGGGCCCAAACATATATTCCTTAAAATTTTTTTGGGTTATTCTGAGGAGCATTTCCAGTTAAGAACCACGGTTAGAGGGGCGCCTGGGTGGCTCAGTGGGTTAAAGCCTCTGCCTTCGGCTCAGGTCATGATCTCAGGGTCCTGGGATCGAGCCCTGCATCAGGCTCCCTGCTCTGTGGGGAGCCTGCTTCTCTCTCTGCCTGCCTCTCTGCCTACTTGTGATCTCTCTCCATCTGTCAAATAAATAAATAAAATCTAAAACAAAAAACAAAAAACCACGGTTAGAATATCATTATCAAATTTACTTTTTTTTTTTTAAAGATTTTATTTATTTATTTCACAGAGGGAGAGAGATCACAAGGAGGGAGAGAGATCACAAGGAGGCAGAGAGGCAGGCAGAGAGAGAGAGGGGGAAGCAGACTCCCCGCTGAGCAGGGAGCCCGATGCGGGCCTCGATCCCAGGACCCTGAGATCATGACCTGAGCCGAAAGCAGAGGCATTAACCCACTGAGCCACCCAGGCGCCCTCAAATTTACTTTTTTTTCATTCATGTCAGTGATGACAGTCATTTTTAATGGTTTTAGTTTTTTTTTTTTAAAAGATTTTATTTATTTGAGAGAGTGAGTGTGTGCATAAGCAGGGGAGAGGGTTAGAGGCAGAGGGAGAAGCAGGCCCCGTGCTGAGCAGGGAGCCCGATGCGATGCGGGGTTCGATCCTGGGACCCTGAGATCATGACCTGAGGCGAAGGCAGAGGCTTGACTGACTGAGCCACCCTGCTCACGTTACCACCAATAGTTTTATTACAGGACCAGGATTAGGGTAAGGAGACAGAGGTTCGCACCTAGGGAGGAAAGCTTAATGAGATGCCACAAAAACCTCCCCCAATGACCCACAACCCAGCGATCAAGATAAATCTTATTGTAATCCAGTATCTTAAAAAATTCAGTGCAGAGCTCTGTGATGAACACAGTTCTGAAACGTGAAATCGACAGGCTCCAGCTCAGCCTTAGCTCCGCGGAGGCTAATTCTATGTTTTGAGGAAATTCGAGGAACCTCGAAGACATTACGCTAAGTTTCTGAAATAAACCAGGTGCAAAAGGCATTGCAAGATCCCATTTATATGAAATGTCTACAACAGGCATTGTTCTAGACAGAAGAATAAATTTTTTAGATTTATTAATAATAATAAATTATTAATTTTATTGATTGATTTGAGAGAGAGCACACCCGTGTGCAGGAGGGAATGTCTAGAAGCAGCTCCTCACCCTGGCCCTGGTTTTATGGTGTCCGTGGCTTTACACCCCAGTTCTCAGCCTCGGCCTAGTGACACAGGGGGCTGGATCCTCCTTGGTTGTGTGGGCTGTGCTGTGCCTTGTAGTGTTTGGTAGCACCCTTGCCTTCTACCTTCTGGATACCTGAGGTGCCCCCCCCCCGTTATGATAACCAGAAGTATCTCTGAACACTGCCCAATGGGGAGCAAAACCCTGTGTTCCATGGGGTTCAATTTCAGACTGAAATGTGTGGCTTTTGTCATGCTCAAGATGTCTGTGAAGTGGGCGCCTGGGTGTCTCAGTGGGTTAAAGTCTCTGCCTTCGGCTCAGGTCATGATCTGAGGGTCCTGGGATCGAGCCCCACATTGGGCTCTGCTCAGCGGGGAGCCTGCTTCCCCCTCTCTCTCTGCCTGCCTCTCCCGCTGCTTGTGATCTCTCTCTCTCTCTGTCAAATAAATAAATAAAATCTTGTCCGTGAAGTAGCAAACATAGAGTTTATTTGGTCATGTGATCATCCTGTTGCTCAGTGGACTCATTCGGAAGTAGAAGCTCTGAGCCTGTCTCTGTGGGGGTGACCCTGTGAGGTCAGTGAGCCATCATCAGCTCTGAGCTTTGTTTGGGGAGCGAAGTGGGGCTTCCGAAGCAGGAGTTCTTCCTCTTCCATGGAAACGTATTTTCCCAGTTGCAACCCATCCCCGGTATCCATGTAAACGCTCCTATGTGGCGACGTTTTAATTGCACTGAGACAGGAAACGGGTGCTCGTGGGGAATCAACCCTTATTTTGTATTAATATTTCCTCGAATCCAGACTGGCATCCTTGCTGGGAAGGGCCGCTGCCGTGGATCGCTAGCAAGACGTGGAGGCCCAGCGTTCGTTTCCACCCCCATGTCTCATGTGTTGGCTGGGATGTGGGGAATGACCCCGAAGCGCTGTATGGTGTCAGGTCGCCACCCACGGACCCACCTCCGGGACCTTTGTCCATGGAGGCCTGGGTTTCCTCTTCCAGCCTCTGACCTCACGTGGGGCTGTTTGGTCCCCCCTTCACAGGAGGACCCGTGGTTCCTCCCTGGGGCAGAAGGGGCTGTAGCCTGCCTCGGTGGGTACCACATCTGTTTTTGTTTTCCCTTGGTATTTTTTAAGTAAGGAGAAGTGTGCACAGGTTCAAGGCCTGTGGGGAGGAGGCAGCACATAAACACCGTACGATGTGAAACTCTTCCATATGGGGAATGTGAGGATGTTTGAAGACGGGGCCTCCTCCTGATGCTGGCCGAGCCCCCGGTAATTGCCAGCACCGTCAAGGTGCATGTCTATTTCCATTGGTGGGTGGATGAGCCTTTCCTTTGAGAATGAAGAGCGCGTTTCAGAATCCACGGTTTAATTCCTCCTCCCTGACACGTCTTCGGTTGGGAAGGGGGATAAGTATGAATTGGACGGAGAGATAAACGAATGTGGAGACGTTACACCCGCGGCCCATGGTATTGCTGGGGCTTAATCACCCCTGTCTTCTGCTTTGATGTCGGCGGGTTCCCTGGTCTGGAAGTGAGGTCTTTGGGAAAAATCTGGGGCTACCCTTTGTTTCTTTTTGCCTCGCTCTCAGCGAGTTTCACCTGGAATGCAAAGCCCCAAAGCTCGGTGTTATCTCCCCCATTTGAAATACCGGCGGAAGTATTTCTGGAGACGTGAAATCAGGTGGCTTATACAAATCGAAGGTTCCCGAAGGATGGCTTTCGCTTGTCCTTTCCTTCAGACCCCCTGTTACGGAAACTTGCCGGCCAAGGCAACGGTGTTGTCGGAGGTCTTGTTATTCCCCTTAATGTTAAATAATAACTTGGTCCAGATGCTGAGGAATGTGGGCAAACCGAAGACCTGCGGCTACGGCTAGAACATAAATTACGGGGCGTAGGGAGAAGGCTCTGGATGTAGTCTCTCCTGCGGAGAGGACCTTTCTGTAAATCTTCAGTCCTTATTATAATTTCAGAGTTAAATTCTTTATAATTAAAAGCACTTGGCAAATAATGATTCATTTAAACTGTAGTTCTGATTCATTGCTCTAATTACCGTAACCATGCAGTGCCCTTTGGCCTGGAAGTGAAACTTGTGTCCTCTTGACACCAGAGGTTAACAGAGCAGGAAGCCGGAGCAGTGTGTTGCCTGCACGACCAGAATAATTTAGTAATTGTCTAATTACCTGGGGAGGCTAATGCCACTGCTAAAAATAGTATTAAAAAATGAAATGAAAGTCGTCGTCTTATTTTTCGTGACGCATCTGTTCTCTGTTTTGGGGCAACCACGTGTTCATGGGTGTAAAACGCGATTCATTTTGTGGTATTGGATCGCTCCTCTTCTGTTGGATAAAATGTGTTTCTAATGGGTTGCAGCGCCCCAATAAGTCCAGAGACGTCTCTAACTTCCGGGGCTCCGTGAGCTGTGGAGGAAGACCTTTGCAGGGGTTCCTTTTGTCCACAACTGTGATTTAAAACCTGGAAGGGATATTGGTCCGTTTGAAATTTCTTTCTTCCTGGGAAAGAAAAACAGTCAAGTCAGGGGAGGATGCCCCGCCATCCCCTTAGGAATCCTGAGTTGTTAATTTGTTCATCTGTTCAGCAAATATCGATGCGTGCCAGGCGCTGCCGTGGGTCCTAGGCTTGCAGTGATGAATAACACACACGGACAAGTTCTGTGCTCATGGCTTAACAGGGGAATCCTTAGGTGAATGAGTCTGTTTTGGACTGAACACAGCATCACACATTGCAGTGTGGAAACGTGACTTCTGGTGCGGAGGACGAGCAGGGCACCGTGAGCTGGGGGGCTGGGGGAGGGCCTCTCTGAGTATGTAACAATTGAATGGAGATCTCAGTGATGAGACAGAGTGAGCCAGCCCTGCTGAGATCTGGGAAACGATGTTCCAGGCAGAGCGCAAGGCAGGTGCAAAGGCCCTGAGGCAGGAAGGAACTTGGCAGTGTTCAAAGAACAGAAAGGCCAGGGTGGCCAGAGCAGAGAGGAGGAGGAGGAACATGGCCTTAAGGCAGGCCGCAGAGGTGGGCAAGGGCTGGTCAGGTAGCCCCCAGGGACCACGGAGGGCATCTGAGTTTTACCGAAGACTGAGTGCGGGACAGCCCCGGCAACAGAGAATTATCCTCCCCAAGTGTCAGCCGTGCCAGCTTGGGAAGCCTTGGCCTCCTACACCAGCCTAACTTGCAGCGTGTGGGGGCCTCACTCTATCAGGGGCCCCTGACACCACCCAGTGGAGGACAGATTCACATGTTCAAAGGTAGAATCACCCACATTCACTGAATTGTAATGTTTTTCTGTATTTTTGTATTTGGGTTTGTTTTTTGCTTTTTTTTTTTTTTTCCAATTTTGAACAAGTGGGTCCCTAAAAATGACACACCTCTTATTGTAATGTCACCGTAGAGGTGTCTGAGGGCTGTGTATTCACAGGAAGGAAAAGCAGTATCTCTACGTGGTGGTCCTTCCACACGTTCTAGACCCTTCTGTGTCTCCGGTCATCTTCCTTGTTTGTTTCTCTTTCCTGTAGCAATCCCAGGACCCGCCTGCTCAGAAGGGCCCCACGCTCACCACCAAGGTCCGGCGGACCATGAGCAGCCGTGTGCACGAGGCCGTGAAGGCCATCGCGCTCTGCCACAACGTGACTCCTGTGTACGAGTCCAACGGTGTGACCGACCAGGCCGAGGCCGAGAAGCAGTACGAAGACTCCTGCCGCGTGTACCAGGCATCCAGCCCAGATGAGGTAAACCCCAGGCAGAGGCGGCCGGACGCACAGAGTGAGGCTGTGCCCGTATTGCAACGTGCTGGAGGGTGGGGTTTCCTGTGGGAGCCACCTTTCCGCAGACACGAGCCGGGGGGTACCGGGCCGCTAGGGAAACACATTTTCAGATGCGTGCAGGACTTGCTTCCCTCTAGAACAAATACTCTTGGGCTCCAGGTATATCCCAAATAAGCAAAGAGAAGGAGGTCTGGTTTGTGATTCAGATGGCCAGTGCGTGGGCACAAGGTCTCACTTAAACCACGCCTTCCCTTTGCTAAAATACATCAGCGTTCTGAAGCTAGAGTCCATGTACCGTACAATGACTCATTTAACACAGTTCAGTGTTTCTGGTGTATTCACAGAGTTCTGCAACCAGTGGGAAAATCAATTGAGAACATTTTTCACCACCCTAAAAGGAAGTGCCCCACCCCATGACCTCCTGGACTGCCTGCCCCCCAGCCCCCGGCAGCCACCAGCTGTCTCTCTAGACTTGCCTATTTTGGACATTTCATACCAATGGAAATGTACAGTGTGTGACATTTGTATCTGGTTGCTTCCACTTAGCATTGGTTTCCCAGATTCGTCCATGTAATGGCATGTATCAGTCCCTCAGGCATTGGTTTCCCAGATTCGTCCATGTAGTGGCATGTATCAATCCCTCAGGCCTTTTTATGGGTGACCGATAGTCCGTTGCAATGGATAGTACCACATTTTGTTTATTCATTCATCAGTTGGTGGACATTTGGAATGTTCCTTTTTTTCTTTTTCTTTTCTTCTTTTGCTTTAAAGGATGATGCCGTTGGGATCACTTGTACACACGTTTTTGGGTGGATGTACGTCTTCATGTCTTTTGGTGTATCTTTAGGAGTGGAATTTCTGGGTCTCCACCACGCCGCTCCCTAACACGACCATGTTATTTTATAGCCCCGCCAACAACGAGTAAGGGTTCCATTTCCCCTTCTCCTTTGCCAACAGGGTCCTTGCCGGTTCTTTCGATTCTGGCCATCCTAGTGAGTGTGAAGTGGGACCTCCCTTGGGGTTTTCATTTGCATTTGCCTTGACGGCTCCCATGCTTACTGGCTGCTTGTGTATTTTCTTCTCTCCAGTATCCTTTGCCCCCTTTTAAATATGTGTCTTTTTGTTGTTCAGTTGAAAGAGTTTTTTTTTTATACATTCTAGATCTAAGTCTCTTATAGGACACAAAAGCAAGTATTTTCTCCTACTAGGAAGGCCGTCTTTTTTACTTTTTTTTTTTTTACTTTTTTTTTTAAATTTTTTATTTATTCATTTGACACAGAGAGAGATTACAAGTAGGCAGAGAGGCAGGCAGAGAGAGCGGAGAGAGGAGGAAGCAGGCTCCCCGCTGAGCAGAGAGCCCGACGCGGGCCTCGATCCCAGGACCCTGAGATCATGACCTGAGCTGAAGGCAGAGGCTTTAACCCACTGAGCCACCCAGGCGCCCCTTTTTTACTTTTGCAATGATGTCCTTTGAAACCCTAAATGTTTCTTTTTGATCAAGTCCAATAAGCCACATACTTTCAGTTTGTTGTTTCTATGTAACACATTGTCTTGCTAGAACCGGGACTCATTTGATCCCACGTTCAAGAGCCGAGGGTCTGTGAGCGTGATTGCTCTTCATGGTTTTTTTTGTAACAAGCCCCTAACTGCTCTCCCTCCCGGGGTGTCAGGCTGTCGTGTGATGGGTGTGCCCTCCGTGTGAAAATAGGATCTCTGTCTTCCTGACTTGAGTGTGATGCAGACACAGGGATAGTTCAGCAAGCTGGTTACTTTCTGGTCTTTTTTCCTTCTCCCTCCTTCCCTTCCAGAAAACTCGTATTCTGATTATGAAAGCCATTACTTTTCAGTATAGAACATTTGGACGTTTCAGACAACGATAAAGAAGAAACTGGGTCCGTTGCGATCTTATTCTTGAAAGATGACAATAGGCAACTTTCCTGGAGCTTTTGGTGCCCGTCAGATCCCATTCGAAGTGCTTTCTGGGTGGTATCTTATTAATGTTTCTAGCAACTAAGCCGCCCCATTATGACCCTGTTTTCAGAAGAGAAAAGTCAAAGGCAGAGAGGTTAACTATTTAGCCTAAAGTCAGCTGGATTTTTTTTTTTAAATTTTTGTCTTGGAAATAATTTCAGACTTAAAAGTTGTAAAATTAGTACGGAGAATTCCCCATTACCAGAACTTCACTGATTCCTCAAATGTTAACCTTTTTCTACCTTTCTACCTTTTTCTAACCTTTCTGTCGTTCTCCCTCAGAAGAGTCAGCTGCAGACATGATCTTTTACTTGTATTTTTTTTTTCCTAAAAAACAAGGACATTTATCAGAAACAGGAAATTAACACTGACGCAGTACGGTTGTCTGTCCTGTGGATGTCATCAGTCGCCCCAGCAGGCGACTCCTTGCAGTCTGCTCGGCGTTTGTGGATACTTACTAGTATCTCCTAACCCCCCCCAACAAATGTATTTATTACTGCACAGTTATTTCAGGTTTATGGCAGAATATGTGAAAATATAGATAAGGAAAAGAAAGAAAAAGCAACCGTAATCCTGCTAACTGAAGGTGTGACCACTCTTAATACTTTACCGACTTGCCTTCTACACGATTTCACAAGATGTTTACTGTAGAATACAAGTCTGTGTCTATAAATACTACGTGACAGAAAAGAGGCCACATCGAGTTCCCGCAAAATCTTGCAGAAAGCTGTACTGTTTCTAAATCCCGGTGGGATTCCACCTAGACTTGGCTGGGTCTAGTAAACCCTTCCTGGTCTAGGCAAGGTCAGTGTCTGCAATACACACAGAAACCCGCGTTCCTTTAACTTTGGAGCTGCCGGAATTATTTCTACCAGTCGGGGGAGGATTCATTTCCTGTAACAGAAAGCAGGATTTCCTAAATTTGTTTCCTGTGCACATTCTGCTTGGGGAAAAAGCCTTGAAGTGGCTTTATTTAGCCATCGATTACAGCCTGAGGGGTGCTGGGCCCTGCCTGCCCCCGCAGGGTAACTCCCCGGGGAAATGAAATCGTTGTAATCTGGCCAGAGAGGTGCTCCAAAGTGCTCCGCCTCGACGGCATTCCATCTCTCCCCGGATGTTCCACAGCGTTGGAAGCGGGGCACGCGGGCGAGGGAGGGGGTGGTCGTGATGCAGTGTTTAATATATTTGTTACAGTCAAGGAGGCGCTCGCCTAAGAGCAGGTCGAATCAACCCTGGGACCCATTTATTTGTCTTTTCCAGGAATTCCTTCATATCGAAAAAAACTTTTTTAGGCATCTAAAATCACAAGTACTAATGTGCTCATTACAGGAAAGGCAAAATTGTAGATTCGAGAAAGAAGTGGATAAACATTCATTTTATCCACCACCTAGAGATTACTGTTTATATTCTGGTATAGATATCCCCCCAAGTGTCTGCTTCTATATGTAGATACCTAATTGCATGTTTCCGTAGTACAGAATCCTGCTGGAGCACAGGGAAGGGAGGGGTGCAGAGTGAGTTCGGTAACATCCTTCAGCAAGTCTCCGATGTCCTGTTCCTGTAGGATTCCTGTGTGCGTGAGTGTGTGTGCGTGAGTGTGTGTTTGTCTGTATGTGGGCGTGCGTGTATGTGTGTGTGCACGTGTGTGGACTTGGGTGGGTGTGGGTGATGTGTATATGATGGAAAGTTTCTTGATGCCTTGGCCATGCCTTGAATGGCTCACTAATAGCAGAGCGATTAGTGACGAGTTCTGGGTCATGTCTAGGATGTTCTGCAAGGCTGCCCCCTGCTGGCGGCCTAGGGTGAGACGCGTGTCTCCTCCTTAACCCGAGACCTTCGTTCTTGCCCTCGCTGCACGGGACCTCCTCCCTCCCTCTGAGACACCCATTGTGACCGGTATCTGAGTATCCTTGCAGAAATAATTCTTTGCATGGATTAGAATTTTCCTTGCCTCTCCATTATTAACATATTTTTAAAAAGTGTAAAAGTGCAGTTGTAAATTATAGACTCAGTTCTGCACCTTGCTTTCAGCGTGTCAGTGCCTGGTGCGTCACCGAGTTGTGACATCCGCAGAGGCCTGAGTTTCACTAAAATATTGGGGTACTGCGTGTTCCCGTAGTCTCTCAGTGGCATTTCAGGACCCTCCTGTCCACTTTTATGGCAGGTGAGGGCTTCACCCTGGCTTCTTGGTGCCCCAGTGCACTTGTCAGCTGAGTTGAACTGCCACATGCTGACTTTCTATTTTATTAATTTTTTAAATTTAATTTTATGTTCTTTTCATTCTAGTGCAGTAACACACAGTGTAATATTCACTTCAGGCGTACCACATATGATCCCACCCATCACCCGGTGCTCCTGACAAGCGCCCTCCTTCATCCCCATCACCGTTTCCCCCATCCCCCACCCACCTCCCCTCCGGTGACCGTCAGTGTGTTCTCTAGAGTTAAGAGTCCGTTTCTTGGCTTATCTCTCTTTTTTCCCCCTTGCTCATTTGTTTTTTTTTTTTTTTTACATTCCACGCTTGAGGGCACCTGGGTGGCTCAGTTGGTTGAGCAACTGCCTTTGGCTCAGGTCATGATCCCAGAGTCCCGGGATCAAGTCCCACATCGGGCTCCCAGCTCTGTGGGGAGTCTGCTTCTCCCTCTGACCTTCTCCCCTCTCATGCTCTCTCTCACTGTCTCACAAATAAAAAAAATCTTAAAAAAAATAAATAAAAATTCCACACATGAGTGAAATCATGTGGTATTTTGTCTTTCTCTAACTTATTTCACTTAGCATGCTACCCTCTAGCTCCGTCCATGTCATTGCAGATGGCAGATTGCATTCTTCTTTATGGCTGAGTAATATTCCCTTGTGTGTATATATATCTATTTATCACTTCTTCTGTATCCATGCATTTATCGATGGACACTTGGGCTCCTTCCATAATTCGGCTATAGTAAATAATTCTGCTGTAAACATAGGGATGCATGTATCCCTTTGTTGTTTTATTTTTGGGGTTAAATACCCAGTAGGGTGGTTACTGGATCATAGGGTAGTTCTGCTTTTAACTTTTTATTTTATTTAAAACACTTTTTACTTAAATTCAGTTTAATTACCATACAGTAGAGTATTAGTTTCAGGGGGAGAATGTAGTGGTTCATCAGTTGCATGTAACACCCAGTGCTCTTCCATCAAGTGCCCTCCTGAATGCCCCTCCCCCTGCCCACCCCCTCCAGCCACCCTCAGCTTGTTTCCTAGAGTTAAGAGTCTCTTAGGGTTTGTCTCCCTGTTGTGATCTTATTTTATTTTTTTTCTCTTCCCCTGTGTTCGTCTGTTTTGTTTCTTAAATTCCACATATGAATGGAATCCTATATTTGTCTTTCTCTGACTGGCTTATTTCACTTAGCATAATACTCTCTAGTTTTTATTTTTGTTTGTTTTTTAAAGATTTTATTTATTTATTTGACAGGGAGAGAGAGAGCAAAAGAGAGCAAGCGAGCACAAGCAGGGGGAGCAGCAGGCAGAGGGAGAGGAGAAGCAGGTTCCCCACGGAGAAAAGAGGGGGATTCGGGCCTCGATCCCAGGACTCTGAGATCATGACCTGAGCTGAAGGCAGACAGTCAACTGACTGAGCCCCCCAGGCGCCCTATTTTTATATATTTTTTTAAAGTAAGCTCTGTGGCCAGTGTAGAACTCAGACTCCAAGATCTAGCATCGAGAGTTGCATGCTCTACCAGCCGAGCCAACCAGGCACTCCCATTTTTCACTTTTTGAGGAACCGTCATACTGCTTTCCACAGTGGCTGCACCAGTCTGCATTCCCACCAACAGTGCCAGATGGTTCCTTGGTGGAGTGATTTTAGGCAAATCATCAGTGAGCGGACAGCAGTGAGAAGTGACCACCTGCTGAATACGCGCTCTCTGTGCCAGGCACTGTGCTCTGGGCGGCCCTTACAACCCAGTTACCACGATCATGTCCGTTTTGCAGACGAGGTATAGGTTGGCTAAGGGGTGTCCCCAGGGCCACGTGGCTGGCAGGATTAAAACGAGGCAGCCCACGTCCCAGGGCTGGTCGTGTGACTCTGTGTGAACGTGCTTTGTCACTCACAAGGGACTCCTGAGTGCTGTGCGCCTGTGTTGGAAGCTCAGCGCTGATACTGGGTGAGCTTCCAAGTGTCTTGGTTATCTGGTTTTTCTGAGCTAGCATTCGGGGTCCCTTTGCCTCCCAGGCTCCGTGAAATATGCTTTTTGGTCCCTTCCCTCTTTCTCACTTCTCATTCCATGTTTGGTGCTGAGAAACCTTCTAGCAGACCCCAGAAGCCTTCCTGCGGAGTGTCTTCACCACCCATCTCTCCAGGATCCTGTCCTTAGAAAAGAAAGGCAACGAAGGGTGTGTTTCTCCTCTAGGCTCTGGTAATCTTGAGAGAGCCCCCTTCCTGATGTTCGGGAGAGAAGCTGAGAGCTGTGTCCACAGGTCTCTCCCCGGTGGCCTAGTGACAGCAGGGCGTTCCTGTGTCCGGGCCACTGTGCTGGGAGATGGAAAAGTAGAGTGAAGATACAGCTCCCCTAGAAGCAGATTTTATATTTAGGTTTCTCCCCTAATTGTAAGAGTAACATAAGCTTGTTATAGAAAAAGGAAGCAGGGGGTGCCTGGGTGGCCCCATCTGTTAAGCATCTGACTTTCGGTTTAAGCTCAGTTCGTGATCTCAGGGTTCTGAGATCGAGCCCCAAGTTGGGCTCTGCGGGTAGCGTGGAGTCTGCTTGAGATTCTCTCCCTCTCCCTCTCCCTCTGCCCTTCCCAACCACGCTTGCACGTGCTCTATCAAATAAATAAATCTTTAAAAAAAGAAAAAGGGAACTATTAGAGAAAAAAACATTTTGATATTTTCCCTTCCCATCTCTTTTCTGTACATAGAATTTAAGTGTTTGGCGTTGTTGCACGTTCCCTTGATTTGTCCGCTCGGTCATATATCGTCTCCTGCCCTTCCAAGGAGCATCTGTGGGGGATTAGTGGCTGCACTCTTTCCTGCCACTGAGGTCCACCCCAGATGATTGATTCTGTCTCAGGCTTTAACATCCCGACAGATCCGGGGTGTATGCAAAAGGTCCCAGTTGTCTCGTTGGCATTTTCCCCAACCCTGTTGCAGAGCGAGGCTGAGAACCCCTAGGGAAAGGCAAGCCTGTGGCTTTGCGGCGGGGTGGGGGGTAGTATGGGGGGTGCACGGAGGGTGGAGGGGCGTGGCGGGGGGACAGGGGCCTGCAGGCTCAGCCCTTGCGCAGCCCGTGAAGTTTTCCCCGGCGGGGCCACGATCATCCTTCAGGGGTGTGCGCTCCCCCTAAAAGCCTCCTCCTGCCTGCGCTCCAGGCGCGCTGACAGTGACGGCATTGGACGTGAGCGCGCAGGAGTGAGGAGGATTTAGGAGGTGGGTGGGCTCTACCCTTGCCCTGTGGGCCCGGTCCTCTGAGGAGGGTGAGTTCTGAGAACAGAGGTCAGGAACTTTAAACCCTCCTCCATCAATGTTATTTATTAACCCCGGGGGGAAAGAATCTTGAAATAGAGTTTTGGTTGCTTAGAAGAGAGCGGGGGGGGGTGCTGTGAGTGTTTGGGGGACACGGGAGGGAGCTGTCTCACAAGCCATCCTTGGTATTAGCTCCTCCGAGGGCAGGAGATGGGAAGGTTCTGTCCCTTTTCTTACTAGGGCTGCCCAAGAATGGACTTAAGGGAATAGAAATTTCTGAAGGGCTGAGTTTTTATGGAGATGATGCCGTTCTTTTCAGATACGAATTTTCATCCGATTCAGTGATAGGAGGCTGAATTTCAAGTCCTGGATCAAAGAAACTTGGATCCATCATGCCCACAGGTTCTTAAGGGTTAGCTGTGTTTTGTTCGCTCCACGGTCTTGTGTGTTTATGTGTGTGTGTTTAAATATCTGCAGCAATATCTTAAAAATCACTTAATGGGGCGCCTGGGTGGCTCAGTGGGTTAAAGCCGCTGCCTTCGGCTCAGGTCATGATCCCAGGGTCCTGGGATCGAGGCCCACATCGGGCTCTCTGCTCAGCAGGGAGCCTGCTTCCTCCTCTCTCCTCTCTCTCTGCCTGCCTCTCTGCTTACTTGTAATCTCTCTCTCTGTGTCAAATGAATAAATAAAATCTTTAAAAAAATAAAAAAATAAAAAAATAAATCACTTAATGTTACCTAAGAATCAGCTTTTCTTGAGGAAGATCAGATCTGGACATGGTGGGCCTAGTTTCTACCAGGCAGTGGTTAGCCGGGCTGGGTGGCTGCTGCCTCGGTTTACCCTGCCCCCGTGGAGCCCGCCCTCCTCCTGTCTGCTCCCTGTCCAGCCCCCAGTGGTGCTTTGCTGAATCAGTTTCCTCATTGAGTAAAGAATACCTTAGGTCTCTGGATGCATTCATGGTCTTGAGGGCTGGATTAGGGCGGACTGGCCAGTCTTTGTGAGCCCGAGTGTTGATCTTCTCGAAAGCCACCGAAGATATCAGATTCACGTGTGCCCTTAGGGTTACTGCATATCCTGTCCCTGACAAGAATTCAGGGTTCGTTAGCCTGACCTGGCATCTTTCCCAAGCACACATTCCCAGGTACAAAGGGAAAATTATTAAAACTTGTCACAGGTGGTTTATTGCTGACCCACAAATGATGAAAAAGCCCTTTCGGGGATCGTTCTGGCATGAATTCTTCAGATGGGCATTTTAGGGAGGAGCGTAGCAGCCTGTCCGTTTGATTTCCTGACCCAAACCAGAACACACAGGCGACTCAGGACCCCAGCTCCCCACCCTCTGCCCCTTCTCGGTTTTCATTTGATTGAGTTAATTTATTTGTTCATTCATTCGTTCATTCATTCAACCTTAACAGGGTTTCCTTTTCTCCTGCTGCTCTGACCTCTGGGTATTCTGATCCAAAGCCCCAGAGACCCCACTTCTGGCTTGAAGGACAGGGAGACTCAAAACCCCGAAATCCTTTCTGTTTGGGCGATACGGGATGATTCTCTTGAAGGGAAGCTCGGACCTACTAGGATAAGAAAGCAGTAGCCTCATTTTATGTCATCTCATTTTGGAAAGAAATGTGAGTTCTCTCTCCTGACCCCTGCAACGTTTGTCCCTGCTGCAATCAAGAAGGGCCAGGGAGCACCCCAGTTCCAAACCGGTTTCTTCTCCCATGGGACCTCAGGGATTTCCGTTAGAAAGTAGCTTCAGAGTAACTCTGATGTAGGTTAACGTGGACCAGAGAGTGGAAGGCGAGAATCAGAGACCGCCCCCACTACCCCCGCAGCACGGGGCTCATGTCCTGGGGGCGTCAGTGCCCAGGGAGACCCAGGGGGGTTTTGATGAGGAAGCTGGACCCAGGGTGGGGGCAGCAAGCGTGGTGGTGGCGGCTGGTTCCTTCTTTCCATTGAGAGGTTCGCTGCAGAGCAAAGCGCAGTTAGAAGGTGTTTGCCTGCAGGTGGAATCCACCCATCAGCATTTGTCACTGTTTGTCCTTTCAGATTTATAGACCACCTGTTTCTCTGTAGGGTCCCTTGGGTCCCTGGCGTGGGGGCTGGGCTGGCCAAGGCCAGAACTGCCTCACCGTCTTAGAAGGCACTTCCAGGTCTGGGGTTCCACATTGTTTCTCGATTGGCGTGAGGAGCAGGCTCGGGGTGGGGGTGGGGGTGGGGTTACTGTATTTCCTCGAAGCCCAGGACCACCAACTTTTCACATCTTTTCAGAACAACGAAGCAGGTGTTTATGGGGTGAAGTCACAGCAGCTTTGAAAACAAGACTGGAAAAACCCCTTTCACTAACAATCATGGTTGAAGGCCCCCCGAGAAGAAATTTTGTTACTAAATTGGTGTGCAAAGGTGTATGCCTGGTCAGGCTTTTCCAGCTCGTGCGTCCTTACGTACTCGTAATATCTTATGTTGGGATGTGTGTTTACTTAATTAGAGTAAAAGAAGCGCACGTGCCGGATGAAAATACTGCAGTGGTAACAGAAGGATAAAAGCAGAAGATAGAAGTATTGTGCGTCACGTGTGGCCCCCAGTACACGTTTTACATGCAGGTGGGATTATTTTGCGTGTGTCCACCTTCACTTCACTTTAGACTTGGAGAGAGGACGGTTAGCAGAGAAGACAGACCCTATTGAACGTCACGGTCATTAAATTAAACAAGTTAATGAGTGGGTTTCCAAAGACTGATGCAGGCTCATAGTGAGAAAGACCAAAAATAGTCATTACTTGATCAGCCCGTTCTTTGGAGGTGGAGGTCAGTGCGACAGAACCTTCCATTCCTGCGAATCCTGGTTTTCTTGGTACGACGTCATTCAAACAGGGTAGAGTTTCCCATTCTGGAACATAAACCGCTTGCTAGTGCAAACTCAGTTCGTGTGCGCCGCAGACACCTCGTTAGGTATCCGAGCATAGCCCCCGAAGGTGTGTGCACAGAATCTGTAGAGCTGGAGCAGTAATGGAAAGTAAGCCACCGGAGCCCCGCACTTGGCCGAGGCGGGAGGGAGTGGGGGTGCGTGGCAGAGCTGGGCCGGACCCTGGTTTTGATCTCCCCGCTGCTTCAGGGAGTAGCAGCCCAGGAGAGCCTCGGGGTCCTGGAAATACAAAGAACCGTGGGGCAGCAGGAAGGAAGCAGGGAGGAGAAAGTGGGGGCTCAGGGAGCACCCCAGCGAAGCAGAAGTGTGGGTGTCTGTGATTCCCTAGGATAGTGACTCTTAGGGCCTGCGGCCCCCACGGGGACCCTGTGGGATGCTGCACACGGTTACAGAGGTGCATACTGGGCTCCTGTGTCTCCACTTCCAGGCTTAAAGATAATACAACATCTCAGAACTGACACCTCCCCCGTGCCCGTTTCTCTGTCACCCTCTGTCACTCCCCAGGTCGGCTCTCTCTTAAAACCTGCCTCCGTTTCCTTCCCTAAAGATTACATTTTCTAGGAAGAAAGGGGGAAGGGGTACCTTTTCTTTTTTAGACCCCCGTGCTCTTGGACTTGGCTCAGAATCAGATGGCAGCTTGCGTGGCGTTAGAATCGGAAGGCTCTTGGATGCATCTTCTATCGCTGCCGTCGCCAGCTGTTCCAAATCTGATGTTTGGAAACAGGAGACGTATTCCAGTGGCGTAGGCGACACGTCAGGGCCGGGGCGCTCCCACCTGTAGTCGGGGAGCCGGCAGGGCGGCCCGTGTTCTTCCCGGACGCCCCAGGGTGACTCTGTGGCCTTGCTTTCCCAGCTGGTAGACGCTGGCCGCTTGGCTTGGTTTACGTCCCTTCCTCTGTCTTCAGAACCAACACCGTCTCGTCGCCCTGGGCCTCCCTCTGCCCGACGTTTCCTCCCAGGCCCCAGCCGGGAGGGTTCCGCCTTTTGAGGACCCCGTGATGGCACTGGGTCCACCTGGATGATCCAGGACGGTCTCCCAGTGCCAGGTCCTTGGTCTCTGTCCTCCCCAGCAAGCCCGTTTGGTCCCGTAAGGTAACGTACTCTCACGTCCAGGGATCACGACGTGGGCCTCTTTGGGGGCCGTTACTCGGCCTGCCGCGCATCCCGTGAACTTTCTGCCAAGGGCAGCGTGGGGGGCGTCAGGGGTGGACTCCCGACTGCGCCAGGCCCCCCCCCCCGAGGGTGCGCCGACGCGCGTGCCCACCGTCTGCGGGCCCTGTGCTCGGCGGGCGGGCGCGCAGGTGAGCTGGGATGCGTTTCCCTGGGGCTTTTTGCGGGGGTCCGTTAGACCCAGGATGCGATCGCGTGACAGCGGCAGCCGGTCTCCACTGCCCGTCGGGAGCTGCCCGCCAGGCCTGCCGCTGAGTCTGTTTCTCCGCCCGTCGGGCAGAGTTGGTCCTTCCCAGCTCAGCGGGCTGGAGAGCGAGCGGGCTGACCCTGCGCGTGGGCGCGTCGCGCTCGCTCCTGGCGCCTTCCCGGGCAGAGGCGAGAAGGCCAGTGGGGTCGGCACGCGCTGCCGTCCCATCCCTCCCCAGCTCCCCTCTCTGTCCCCGCCTTTGCTCGCCTTTTCCGCTTGTATTGCCTTCTCTTCCTGGACACTCAGCCAGATTCTTCTGTGCACGGGGTTTTATTTTCTTCACCCGCTTTTAAAACATGCACGTTAGTTTACGTCTAAAAGGAAATCTCAGGGACAAGTCCAGATTTCTGGTTTTTCTTGAGAAGCTGGAAGCTTGGGCGCCTGGGTGGCTCAGTGGGTTAAAGCCGCTGCCTTCGGCTCAGGTCATGATCCCAGGGTGCTGGGATCGAGGCCCGCATCGGGCTCTCTGCTCAGCGGGGAGCCTGCTTCCTCCTCTGTCCTCTCTCTGCCTGCCTCTCTGCCTACTTGTAATCTCTCTCTCTCTCTGTGTCAAATGAATAAATAAAATCTTTAAAAAAAAAAAAAAAAGAAGCTGGAAGCTCTGGTTCTCCTGGGCTGCGTTCCCTTGGGGCAGCCTCTTCCTTCAGTGTGACGGGGGGTCACCGCCCCTGGGGATGTGATGCGGCTCCCCTTGCCACCGCCCCCCCGCCCCCAGTCCTCTTCACTCCCTTGCACGACCCGTCTGGCCCCCGTCTTGGAGTTTGCAAACCCCCTGCCTTTGACCCGAAGTGAAGCAAGCCTCACTGAGGCTGCCAGAAGGTTCCAGGTGGTGACAGAAGCTTTGGCTCCAGGAAGTGCCGTGTGTGGTTGGTGGACTTGGGCGCCAGGTAGACCCAGGTACCTACCTGGCCTGGCCACACCGCCGCCCAGCAGCCACACCTCGTGCAGCTGGATTAATAACTCTCCTCACCTGCGTAGACCAGTGCGCGCACCCTTGGCAACGCCGCCTTCTGGGGCAGAGGCCAGGAGGTGCAAGGGGCCCCCACCCCCTTTTCCAGTAGTGACAACCAGAACTGTCCCCACGCATTGCTGTGTGTCCCCTAGGGGGCAGAACTGCCTGGCCGAGACCTGCTGTAGGCAACTACTTAGTTGGGGGTTGGAGAAGCTTAGAGCAGAGTGTGAAGGCGGGGCGCCCCCTGCACTGCGCCCTCCTGTCCTCATATTGCTGTGGGCTCCGCGTGAATCCTCCAGAAGGGGGCACTCTCGACCCCGTGCGCTCTCCGTGCCTGGCTCCTGCATGCAGCCGGCTCTGGGGCCTGGGAGAGAAGGTGAGCCGTGCCACGTGGAGGGCGGCTAAGGTGGGTGGCAGCCCGGAGGGACCCCAGCTGTCCCCAGCAGGCCCAGCCTTCTCCAGGGACACGGCGACAGCTGGCGCTTGGCTGGTCGCTGTGACCCCTTCCACCTTGCTGTTCCTTTGTTTGACCTCTGAACCGGGACCCTGGGCGGCGTATCTGACCTCCGATCCTGTGTCACATTTAGGTGGCTCTGGTACAGTGGACCGAAAGTGTGGGCTTAACCCTGGTGGGCCGAGACCAGTCTTCCATGCAGCTGAGGACCCCTGGCGACCAGATCCTGAACTTCACCATCTTACAGATCTTCCCTTTCACCTACGAAAGCAAGCGCATGGGCATCATCGTGAGGGTGAGTTACCTTCTTCAGGACCCAAAATGACTCGAAAACTCGAGTCTCCTGTGTGGGTCCCTGTAGCTCGACATTCTCTCTTAACCCTTTCTTACCGTCTTTCTTTTTTTTTAAGATTTTATTTATTTATTTGACACAGAGAGAGAGATTACAAGTAGGCAGAGAGACAGGGAGAGGAGGAAGCAGGCTCCCTGCTGAGCAGAGAGCCCGATGCGGGCCTCGATCCCAGGACGCTGAGATCATGACCTGAGCCGAAAGCAGAGGCTTTAACCCACTGAGCCACCCAGGCGCCCTCTTACCGTCTCTCTTGTGATGATGTCGGTTGTTCAAACTAACAAGAGAGCGGAATTGCCTGAACGGAAAGGATATTATTAGTCCATTAGTTAGACAAGACCTCAAATGGCTGATCAGCTTCTGGTTAACCCAGTTCTCGAGGGAAAGCTCTAACTATGTGGACTGGGCATTTCTTGATAACAACACATTCCTCACTGTGTACGCTTTTGTTTAACCATCTATCTGCCGAGGTGAAACTCAACATAAGTGAACCTTTTTAAAGTGTATCATTCACTGGCATTTAGTGGGTTCACAGGGTTGTGCACCGACCCCTTCTTCTTTTTCTTTTCTTTCTTTCTTTCTTTTTTTTTTAGAGCATGCACGTGTCCTGGGGGGTGGAGTGGAGGGAGAGAGAGAATCTTAAGCAGGCTCCTCACCCAGCATGGAGCCCAGTGCGGGGCTCGATCTCACGACCCTGAGATCATGACCTGAACTGAAATCAAGAGTGGGACACTTACCTGACTGAGCCACCCGGGCGCCCTGCAACTACCCTTTCTGTCAAGTTTCAGAACATTTGTTTCACCCCAAAAGGAGTGCTCATATCCCTTAAATAGTGACTCCCTATTCCTCCTTCGTTTTAGTCCCTGAAATCACCCATCTGCTTTCTGTCTCTAGACATTTACTGATTCTGGATACTTCACGTAACTGGAATCCTATGACACGGGACCTTTTGTGTCTGACTTCTTTCCTTCAGGCTAATGTTATGCTGGATTCATCCATGTGGTAGCACGAACCGGAGCTCCGTTTCTTTGTATGGCCAAGTAATTGCTGATCTGTTCATCTGTTGATAGACTTTTGGGTTGTTTCCACCTTTTGGCTGTTGTGAATAGTGCTGCTATGAGCACTCGTGTACAAGGATTTGAATACCTGTTTTCAGTTCTTTTGGGTATAGACCTAGGAGTGGAATGGTTGGGTCATGTGGATGCATTACTCACTTGCTGGATAATTCCATGTTTTAACCTTATAAGGGACCTCCAAATGGTTTTCTGTAATGTTGCACCATTTTACATTCCCACCAGCTGACGTCGGAGGGTTCCGATTTCTCCACATCCTCACCAACACTTTTTATTTCCCTTTTTCATTTTTTGGATTATGGCCATTGTTGTGGTTGGGAAGTGATATTTCATTGTGGTTATGATTTGTATTGACCTCTAATGACCAATGATGTTGAGTATCTTTTTGTGTGCTTATTGGCCAATTTTATATTTTCCATGGAGAAATGTGTATCCAGGGTCTTTGCACACCTTTTAATTTGGCTGGCTTTTTGTTGTTCAGTTGTAAGAGTTCCTTATACAGTCTGGATATTATCAGGGAGATGAAATGCAAATATTTTCTCTTTTTCTGTAGGTCGCCTTTTCATTTGCTTGATAAAATTTCTTTGAATTCACAGAAGTCACTAATTTTGACAAAGCCCAGTTTATCTGTTTCTTCTTTTGTTGCTCTTGACTTAGGTGTCATACCCAAGAATTTACCATTAAATCCAAGGTCATGAAAATTTATCCCTATATTTTCTTTTGTAGTTTTGTAGTTTTAGCTCTTTAAGTCATTGGTGCATTTTGGGTGAATTTTTGTGTATGGTGTGAGTTAGGGGTTTAGCTTCTTTCTTTTGCCTTTGCCTTGGGCCCTTTGTTGTAATTCAGTATTTTGAATGGTTTTTCATTTGTACAGTCACCAAAATTATTGGAAAAAATATAGTAATCATTCAGCATCATCATTTTGTCGTATTTATTTTGAATTTTGTTTTTGTATATGTTGAAACTTTTATTGAAATACAGCATCCACAGAGAATAGTGCAGATGTCCTAAGTGTGCAGCTCAAGTGTTTTACACACTTAAAACACCCGTGCAACCAGCATCCAGAGCAAGGATTGGAATCCCTACCTTCATTACCCCCGCAACTCCCTTGTACTCCTTCCTGGGCACCTACATCTCTCTCCCTACAGGATAGAACCACTCTCCCAATTTCTACCACCGATTAATCTCTTTTTGAGATTTCCTCCTTACATAAAAAAAAAATCATGCAGTAGATTTTCATGTTTGAGTTCGTTTGCTCAAATTTATATTTGTAAGATTCATTCCTGTTTTTGTAGGTATTGTAGTTTCAATTTTTTTTTTTTTTTTTTTTAAGAAATAAAACATTGTGCATTCAGTGGAAGGCCCATCTGCCCCTCCTGGATGTGCTTCCCTTCCATTCCTACAGGAAGTTCATAATTTTGATGGAATTTTAAAATACTGTTACCAGACATGTTTGGGTATAAATAATGTGTATTATGGTTTTGCCTATTTTTATTCTTTGTATAAGTGGCATTGTATCATCATCTCACTTCGCGTTCTTAACATTTAAAAGAGCTTTATGTTCATACACTTAATCCTCCTTGATTAATTTTAGCCACATTAGAGTGTTACACTATGTGAATAGTGTAACTGTTCATTACAATAGTGTAACTATTCCTCTCTTCTGTCAGTTTACTGGAGTTCCCTCTTGATACACATTTAGATAGTTGCCACTTTTTTTGCCATTGGAAATAGCACTGCTCTGCATGTCCTTGTCTATCCTGATCTCCATTATATGTAATGCTAACGTTTCTCTGTGGAATGTGTCCAGAGGTTAGGTTGCTGGGTTGGCAATGTATACATCTTTACTTCTACCAGAGATCATCCGCTTTGTTCCCCGAAGTGCTTTGTACTAATCTGGGTCCCACCGTTCCTCCACATCCTCACCACTCTTTGGTAGTGTCAGACTTTTAAAATTTTGTCACTATCTTGTTTTACTCCTTGTTCTTTTACTCAAAGAACCTCACTTTCCATTCTGGAAAGCCTGGGAACCTTGTGTTCCACACACCCCTGTGTTCGGTAACTCTTAAACCTGGCTGGTCATCAGAATTAGCCAGGGAGCTTTAAAAATGCAGAAGACTCTGTCCCATCTGGACCTGATTTGGTATTGGGATGGTTCCTTGGCATTTGTAAAGGTTTTTCACATCATTTGGCTTGATTGGAGAAAACTCTGCCCAGATCATGGGCAACTTTGGAATATGACTCATCTTTTTAATTTTGTTTTTAAAAGAAATGAGGCATTGGATTTAAATAAAATTTGAAAAATAAAAGAAATGAGGCTCCCCTCTGCCCTGATCTACCCAAGTGTTTTATGCCTTAAAGATCTAAGAGCTATAGATTCCATTATGATGAACCTGTAATCGTAGAATGTGTAGTTGGTGATCAGGGTACTTAGCGGTAGCAGAGGACTTGGGGGTAGCTGTAGGAGCAGCAGTAGTGTAATGGTAGGTGGCTCTTAATGATGCTCATGGCGTGCCAGGTGCTGTTCTAAATGATTTGTGTAAACTCATTAATTCTTCCCATAAGCCAGCCAGGTAGTACCATTGCGCTTGGCATTTGACAGAAGAGAATATTGAGGTGTAGGCAAGCCAAGCAGTCTCCGCAGGTTCACCTCGCTGCAGAATGGTGGAGCCAGGACTTGACGCCAGGTGATGTGACCCCCAAGTCCAGGCTCCTTAACCACTAGGACCTGGGAGGTCGGGTGCAGTGGGTGGGGCGTCGAAAAGCTCCTAGAGCCCCCATAGATGTTGGGTCCCGTACCACTTGTTGCTGCCTAGCCGATTGCCCCACACTTAGTGGCTTCAAACAACAGAAGGTGGTATCACACCAGGTTTCTGGGCCAAGAATCTGGGTGCAGCTTCGCTGGGTCTTGTGGCCCGTAGCGTCTCGCAGGCTGCCGGCATCCGGGGTTCTATCAGTTCACTTCTGCATTGCTGACTGGAAGCAGGTCACCAGGTCCCCCCCCGCCCCCCACCAGCTCAGTGGGAGCAGGTCTCCCAGGGCATGAATACGAGGGGTGCAGGCCCCTGGGAGCCCTTGAAGGAGCTTCCTCCCTTCCGTGTAGAAGAAACAGCTTCCTGAGCTGCTGTTGTGATAACCCAGCGACACAGCGTGCGTGTGCTTGGAAAATGACACATTTTAAGGGATTTTTATGTCCCTGGTGCCAGTTGGTACTTTGAGACTCAACAGGACACATCTCCTTGGCAACTCTTGCGGGGGAAGGGAGCTCTTTCTCCCACGCCGCGGCTGCTTCCCCCTCGGGCCCGTGCCTGGCCCGACCCGTGGCTTCTAAACCGTATCTTGAGCACACATCTGATGTCAAGAACATCCGTGGCCTGGAAGCAGCAGCACAGATCAGGTGGGTGGGTGTTTCCTGGTGAATCAGACTCATTATCTCCCATGGATTTACTTTTGTTCCAGCTTTTATGTTTTCAAGTTCTAGGCCCATGGGCTCTGCTGAAGTCCGTTGAGGGCTGACTCATCCTCAGATACTCAGTATCAGCCATTCTAGCCCCCACCCTTCCTTTAGCTGCAAACGGCTCTCGTTCCCAGATAGGCGTCCGGTTTTATGAGCTGTGGCCCCGTGTCTTCTCACGGCGGGAACAGTAGGGGATGCTTGTTGGATGGGCAAGTCATTATTTTAAGAACAGCACCCCACCCTTCCAAGATTATAAGAAAGAGCTCAAGCTCTAATCATCTATTTTCCCCACCCAAAGATGACCCCCGCTTCCTTTTCCAGAGAATTTCCTCTCTTTTTTTTTTTTCTACGCGTATAGGAGTGTAAGCATCCACACAGATTTTTATGAACTTGGGATCGAATGTCACATCAGGCTTTCTAAACTCTCCCCGCATTGAACAGTATATATGGTGAACATTTTCTCCTATCAGTGAAAGGTGATTTTTATGATTTCAATGTGTGCATGGTGCTCGGTGGAACAAAAATACAATTAATTAAATATTCCTTTCTTGGAAACTTAACGTTTTTCATTTCTCACTCATAAAAGTCCACGAGCGCCCGTCTTTGCTAGGCTGTCTTTCACGAAATGCCTATTATTGCTACGTTTTCTTGTTTGCTGTTCCGTCTCCCTCTATGTGGTTCTGACGGGTGGAAATCGGCCTCCAGGGCATGTGGGCAGGTTCTCTACTCTGTAGAAATCTCTGCAACTCCTCTAGTGAAGTGGTTCTCGTCCTGGGGCCATCTTGCCTCCAGGGGACCTGCGAAAACGGTTGGGAGATATTTCGGGTTGTCACCACTCAGGTGGTCCCACCGACATCCCCGCGTGGGTGGAGGCCAGGACAGCCTCCTGACAAAGAACAGTCCCCTCCACGTGGTCATTGTGCTGGGGCCCACAGCTCAGTGCTGATGCACCCAGATATCCTGCCTGCTGGATGCCAGTTACCCCACGGGAGGAAGTGTTAGCTCAGCGGTCCATCTTGGTTTCGTGCCTGTTGACAGGAATGTGCTGGCAGCTGGTTCATCAGCACCCCCCCACACATACGTGTGAGCTCGTGGACAGTACGCGGCAAGTACTTCCTGCGCTCCCAAAGCGTCGTCTTGTCCTGGCGTGACTCTCTCGTCTTCTGAGGGCTTCTTTGGGGCTGCCGTGCTCGTCTCTCTGAAGGAAGGCTGCGTTGCCGGCTTTGTTTTTGTTGCGCACAGACGTTCCACTGCTGCGCCCCCCATCCCACGTGGAATGCTGGAGGCCCACCATTGCTGGAGATCACGCCCCTGTCATTGTCTGCATGAAAGAGGCCTTTGAACGGGGCCCAGAATCAGACCACGGTAGAAAAAGATGAGGCCCCAAAACAATGCAGTGTGACCGGCAGCTCTCTGTAAATTTACAGCGCAGTCTTGACATCACATGAGAGCGAAGTAACCCTGGGATGAACCGGGTGGGAGGAAGTGAGTAACGGGAGGAGACGGCGGATGCGGTGTTTACACTGGACGAGCTGTCCGAGCCCTCCCGAGCACCCTCTGCAGGAGAGGAAGCGGGGCAGGGCGAGCTGCTTCCTACCGCGGTGTCGTTAGCGCCGCCCGGGTGAAGGGAGAAGAGCCCTGGGACGCTCGCGCACCGTTCCCTTTGGCCCGAGTCGCAGGCAGCGGCGCGATCCGTGGACCGTGAAGGGTGCCGCCTTTCTGCTTCGGAGAGGCAGGTGCTTTTATGAGGAAGCAGGTCGTTCTCGAAGACGGTCCGCGATCAGAGGGCGTTAGAAAGCTGTCTTTAGGGCGCCTGGGTGGCTCAGTGGGTTAAAGCCTCTGCTTTCGGCTCAGGTCATGATCTCAGGGTCCTGGGATCGAGGCCCGCATCGGGCTCTCTGCTCAGCGGGGAGCCTGCTTCCCCCTCTCTCTCTCTGCCTGCCTCTCTGCCTCCTTGTAATCTTTCTCCCTCTGTGAAATAAATAAATAAAATCTTAAAAAAAAAAAAAAAGAAAGAAAGCTGTCTTTTTTTTTTTTTTTTAAAGATTTTATTTATTCATTTGACACAGAGAGAGAGATTACAAGTAGGCAGAGAGCGAGGACAGAGGAAGAAGCAGGCTCCCTGCTGAGCAGAGAGCCTGATGTGGGCCTCGATCCCAGGACCCTGGGATCATGACCTGAGCCGAAGGCAGCGGCTTTAACCCACTGAGCCACCCAGGCGCCCAGAAAGCTGTCTTTAAGGAGGAAACTTACACCACGAATTTGGCTTTGGGTATTTATTTCATGTGTAGTAACGAGTTCACGGGCATGCACTGTGGGCTTCCCAGGGTGACGGGATATAGGCGGGAGGTGGGGAGGGCCACGCTCCGCTCCCTTGCCCGTGCCCACTGCCTCCAGGCTCCCCGCGATGGGGGTTGCCGAGGAAGGGATGTCAAGGAATAAGAACTGGGGTTTTGCCACTGTTCTTCAAAGCCAGGGTTTCTCAGCCTCAGCGCGCTTGACACCGGGGCCAGATGATTCTTGGCTGTGCCTGTCCCGTGTGCTGTGAGATGCTTCCAGCATCCTTGACCTCTACCCATGGGATGTTGGCAGCATCCACAACCGCGAGTTTGACAACAGTCACCAGTGATTGGCAAGTGCAGAATCCCCTCCACTGAGAACCACTGGGCTAATAAATAAGCCTTGGTCTCCACACACGGCGTGCTCGAGGGTGTGTTGCGTTACTGTCCCCCGAGCAGGACTGGTATGTGGAGTGGACGCTGTCTCTCTGTCCACCCCTTGGCTGCACGCTCCGTGTAAGCGACGTCATTTAAGCCACAACAGCTGGTGTGGTAAGAGTTGTTAGTATTACTATTTTACTGATGAGAAAACTGAGGTTTAGAGAAAAGAAGCAGCATGGCCAAGTGCACATAGCTGAAAGCTGGTGTCGGGTCTAAGCATTCGACGCCTGGGTCGTGGTGGTACCTCCTCCCCAGAAATCTGGTCGGTGTGAACGAAAACCTGGGTAATCTGATCGCTAGCTAGGTCCTCGGGTAGACAGAGGGGTCTGGAATTACCAGGATCGGCAGTCCTCAGTGAAGGCAGTTGGCTCCCCAGGGCACATTTCTTTATGTCCGGAGACGTTTGGGTTGTCCCCATGGGGTGCTGCCAGCATCTGGTGGGGACAGCTCCGGGTGCCGCGGAAGGTCCTGCTGCACACAGGCGGCCCCCGCAGCAAAGAATTCTGCAGCCCGTATGTGACTGATGCCAAGGTCGGGAACCCTGCTCTGGGTGATTACCTTACTTCCCCACTTTTCCAGGTAGACCGCAGTTTGATGATCCTGGCAGTCCCATCTGTAAATTTAAGATGAGCTGCCAGCGTGGGAGTCTGTTCCTGTTGGGATAGTAATAACTAAAAACAAAGTTCTTAAATCCTTTTGATCTTGCTTTCATCATTTAATGTGTTTCCAAATGCTCTGAGTTTTCTTCTATTTTCTTGTGGCCTTTGCCCCAAAGTGAGCCCCCCCCGCCCCCTTTCTGGCTTTTTATCGTTGGCCAAGTGAAAAAACGCTGGCGTCCGCTAAGTACACTTTGTACGCCATGTGTCCTGGGAAGTGGGCACAGGAGCAGAAAGCGGGTGTTCCTCTTGGGTATTCATTCTGCCGGGCCCCCTCTCTAGGATGAATCAACTGGAGAGATCACGTTTTACATGAAGGGAGCGGATGTCGTCATGGCTGGCATCGTGCAGTACAATGACTGGCTGGAGGAGGAGGTAAGTGGGTGTGTGGAGTGAGGCCCAGGCTGCAGAGGCACGTCTGGAGGCCACCCCTTGCATGGCAAAGTGCGATGGGGCTCTGTGCTCATTACCCATGCCTACGTACCAGGGCACCCCTGAACTTAGCGTAGAACAGCCCGCTTTTATTTCTCGTGGTTTCTGTGGGCCAGGGACCTGGGCACAGCTTCACTGGCTCCTCTGCTCAGGGTCTCTTGAGGGCTCGCTTGGGACCTGGGTCTCATCTGAAGGCTCAAGCAGGGCAAGACCCACTTCGGAGCTCACCCAGCTGCCCTGGGCAGGAGTCAGCTCCTCTCTGGCTTTCGGCTGCAGGCAGGTCCCAGGAGGGTGGGAATCACTGGGGGCCACGTCCCAGGACGCCTCTCCCGCTTCGTGGTGTGGAGAATTGGCCACAGCAAGGAGGAAAGAAACTCTTTGACTTATCTGGCCATTTTGTCTTATCTCTCAGCTCCAGGTAGGAGAAGGCCCTTTTTCCTTTCAGTAATACCCTGTTTTCAGTTAGAGGGTTGCAAACCCAAATGCTAACAGGGGCCAGGCAGCTAAGTCCAATAAAACAGGCTGGGGTGTGTTTTTCTAACAGAGCCGCACTTTGTGCGTTAAGCATCTTAGAATATTCTTCACTTGACAGCTGTTTTCTGGGAAGACCTAGAAGCTGCTGCTTTCCATCCATTGTTGGTTGCGGTTATTTGGGAAGGCCTGCGTGGTCTCATCAGAGGTTCAAATCCAGACTTATCTGTGAAGGCGTACAGCGTTGACTTAAAATTTGAAATGTGTACTGTGTCAAGCAAAGAAAACCTCTCCGTAGGCTGTGTTTGGCCTGTGGGCTGCCATGTTGAGGCCTCCCTTGAGAAGGTTTGCTTCAGGGAAGGTTTTAGGGGAAAACCATAGTCTGATTTTCCACTTTCGCCGTGCCCCTGTGTCCACTGTAGCATCCAGCCCTCCTCAGTGAGAGTCCGGGGCTTGGAGGCGGAGCCCTTAGTGCGGCTCTGCACTGACCGTGGTCTGCTTTGCAGTGTGGAAACATGGCCCGAGAAGGTCTGCGGGTGCTGGTGGTGGCGAAGAAGTCTCTTGCAGAAGAGCAGTATCAAGACTTTGAAGTAAGTGGTCCTGGGACCTTTCTGCTACTTTGTGCAACCCTACCCTCATCTCCCTGGTCATATCTCCTCCCTGTCTCTCCCCCCCCCCCCCCCCCCCCATTCTGCTGTAGTCCTACTGAGCTCCTTTTTGAGCACCCGGGCTCACTTCTGCCACAGGGCCTTTGGACTTGCTCTTCTCTCTGCCTGGAACTCTCTCCCCGCACAGAGCTCCATGGCCTGCTCCCTTGCTTCCTCTGGGTGTCTGCTCAAATGCCGCTGCCTCTGAGAAGTCTTTCCGGACTCCCCATCTAAGACAGCCCCACCTCACTGCTCACCATCCATCACCTGCTTAACTTTCTTCACTGTGCGAATCCCCATCGAGGATGACCTTGTTTCTAGGTTTCTATCCAACATTCTTCTTCATATCTCCTTCCTGGAATACAATCTGTTTCAGAGCAGAGACCATCACTCTGGTTTGCTCTTCTATCCCAGTACTTAGGTTAGTCATGGGCACATGGTATACCCTCCAGAAAATTTGAAATGAATCACCCCCTTGGAGCCCTCGTTTCTTTACATTGTAAAAAGAGTTGAACTAGATCATTGACTTTCACGGCCAAGGGTTCCAGCATGACTATGTCTGGTTTACAGTCCTTTTGTCCCATAAATTGTGTGTTTCCTGAGGGAAGGGTCCCTGTATCCCTCAGCCTGGCACAA
This sequence comes from Ailurus styani, assembly GCA_002007465.1. Classification (NCBI taxonomy): domain Eukaryota; kingdom Metazoa; phylum Chordata; class Mammalia; order Carnivora; family Ailuridae; genus Ailurus; species Ailurus styani. The sequence continues at coordinate 706,148 of LNAC01000171.1, read as the reverse complement.
AGCCCAGTGTGTGCATGGGCGTATGACCGAAAGGGAGAGAGGTGGTTGGGAACAGGCTTCTGGAGGTCCTTGTCTTGGTCCACCCAGAGGAGCTGTGCCTGAGTCTGTCTCTTCCTTGTGCTTGAGTTCTTTGTAAAGTTTTATTTAGCAAGAATTCTAGCCCTGATATTTTTTACTGTCCTTCCAAGTTTAAAGGCATGTGTTTGAAACAACCCGTTGGGGGATTTTTTATTTGCTTCCACGTCTGTCTTTGCTAACCCTACAAAGTGCTTGAACTGAAGGGTTGGGTCAACGGTCTTTGGAGGTAGGACTTCATCTTCAGCAAACCCGGTGTTTAGGGGATTTGGGTCACAAAGTGTATGCTGTGTGTGGGAGAACCTGCTCTTTTCTTGAGATCTTGAGTGGTACCAACCCTTGCAACGACCCAGGGAGGTTGGGACTGTTGCTGCTTCATGGATGAGAACAGTTGAGGATCAGATACACTGAGCAACTTGTTAGAAGTGGCACAGTTAGAAGTTGCACAGTGTGTGTGTGCGTGTGTGTGCGCGCACTCAGGTGGTGGAGGGATTTCCCTGCTTTTTAGAAGGAAGAGAACAAACATCCTGCAGGCTGTGATTATCCCTGGAAACCCAAGTCCACTTGGCCGTGGCTCTGTCTACAAGTCTTCATAGTTGATAATTTCTGATGGGTCTTCTCTGCTTCTGCTAGAGCTGCCACATTCAGCTTTATGCCTATAATCCAAATGAAGAGCCTTTTACTTCTATATAGCTATATTTCACATTACTCACCCCCAAAATTTTCCATAGTAACTCATACCTCTCCAGTAGACCTAATTCCTCCTCACTAATTCCTCCTCACTCCTTCCCTCACATAAGGAAAAGGGGAAAACTAAGGCCCGTGCAAGATCTGGGCTGGTGAACTTGGAAGGATGCTAGAAGCCTCCGTTCCACCCTTTGAGATCCGACCGCACCCTGGGGTCCCCCGCTCGGTGTTCCCCTCCCCACCCTGAGCAGAGGCTGTGTCCCCGCTGTGTCGCAGGCCCGCTACGTCCAGGCCAAGCTGAGCGTGCATGACCGCTCGCTCAAAGTGGCCACCGTGATCGAGAGCCTGGAGATGGAGATGGAGCTGCTGTGCCTGACGGGGGTGGAGGACCAGCTGCAGGCGGACGTGAGGCCCACCCTGGAGACGCTGAGGAATGCCGGCATCAAGGTAGGCTGACCCCGCCCGGGCCCCTGCTGCAGAGCTGCACGCTGGCCCCTGCAGCCCAGTGTAGAGATGAGACAGGGGGGCGGGGAAGAGGTGGGAACCGAGGCGCCGGAGGGCGCGGACAGCGACCCACAGCCCTGACTCGGATGGGCCACTGCGTCCCTCCCGCCCCTCCGGCCCTGCTTCTGGAACCTGCTCCCCCCGCACCGGGCTCCACGGAGGACTGCCTGCCGCCTCTTCTCCCTCCGGCCGGCTCGGGGCGTCCGGCCCATTCTTGTTGAGCCACCGGCCGGCCAGCCATCTGCCCGTTGTTCTGGGTGAATGAGTGGCCGCCCCGTGCACTGACCGCCTGTTCCAGCAAACTGCTGTGTTTACACGGTTTGGGGTGGAAAAGAAAACAGAAAAATCCAGGCGTTTAAACCAGAGAGGCCAGCAGGGGGCGCCTGAGGCACGCGCTCCGCTAAAGCCCGCCAAACCCCCCTGGGCTGGGAGCTCCTGGACGCGGGTATGTGGCTGCCCGCCTGCACCCAGAAGCCACTATCCGCCGCGTCCTTGGCCCCGAGCTCGGCACAGGCTCCTGGGAGCAGGGCTGCAGTCATAACGGAGCTCCAGCCACCGCGGTGCCCGTGGGGGGCTCGCAGGCGCGTTTCATTGTAAACCCGATCCTGTCCTGTACCTTCGGGCCAGAGGCCAAGTTCGTTGCAAGGAAACTATCGGCAAAGTCCCTCGTGTGGAAAAACAGTCTGAAGTCAGAAGGGCTTGCTTCTGTTGTGCCGTGGAGCTTAAATCTGTCACTGGCGACTTCCGTAGATCTCGTCTCTCCAAGTTTTGGCATTCCGGTGCCTGCTTCTGGCTCCGTCCTGGGCTTCTCCTCAAAGCGGTTCTCTCCAAAAGGCTGTTTTTGTTTGTTTTTTTAAAAGATTTTATTTGATAGAGAGACACAGCAAGAGAAGGAACACAGGCAGCAGGAGTGGGAGAGGGAGAAGCAGGCTTCCCGCTGAGCAGGGAGCCTGATGCGGGGCCAAAGGTAGACGCTTAACTTACTGAGCCACCCAGGCGCCCCCAAAAGGCTGTTTTATTCCCAGAGTGTGAACTGGACTTCTCTGTCTGATTCCCCTGGGCAGACGGAGGGGAAAGGGAGTGTGGGGTGGAGGGACGGGAGGGGGGGTTTGTAGGCAGGCCTAGCGTAGGGTCCTTCACAGGCCACAAGCTCTTGGAACTTGGACAGTTCCTACTTCAGCCCCTTCCCAGATGCAGCAGCCGAGGCCAAGCAAGGTGGGCAGCGTGCTGCTGGGCCTGGGCGCGTACCTGCAGTGACCCCCTGTCATCCAGACGTGGGGCCTCCATCCTGTGGTGCACCGATGACGTTCCATGGTTTTCTAGAACTTGAGCCTCCCAGGTCCTTCCCTGGTGTTTCAGCAAACCCTGAACACTGTACCAAACTGGGATCACTGAAAAGAATATTATTTTTGATGGCCAGATGAGCTGTTGAGAGAAGAGGCTGACACCCACCAGGGTCGAGCCCAGAGCCATGCTCCCTCCCCCCCAAGAAGGGCCCGGTGCCCGTGTCCTGGCTATCTCACGGCCTGGGTTTGAATCTGGTTTCTCCACTGACTACTTTGGCAGTCCTTGGCAAGGGGCTTGACTTCTCAGTGCTCTGTTTCCTGCCTCATCACGTTACCGTGAAGGTCAGATGTACTGAACGTGGACGGCGCTTGATGGGCGCCTGGCACGGCGAGCGCTCTGGAAACCGTTGCCGTTTGCTTTCCTGTACCTCCCCCACTGCCAGCGTGTGCTTTGTGCAGTGACTCTGTGCCCTTCCCTGCTGGGGGCAGCGCGAACAGAGGCTTCGTGGGTAAACTAGCGGAGCAGGAAGCCCATTCCCTGTGGACTCCGAACATGGGGATTCTGGGCCTGTCTGGGACGGGAGCTGGCTGTGTGGCTTTGGGGCAAGTCACCTACCCTGTCTGAGCCCACAGCAGCGAAACGCAGAATGATCTGGAGATGCGGAGGAACTTGGCACGTGTACTGTTGGCTTAACTAACCCCCTAGAAAGACTGCATGTAACGTGACAAACCAGTGTTTCCTGTAGGACATGGAAGTGACCCCTGACCCGTCCTGCCGTCCCCTTTTTTGAAATTATTTATTGCTTTAAGAAAAATTTCCAGAAGGGGGATGAGGAGGTTAGAGGCCGGACTTCATGATGTCTGTGGAAGCGTGTGGCCAAATGGTTTTCGAGAAGTGTTACACCAGCTTTCGCTGCCACCAGCAGTGGTCACTTGGGGTCCTGAAGCCTTTGGAGTGGGGCATTCTTGTGGTGTGTGTGGGACACCATGAACTTTGAGATAAGTTGGAATAAACGAGGGGCGCCTGGGTGGCTCAGTTGTTAAGCATCTGCCTTCAGCTCAGGTCATGATCCGGGGGTCCTGGGATCGAGCCCCACGTCGGGCTGCCTGCTCAGTGGGGAGCCTGCTTCTCCCTCTAATATTCCCTGTTTGTGCTCCCTCTCTCGCTGTCTTTCTCTCTGTCAAATAAATAAATAAAATCTTAAAAAAAGAAAGTTGGAATGAATGAAGTTTAGCCCGACGTTCTTGGAAACTGAATGGACACAGGCTGCAGGCTGGCCTTGAACAGGGGCCAAGAAGAACTCTCTGCTCTGGTTCTAGGTTTGGATGCTGACGGGGGACAAGCTGGAGACAGCTACATGCACAGCGAAGAATGCACATCTGGTGACCAGAAACCAAGACATCCACGTTTTTCGGCTGGTAAAGTGTTGTCTGCACTGGGGCCTCGTGGGGGCGATGCTACAATTTGCCCGGTGACCTCAGAAGCCCCAGTGCGCCCCTGAAGAGGGGAGGGAGGCGTGTATTCACCCTCTTGGGTGGGGGACCTTACATCATTGGTTTGGGGGGAATTACTGAGTGGCCCCAGTGAGGCTGCAGGATTCCTTCTGGTGGTGGATCGAGAGCCCCTGCTTACAGCCCTGTGTTCTTACCCTGGTGGGGGTCACGGTCCCTTTGAGAAGCTGATGCAGGACACCATCGGGATGAAGGGTGCAGATAGGCCCATGCATGGGAAATTGTACAAATGAGTCCCGATGCCACCTGACCCTGAAGACCAAGTTCTTGGATAAGAAGTAAATTCCAGGTCACAGGGGCATGTCTGTCCTCCTGAGGGAACCCTTGAGGAGCCTTTCGAAGGAGGTGTACTGGGTGGGCAGACAGGAAATTTCCTGCCCTTGTGGCAGGCACTTGACCCTGACAGTGCAGCCCCGAGGAGCTGCTCGAGACAAAAAGCTAAGAGCTGGGGTCGGCCTGATGGAGCTGGGAGGTGAGGAGCGGGCAGAGCCCGCACGTCCAGACCGGAGGGGCTCTGCCTGTCCCACAAGCGTCCCCTCGACCCCCTGCCTTCGGTCCACGGCACACAGCGCCCTCGGGAGACCCGGCCATTAGGGGCCCGGCCCCACCGCGCGCTGTAGAGCCGGATACTGCTCGTCTTCATCAGCCGTGGATCCTAGACTTGCAAGTGCACGTACTTGCTAGAGTGTATTTGTAATCCCGGAATCTGTGTTCAGGGCCAGAGTCCTCCGTGGTCATGTGCAGAGGAGGGGGGGGCGGACAGCGTCGTTGCTTGCCGTGCACGTTCCCAGCTGGGGCCGCACGAGGCGCCCCCGCCTTCTCTGCTCTCGTCCCGCACACGAGCGCGGTCCACGGTCTGCGGAGGGCCGCTCTCCTCTTGCATTTTCGTGCCATCCGTGATTTCACGGTTTAAAATCCCCCTTCCCAGCACAGGGCTGCTGTGTGTCTAGCGTCGTGAAGCGCAGGGAGGCTCCGGCGTCCCGTACGGAGAAAGTATGTGCGTCGGATGGGCTTCCTTCAGGCCTGAGTTCGAATGCTGTTGGTTAGGCATTCAGCGTTCGTGAATCAACAATACGTATTTCAGAAGATGTGTTTAGGGGGCACCTGGGTGTCTGTCGGTTTAATGTCTGACTCTTGATTTCGGCTCAGGTCATGATCTCAGGGTTGTGCGATCGAGCCCTGCGTGGGTCGGACTCTGTGCTGGGCGTGGAGCCTGCTTGAGATTCTCTCTCTCCCTCCCCCTCTGCCCCTCCCCCTGCTCCCGTGTGCACATGCACTCTCTCAATAAAATTTAAAAAAATGCATTTAAATAGAAACACCTGTAAAACAAGGTTATATATTGATTGACAGAAATATTGTGGCGAAAGGCTCACAGGAACCTCGCCTGTATTTCCCCTAGGAGCAATGAATGGTTCCTTATTTGCTAAGTCCGTGTTCACAGTGACTTTATGGAGCATAACTACTGAAAATAATGAAGACTCGACTGTATGTTCTGTGTATTCTGTATTCTCCACGTTCTGTATATTTAGTGGCTGTAAACAACAGTCTATGTGGTCACCTGCTTTTGTAAATAAAATTTTATTTTATTTTTTTAAGATTTTATTCATTTGAGGGAGAGAGAGAGAGAGCACATGAGCAGGGGGGAAGGGCAGAGGCAGAAGGAGCAGCAAACTCCTTGCTGAGCAGGGAGCCCGACGTGGGGCTCGATCCCGGGACCCTGGGACCATGACCTGAGCTGAGGGCAGACGCTTACCCGACTGAGCCACCCAGGCGCCCAAATAAAGTTTTATTTGAACACAGATATGCCCCCTTGTTTACATACTGTCTGTGGTTGCTTCAGGACTGCAACAGCAGAGTCGTTTCCGCCAGCACTGTAGGGTCCCCGGGGCCTGCAATGTGTAACATCTGGTATGCTACAGAAAGTTGGCCACCCTTCTAGATGCCTGGCTTCTGACGCCTGCTTCCCAGCCCCCCAGATGGCCAGCCCACTTGAGGCGGGCTCGCGGACCTCGCGTGCCTTCGCTTTCTTACATGAGAAGTACAGCTGTTATCGTTATGCACTGTGTAGGGTTTTTGTGAGACGTAAATGGGAAAAATCCACGGACAGTGCCTAGCACAGTGCCTGGCACACAATGAAAGTGGGGTCAGATTTAGCGCTTTTTTTAATTACCTGGGTCACAGCCTTGCTGGGGAAAGTGCAGGGTGATGGTTGGTACCCAGGCCGTCCCGCTTCCCACGGAATCATAACAAACACAATTTAATTTGGCTCTGGGGCTGGGGGCGGGGCGGGGGTCCTCGGCTGGGGCGGCCATTGTCTTCATCCCGGCTTCAGGAAGCCGCTGTTTGTTGTTCCGCCCTCTCCGGAGAGCACGGCCCCCTCCACCCCTCCATTCCCTTCCAGGTGACCAACCGCAGCGAGGCCCACCTCGAGCTGAATGCTTTCCGCAGGAAGCACGACTGTGCCCTGGTCATCTCTGGAGACTCCCTGGAGGTGGGTGCGGGGAGCCCGCCGGCCGGGTCCTCCTGGGGGGGGTGCGCCCCTTCCTGCCTGGGGGCGGCGGGGGCAGTGACCTCGGTTGACCTCCCCCCTCCGTAGGTTTGCCTCAAGTACTATGAGTACGAGTTCATGGAGCTGGCCTGCCAGTGCCCGGCCGTGGTCTGCTGCCGCTGTACCCCCACCCAGAAGGCCCAGATTGTGCGCCTGCTGCAGGAGCGCACCGGCAAGCTCACCTGCGCTGTAGGTAGGCGCCCGCCCCCCGGCCCGGCCGGATCCCTCTCTCTCAGGGTGGTTGGACTCGGCTGCTGGGTCCCTCATCTCCCCCAGGCCCCTGCACGTAGGTCATGCTCTTTTCCCCCAACAGACTTTGGCCCTGTTATTATTATTATTTTTAGTATTTCCCTTTGAGTAAGAGGAGGTAAGTGAGCTGTAGGGCTTTTCTCCTGAGCTTGCTCTTCCTTTGCTTGGGAGGTGGGAAGCCGCTCTGCAGAGGGCTGTGGGCCGCACACGGTGGGGCTGGATCCACGCTCCCTGGGCGCCCGTCCCCGGCCAAGCCTCAGTTTCCCCGTCGGTAGAATGGGGTCAAAGGAATTCAGATGGTGCTGATGAGGGTGGAAAAGGGGTGGATCTCACATGTGCTGGCCACAGGGCACAGTGTTGGCTCCGTAAGTGTGGAGTCCGTCACTGCTGCTGATGAGCTGCGGCGCCCTGAGCTTCCCGTGCAGGGATGAGGCATGGACACGGTCCCCCTGCCGCCCCTCCGTGGCTGGGGCTCTTGCCAGTCACCTGGTGTTCCTCTGACGCTCACCTGCTCTGTCTGAGAGACAGGAAGCCGATGCTGTGGGGGGTGGGAGTGATTACATGGAGCGGGGCCGAAAGGGCTCTCGGTAATCAGCAAGCACTCCGTGAAGGGGCAGACACGCATGGTGATTCAAAGTGAGAATGAAATGTGGGGATCCTGTTGCTCGCCGAGCTCCAGTTTCCCGGCTCTTCTCTCTGGTCCATGTGGCCTGCAGGTGATGGAGGCAACGACGTCAGCATGATCCAGGAATCCGACTGCGGCGTGGGTGTGGAGGGGAAGGTGAGTGCGTGCGGCTGGGGGGCCTGCGGGGGCGCTGCTCGCTGCGAGCGGTCGGTCCGTGCGAGGGTGTCAGGTCATTCTGTTGGGCTGGGAGCTGCTGCTTCCCGCCAAACACAGCTTTGATGCCTCTGAAAATCCTACATTCACATTACGAAGTGTAAGGAACCACAACACGTGGTCACCTGGTCACGTGGGAGTGGGAGACTTGCATCACTCCATCTCATGACAAGTGCTGGTTTTCCGCGTGCCAGAGCTTAAAGAGACAGTGTTTTGCTGTATGGTCAGGGCACGGTGGACGTACTTCTCCCTTTCCCGTGGCCGTCACGGTGTCCGTAAAAGCGTCCGTCGTCACGCTGTGTGCTGATGTCTCGGGGGTTAGAGAAGGACGTGGCGGGGTCTGCCCCTCACAAAAACTGCATTTTTAAAAAGTCGGTGTGTTACAATAGTTTTTCTCTTTCTGTCCTTGTCACCTCTGTGCTTGCATCTTACCGTTACCTCTGTCCTGATTTGTGACTTCTCAATGACGACAGGCAAGAAGGTTGGTTACCGGGTTTGTTAGAACTTCGTGTTAAACAAGAGCACGGAGGCCCCACGTGAGGGTCAGAGGTGCCGTCCTGTGCACTTGGTCCCACGGCGTCGCGAGCTGGGCTAATCCGGATACTCCGTGTTCTTCTTTCCGCCCTCAGCCTCCCCAGCCTAGAGCTCGCTCGGAGGACTGTGAAGTGCCGTCTCTGATGACTCTTGGCGTCGGTGCACATAATGGGGCAGGCCTACCCCCCGAGGCTTCATACCAGATCCATTTTTTTTTGTTTTTTTTAAAAGATTTTATTTATTTATTTGACACAGTGAGAGAGAGATCACAAGTAGGCAGAGAGTCAGGCAGAGAGAGAGGAGGAAGCAGGTTCCCCGCTGAGCAGGGAGCCTGATGCGGGCCTTGATCCCAGGACCCTGAGATCATGACCTGAGCCGAAGGCAGAGGCTTTAACCCACTGAGCCACCCGGGCGCCCTACCAGATCCATTTGACCTCCAAATTATAATTACCTGTGATTTAGAGTGTATTTTACTTAAATAAATTCCTCATTTTCAATCACATGTAGACTTCGACCACCAACTGAGCACCGCTCGAAACCAAAGAAGCTCTTCATTGACGTTTTCCAAAGATCTCCTAACAATGTCTTGCGTTTTCAGTGGAAAACAAAGCAAGACAAACGTGTTTGCCTTGACCTCTGGTGCTTCTGACGGTGCCCATTCCGTGTGGCTTTCAGGAAGGCAAGCAGGCTTCGCTGGCGGCAGACTTCTCCATCACGCAGTTCAAGCACCTGGGCCGCCTGCTCATGGTTCACGGGCGCAACAGCTACAAGCGCTCGGCCGCCCTCAGCCAGTTCGTCATCCACCGGAGCCTGTGCATCAGCACCATGCAGGTGGGGGGCGGGGGGCGGCGGGG
>LNAC01000171.1:657319-696584 GCA_002007465.1 Ailurus styani | reverse complement strand
GGATGGGGCAGGCTGTCCTGGCTGTGGCGGGGGTGGGGGTGGTGGCTGCGAGCATCAGGGGTGGGGGTGGGGGCCTGGCCGGTGCTTGGCAGGAGGGAGGTGTCGTGTCGATGCCCGGAGTTGTTACGATTTTTTTGCCAGAAGGAAACGTGCAGAGTGAAATGCTGGGCGAATACTCTGGTCCTGGGTTTTCCAGATGCACACAAGAGGGCCAGCAGAGAATAACCATGAGAGAAGAACTTGGTGTTCTCCAGCTTTTTCTGCACCCTGGGCACCCGGCTCCGTGTTCACAGGGCAGCGTCTCATGCGGTCCTCACGGTAGCCTGTGCCCATTGTGCAGATGGGAAGCCTGAGGCTCCGTGAGGCTGAGAAGCGTGTGCAGTGTCTCTCGGGGGTTTAGTCGCTGTCAGGCGGGGACTCCAGAGCCCATGCTCTTCCTCACGGTGTCTCCTCGAGTGCCTGCGTGGGCTCTCAGGTGGGGCAGCATAGCCCGTGGCCCTGAGGTGCCTCCGACGTCACAGTTCCATCTCCAGCCATCCCGGGTGGGAGTCGAGCTGGGCTGTCCAGTTGTTCATCTTCTCGGGAGTAACAACTCATTCCCATCTTGTTTCTCACAAAAGAATTCTAGGGTATTTCCCCCACCTTCTCTCTCCCTGGCTCCTTTAACATCTGTCATCGGGCTGTAGCACTTCACTGTGCACGAGGAAGAAGGCCAAAGGGTGGGAAAGAAAACACTGGGTGTCGAAAATGATTGACGAATTGATTCCCCTTCACAGACATTTGGTGAAAATGTCACAGTTAAGTAGTGAGAACATAGGGATGATGGGACTTGAAAGCCACATCTCTTTCTGATCACACCACTAAATATCTCTGAGACCTTGAGCAAGTCTCTTTACCCCTCTGGGTCTCAGTCTTCCATCCGTGAAATGGGGGTAAGACCTGCCTTGCCTCTCAGCCGAGGCTGCTTTGAGAAGCAAAGTTCTGTAAGGCGTCACGTGCCAGAGGCATCTTACCCCTAGTCGTGGAAATCACAGGATGATGTATCCAGTGAGGGGACGTTTTAATCAGCATCAGTTTAGAAAAAAAGTTCAGGGGCGCCTGGGTGGCTCAGTGGGTTGAAGCCTCTGCCTCCGGCTCAGGTCATGATCTCAGGGTCCTGGGATCGAGTCCCGCATCGGGCTTTCTGCTCAGTGGGAGCCTGCTTCCTCCTCTCTCTCCGCCTGCCTCTCTGCCTACTTGTGATCTCTTTCTGTCAAATAAATAAATAAAATCTTAAAAAAAAAACAATTTCAGGCCGGGAAATTGTTCTTTGGGGCTGTAGAAAAAGATCACCCCTGTCCACTGTGCTGAAAGTGGCTGGCTGAGGGCAGGTCTCTGTTAGAACCGCACCTTGGCGTTGGTCTCGTTGATGGAGTGTTTTCTTTTCCCTCAAGTGTTCTTTCCACGATGAAGGCTTTATGGACAGCCCGTGGGGAAGGAGGCTCTTGACGTTGATTTACAAAACCAAACACCAGATTCTTGACATTTTTACAACCATCCTTTCTGCGCCGCAGCCCAGCCAGGGTGAAAGTCATTTGAAAGGTGGCACCTGCGTTCCGAGCTCTGTGCCGGACAAACACCCACAGCAGGTGTTGGGGGCGAGACGCCTCTGGTCCACGCCCTTTCTAATCACCAGGCTGGCTCGGGCTGTCTCTAGTATCAGCTTTCGAAAAGCCTCTAGTTGTCTCTGGCCTCTTTTTGGTTTTCTGCTCATAGGAATTCGCTCTGAGGCCACTTTCCTTCCATAAGCCTGTCAGTGCCCAGAGAAGGAAGTAACGAGCATCAAGTCTCATTTTATCTCCCAGCCTGCTTTTCACGGCCAGTAGCTCCTGTTTTCCAAGTCAGGAAGCAGACATCTCGGGGAGCTTTCGGGAGTGTCTTTATTGCTCTTGTCTAACAAAGGCAGCAGGTTATGGGCTCTTTGTAAAAATTTCCAGAAACTATAACATGCGTCATGTAAGAAGGGCCGCGCCTTCCCTGCCGCCCCACCTCCGGGGCGACCGGTGCACAGCCTCCAGGTGGGAGTCTCTCTCTGTGTCCGTGTCTACGCCAGCTGTTTATTGACTGCAAGCCCAGAGAGGCGGTGCTTCTGAACTCTCAGGAGCGCGGGTTCTGGAGACAGAGTGGGGATTGAGCCCCGCAGGGCCCTTTGCCTGCTCAGATTCCCCTCCTGTGAAATGCACGTGATAGGAGGACTTGATCTCACGGTGCTTCTGGGGATTCATGGAGATCCCACGGAATATTCCTGCCTGTGTCACTTAAAGTCAGTGTTCACAGAGGGCCGGAGAGTGGTCCCTGGCGCTAAATCACCCGGGAATGACTCCTGGCTCCCATCTCATATGAGCCATCTCTGTGTTATCTTGGTCAAGTCCCTTAACCTCTCTGTGCCTTGCTCTTCTCATCTGTAAATAAGGGTTGATGATAACAGTACCGACCTCCTGAGGTACTGATTGTAATTGTGAAATGAGCTGATTTCCTTAAAGCGCTCACAACTGTGCTGGGAAAGTTTGTGCCATGTTAAGTGTTGAGTGATATTTTATAGGCATAGGGATTTTGTCATGATTTTTGTTAACATCTCCTTTCTTGTTGGCACAGGCTGTCTTTTCATCCGTGTTTTACTTTGCCTCCGTTCCTCTCTATCAAGGATTCCTCATCATTGGGTAAGGAAATCTAGGCAGTGTATTAATTTTTTATGAAACCTCCCCAAAACGCAAAAGATGAGAGAAGAAACGTGGTGTCCAGGCTGTTCAGTCCCCAAGTTGCCAGTGATCCCGTTTAGAACCTTCTCGATTTCATAAGTTTTTTGGACTGACAAGCCCGTAACCAGATCGAGGAAGTGGAGTCTGGTATATTTGTCGTTCATAGCCCTTGGCCATTTGTATCTGGAAATGGGAAAATGCTTGCCCATGAGAGTCTGAGCTGGTCGGTGATTGGCAACCGAAGCAAGACCGAAGGTTCAGACTTAGTGATTTCACTGGGGTCTTAGAAAAGGTGAAAGGGGAGCTCTGGAAAGTACCGTCCCGGCTGTGGACCCCAGTAGAACCTTCTGCTGCTGGGTCTCTAAGGCGGGCCAGAGCCTTGATCTCTTCAGGGCGGGGGGGGGGGGGCCTAATGGAGCCTCGCTGCTGCGTGCTGCTGATCGGCTAGACTAGGGTGTCCCTTGGACATTTGCTGCCCTCAAACCCAACCCCTTTCCTGACTTGGAATTCATGACGTTCCTTGTGATCCTTCAGAGAATGTGCTCAGTCTGTGAATTGCCCAGGTGGGCAGAGTTGGGCTACCACACGCCCAAGATGGAGACACATGTAGGATCCACTCCCGGTCATGAAGAGGCAGGAAGCACAGAAAGGCCGGCTGGCCCCGGGGAAGAGTCTTATTACCAAGGTCACCTGCCTTCTTCATATGTTGGCCCATTCACTCTGACGGTGGACAGTGAAATTCTGCTTGCTTCTAATAGGACAGGTGGACTGTCTTTTGTCAGGTCCCAGAAGAACGAAAGAACATGCCAGAGTGTAGGCAGGGGCTCCCGGAGCTTGGCTCCACGTGGCTTTCTGTGCCTGGACCCCTTGTCCCTCTCTGTTCCCGTTTCCTTCTCTTTCCCCCTCACTCACGCACCTCCAGCTGCACTGGTTGCCTGGCTGTTCTTCAAACAAGATGCACTCTCACCTCAGGGCCTTTGCACATGCTGCTCTCTCTGCCTAGGATGCTCTTTCCTCCATGTGGGCATGACTGCCTCTCCCCTAATCTGGGTGTTTACTCAAATGTCGCATCCTTTGGGCACCCTCTTGAAAATTACACCACCCCCATATCTCTTTCCCTCTCCTCCATTAGAGTTTCCTTCTTAGCACTTACCTGCAACACACAGTATAGTTTACCGACTTTGTTGACTTACTGACTAGCATGAACGCTCTCCGAGGGCAGATGTTCCCGTCTGTTTTTCATCTGAATCTCCCTGAGCTTAAAACCAGCCCTGGCACAGAATAGGCACACCGTGGGTGGTTGTTGAAGGAATGAATGGAAATTGGGCTGCAGAAGCTGGAGAAACAAATTGCTCATTTTCCTTCGGTTGGGTCTTACCTGTGGTGATTTCTACCCTCCCAACCACTCCAGGTACTCCACCATTTACACCATGTTTCCTGTGTTTTCTCTGGTCCTGGACAAAGATGTCAAGTCGGAAGTTGCCATGCTGTATCCTGAGCTCTACAAGGATCTCCTCAAGGTTCAGTGGACGCCCCCTTCCCTCCCTCACCCCTTCCTCCTCCTTCCCTTTCTCTCTTCCTCTCTCCCTCCTTTAATTAATTTCACACAGACCCTCCATGTCTGGTTTGATCACACTGATTGGAATTGGTAGTTTCTTAGAGGAAGGTGTGCGATTTTATTTTATTTTTGTTAAAAAGTCATCTATTCACTTGTAAAGAATATTAAACAGTACAGCAGTATGTAAACTGCAAATGAACCAACTAACAACTTTAAAAAAAAGCCTCTGACGGTTCCATCCTCCAGCCTCAGCTCGCGTCTGCTCCTGGAAATGTCCTTGTGTACACTTCCAGAAAGTGTGTGTGTGTGTATGTGGGGTGTGTGTGGTGTATGATTTCACTTATTTGTCCTCAAGGAATTTTACTGAAGAGCAGATTTATTTCCACTTAATAGCGATTCTTTTTAAAAAATATAATTAATAAATAAAAATAATTTTAAAAATGTAATTAATGTATTCACATGCATGCAAGACACATTTTTTTTTTTAAAACAGGCAGATTCCTTGTTAGTGGAGGAGCCAAACGTGATAGTAACCTGTTCTGTCTTTCTCGCTTTCTCATTTAGGGAAGACCGTTGTCCTACAAGACCTTCTTAATATGGGTTTTGATTAGCATCTATCAAGGTAAGCGAGACCACGTGTTATGCTAAGGGTCAGCTTTTCTGTTGGCTGTAGCCCATGGGGAAGAAGCTGGAATCCTGAAATTTGGTTAAGGAGGGGGACAGTGCACCCCGAGGGAGGCCCTTCTCAGTATGTTCTGAGGACTGGGACGTCAGCAGAGTGATAGACTGGGAGGTCGTGCCATCTGTCTCATGAGATGAAGTCAGAGAAGAAGATAACAGTTACTACTCAAAATCTGCCAGGATGCTGAAGCCATTATAACAAAAAGTGGTTGCTTTCTGGAATGTTCTGATACTTTTCCTGAGGTCACGTTCTAGGTTTTGAAAGATGCATTTACGTCAGTGGCCTCCAGGGAGGGTCCCTCGGATCGTAAGGTGACTTACAGGAGAAGAAAATATCCAAACCCCTGTTGGTGTTTATTTCTGTTTTTATGTTTGCTTTATAATGTGCACATAATTGTCGTGGTCCTGGTATCTGTCTGTGTCTGCCCAACACCAGCACATAATTTACAGATAGACATTGTGTCCTGGGAGGTCTTACTGATGGAGCGTGCAACCAGAAGGTATAGAAATCATTGAATTTGTTGGCAGGAAGTTGAATCGTTAAAAAATAGAAGGGGGGTATTTTTAAGAAGTCTATCCAAGTATAATATGTGCATCGATGTCTGCAGCTCCTTTTAGGTATAGAAGTTGATAGATAATGAACAGGGAAGCTCCGTGTCACCCCTCCCATCTTGAGCCCTGTTGCCATGGGCGGTGGTCTGAGGAGTTTTGGGGTTTTGGGGGTTTAGCCTCTGGTAATACTCTGGTGCTACACCATCAGTTTGGTTTCTGCTGCGCCAAAAAAATATGCATCCGTGCCCTGTACCCTCCTCCACTTTCCTTTCTCGCCTTGTTATAGGGGCCATGGCACTGAGTTCGGTCACCTCTGTCATTTCGTGGGAGGGGGGAGGGGTGGTCAAAATAACACATGACCTAAGATTCATCATCTTTTTTTTCTTTTTTTTAAGATTTTATTTATTTATTTGACACAGAGAGAGAGATTACAAGTAGGCAGAGAGACAGGGAGAGGAGGAAGCAGGCTCCCCGCTGAGCAGGGAGCCCGATGCGGGCCTCGATCCCAGGACCCTGAGATCACGACCTGAGCCGAAGGCAGAGGCTTTAACCCACGGAGCCACCCAGGCGCCCCAAGATTCATCATCTTAACTCTTCTTAAGGGCACGATTCACTAGCGTTCAGTGTATTCACAGTGGTGAATTACCTTGTACATTCATAGTGTTACACTGTTGTAAGAAAAGAGCTCCAGAACCTTTTCATCTTGGCAGGCTGACACTCTGTCCCCATTCCCGCTTCCTTTTCGTCTTCCCTTTCGGATACCTCCTAGAAGTACAGTATTCACAGTCTTTGCCCTTTCGTGACTGCGTCCTTTGTCATTTTAAATAAGAGATTTAAGTTTAAATTTCTCTTTCTTGTTCCGTCCTCTCCAGTTACTCTCTCCTGCCTCTCTTTTTTCTTCTTTCCATCTCTCTCCCTCCTCTCTCTCTCCCTCCTCTCTCTCTCTCCTCCCCTGCAGTTATACACTCCTTATTATATAAGGTCCAAAGAGGAAATAGGAAACCAGAACGGGACATCTCTTGAAAACCTCCATAAAGCACCATTCGTCAGCCTCATTTAGCAAGCGCCGTCTTTTGTGTCTAAGCAGAAAATGAACAGAAAGGCCCCCCACCCCCACCCAGAGGGCGCGGGGCGGAGGCTGCAGGTGGGCGGGGCCGAGTGGGCGGGGCCGAGTGGGACGCCGGCTTCCTCCGCCTTCGCAGGGAGCACCATCATGTACGGGGCCCTGCTGCTGTTTGAGTCCGAGTTCGTGCACATCGTGGCGATTTCCTTCACGTCGCTGATCCTCACCGAGCTGCTGATGGTGGCCCTGACGATCCAGACGTGGCACTGGCTCATGACAGTGGCCGAGCTGCTCAGCCTGGCCTGCTACATCGCCTCCCTGGTGTTCCTGCACGAGTTCATCGGTAGGACACCCCCACCCCTGCAGCCACAGCCGGCAGTGGGGTCCGGGGCCTCCCCGGGCTCGTCCCGAGCTCTTTGTCCGGCGGGCCTCGGCACTCAGCGACCTCGTGGTGTTCCCCGTGTCCCCTGGGGGCAAGTGGCAGTGGTGACTCCACTTCCTGGAACACAGGCTCTCGGGCGTGATGTCCGTAGGGTTTCCTTTTGAAAGCCCACTGTGTTACCTGGCTTAGAAGGGGAGCCCATTTAATTCAGCCAAGACCGCCTGCGGTTCTCGAGGGAGCTCGTCCCTGGGCCGGGCTCCGGGGGGCTGTGGGGAGGTCGGACGTCGGGGTCTCGCTCAGGAATAAGGGCTAGCCCCACAGGATGTGTCCTTAGCACAGGGTGGAGAGACTCCGCCTTCCCCTGAAAGCCCCTCTGGTGACGTCTCCTGGTGCTCAGCAAGTGGTCCTTCAGGTTTGGGTGAAGGGCAGACAGGCCTCCGGCGAAAAATGAAGGCTTCGAGGAGTTTCACACTTGTCCCGAGAGTCTCTCCGAATGGGTTTTGTGAGCACCTGTTGTGTGCTCCGTGGCTTGGGGTGTTGAGCTCTGCCCTAGGGAAGCTGCCACAGGGCCGGGTGAGCAGCCGGGGGTGGCTCCCCGGCTGGACACTCAGCAGGACACTCAGCGGGACACTCAGCTGGTGCCAGCCACCCGCCCCCCGTCCTGTGCTCCGCTGCGCCGAAGTCCGCGAGCCCAGCTCTGCTCTCGCAGGACCCTCCGGACTGCGGGCTTACTGTCCTGCAGCAGAAGGGGGTGCCTGTCCTTACCTGAAAGCCCCCTGAGGCCACTCCCATTTCCAGCTTGGCACCGCCCTCAGACCCCACCGACTGCGCTTTGGTGATCATCCTAGAGGCGAAGGGAAAGCGGTTCTGGTGTGGGAGTGCCTTTCTTCTCTTGGGCAGTGGGGTGTGCAAAGAAGAACCCCAGCT
Source organism: Ailurus styani (assembly GCA_002007465.1). Lineage (NCBI taxonomy): Eukaryota > Metazoa > Chordata > Mammalia > Carnivora > Ailuridae > Ailurus > Ailurus styani. The sequence goes on along the minus strand of LNAC01000171.1, from coordinate 688,683 downwards.
GTCAGATTCTGCATCAGAAACACCTGTAAGAAACCCCCTAGGTTTCTTTCCCAGGTGTTGGAGACAGCATTTCAGGGACTGTCTGTGAATTCAGCTGCAGAAGCAGGTCAGAGAGAGAAGGGAGTGGGGAGAGTCCAGGCCCTGGGAGGCAGAGCTGAAGGGAAAAGGGCCAGTGCCAGGAGGCCGTGTGTCGGTGACAGGAGACAGCTCTCCCCCTATCCTCCCCCCCCACCCCCGCCATAGCCATGTTGGCTATTCTGAGCCACACGTGCCTTCCGGAACATTCTGCCTGCTCACCGCTGTCTTCCTGTTTGGTTGCAGATGTGTACTTCATCGCCACTTTGTCGTTCTTGTGGAAGGTCTCCGTGATCACTCTGGTCAGCTGTCTGCCCCTGTACGTTCTCAAGTACCTGCGGAGACGCTTCTCCCCGCCCAGCTACTCGAAGCTCACGTCGTAGGCGTGTGCTGGCCCAGGGCGCGTTGGCCTCGGCGCTCTCCTGGCGGGCAGAGTTCAAGTTGCGTTTTTCCTAACCGCCACCTGTGGCTCGTGCAGTAATCGCTAACACGTGCAGTTTTGACACCAAGAGGCTCTGCGCGGGGTCCTGATGCCGGACGATCTGGGAGGTTCCTGGAAGGGTCCCCCCGCAGGCCTGCTCAGGCCCCTCGCGGTTCGGCCTGGAGCGAGTGGCCACATGTTAAAGCTGGTGGCTCGGCTGACAGTTACACATGGGCCACTGTGCCAGCTTCCTAGGACTTGAATTTTGTTGTCCTGTGATAAAAGTTTCTGTCTAGTTGACGATTGTTAGAGGGGTTTTCGTTTCTGTTTTAAACAATCCTAACGTGTGTGTACTCTTTACGTCTTTCTCGCTCTTCGAAGCCGGTGTCAGAGAAATGTAAGAGCTCTTGGTCTAGGTTTGTGGGAAGAGACAGTGACTTTGGTAGAAAGTGAGGCAGACGGGCATCTCGAGGTGTCCGTGCGGGATGTCCCGTCCGAGGCAGCGCCGCTCGCCGAGGCCGCACCGGCTTTCTAGAATGACAAAGAGCAAACGCGAGGAGGGAGAGACAGACAGAGGGTGCCATAAATCCAGTCTGGCCTCCTCCTTCGGACTCCGCATCTCCAGCCCTCAACTTAGCTTCACCTGCCACCTCGTAAAAGAATTTTCAAAGGTGTTATCCTGCTTTGTTCGGACCTGGTAACAATTACCAAGCCTGTGGGCCGCCTGAGGACACCCTCAGACGTTTTCAGCAGAGTTGTTGCGGCAGGAAACGTGCCACTGAACAGCTCCTAAACGTGTCGACAGACTGATAAGAGACTCCGCTAATTCTTTAGACAACGTTGCACATGTGGCCGGGCCACTCTGAGTCCCGGGTGCAAGGTCAGGGATGGGGGCTCTCGGCCTCCACGGACGTCTGTTTCCCAGTAGGAGGCTGAGTGACAAAGGCAGAGGCGTCTCCCGCGTTGCCGTGCGTCGTTCTTCGGAGGGCAGCCCCGGTGCGAGGAGGCCCGGCCTGTAGCCCAGGGTCCGGGGTCCGTCGCGCTGCCTACAGCTTTCAAGGGGAACTTGCTGAAAGGCAGCCAGCGGTAGCGATGCCTCCCCGCGGGGATACAGTTCGCGCCCGTGTGTTTCTCATAAAGCTGGGGCTTCTTGTTTCGGAGGAGGAAGGGGCTGCGTGGGGCCTGGACGGGGCGGGGCGCGGCAGCCGCGTACGCCTGCCATCAGGGTTCGGCGGGTCGATCTTCCAGAGCTGACCGTGCTCGAGGCCTTGGACTTGGGTGAATTCCTTCGGCCCTTCTGCTTGTGTGTGCTCCAGGGCTGCGGGCTCCGGCTCCTGGCGGCGCCCCCTTCCCTCCGGGCGGCCGACTGGCTCTGGGGGAGCTGGGGGTGGGAGGGGCAGGAGGGGCAGGTGGTGCTCCCCTTGCCCCGGGGAGCACTCTCGATACGCTCACGTACTGATGTTGCCCTTTTAAAACTTTATAAAATGACCGTAGGTTTCAGGCCCCGGTAAACTGGCTGTTGACGTGGCTTCTGTGTTAAGATGGTGTGTTTCTGCAGTCATGTTTGCCTTCCGGTGCCAGCCATTCCTGCCTAGAACAGACCAACAGAGAATACAGGTTGCAGTGGATGCATGGTTAGTTGTGCAGGCATAGGACCTTGGTCCAAAACTCTCAGAAAGATCAGACACGTCTGACATCTTCCTCAGTGATGTTTCAAAGGGAGGGGAGGAGAGTGTAGGGCTCAGAGTTTTTCACGCTTTGATCTGTCATTTTGGAAGGCTGATTTTAAGTCTTGAGTCGTTCTGTTCTGAGTTTGCAAACCCCAATCCTGGCCTCCCCCACAGACAGGGGATGATTCCTGGGGTAGGTCTTAGGGAACCATTGCTGGGGAATTGCAGACATTCCAGCAGATCGAGGGAGATGGTCTGTCTGGTATTTTTCCTCAAGTCCCAAGTTTGATCCAGGTGTGTGATTGACTTTTGAGGTCCACACCTGAGCTACTGCTTGCCATGTCCTGGGAAGGAAGCTTCTCAGAGAGGCTGAAGAAGCCCCCACCCCTCCAGAAGTTGAAGAGTGCTTGTCTGTGCCCTTACAGACCTGGTTCTCTTGTCTTGGCCACATTTTAGCAGAGACAGTCAAGGGCCAGAGGGGCTGAAATCCACATGGAGCCCGCACCACCTGCCGGGGGGCCTCGAGTGTCCAGGAACGCGTGTGCCCCCAAAGGGCAGGAACCTCCAGTCAGCTGAGAGCGCAGGCTGGTAACTGGCACACGTCAGCCTCATCCCAGCAGAGAGAAGCGGTGCACACGTGGGTTGTCTTGGTTGTGGGGGAGCACAAACACCGGAGCGACTTTACAGGAAGCTCCTGAGTTCGTAAACCTTAAGCATAACGATTCTGTTGACCTTTTTCTTGGTTTACCAATCTGGAAAGAATTTAGGAAGCACCGTTGACCCCTTCCTCTCACCTTGGGGTCCCTCGGTGGGATCCAAGTCTCTGACAGCTGATTTAATTCGGGGCCGGAGGCCTCATGACACACAATCAGTGCCGTTGCAACGTTTCTCCTTCAAGTAGCAATTACAACACCCCCCTGCCCGCCCTCTGACACCACGACGTATTTCTGTCACAGTAAGCACTTTTGTTTTATGATGATTTTTGCTTGATCTTGCAGTGATGGTTGTGTGTGCGTGAGGCCAGTGGGATCTGTTTGTGGTTTCTCCTTTTTTCCTCCTTCCTCTAAGAAAATGACCAGATGAGCTCCTCCCTCTTCAGTGATTTCTGATACCTGACAGTGTTGATCCTAGTTTGGTGGCTGTGTGGGCACAGGTGTGTGTCACCCGCGGTGCTGGGTGAGGCCGGTTGCACTGACCGTGGCTGCTCGGGGCGGCGGACTTGATCCCCGAGCCCTGGAGGGCATCCCCGGGAGCCTCCGGACATCCGAGCAAACCACCTGTTTGCAGCTGCCGGGAGCTGGGAGACCAAGAGCCGGGGTGTCTCCCACTGTTGTCATATTCTGTCCGGGTCCCAGGCCAGCTTCCCGTAGTAAGTGAAGCCCTTTTGTGTCGCAGTAATCTTGAATACCAGTGTCTGCTGACCCTTCCCTCGGTGTGTTCTCTGCTGAAAGTTTAGGTTACACTGACAACTTTTGAATGTATTTTGAGTTTTGTGCTCATTGGAAATTGACACAATAATGCCTATTCTTTCTCCGGACTTTTGCTTTTATACTTTGTTTTGTTTTTACTGGGGTGGGGATGGGAACGCCCTCATGCCTTTATGGGGCAGCATTTTAAACCTTTGCCAAAATTGCTGATGGGACCTACATGTGCTTCCGCTCCATCCTATTGAAGGCAAACACCTGTCAGCTGTTTATCTTTAATGCGTGTGTGTGTGAGTGTACATCCCCTCCAGTTTTTTGATGAGATACTTGGTTTGCATTAAAATCCCGTTATTCCCAGCTTTGTTTTCATTAAGAAACCTACAAGGAGCTTTGTAAATACAACCGATTTTATTTCTCCTCCCTTCCTTTAATGTAAAGCCTTTTGTCGTGTATACTTATGGGAAAACATTTCCATTAATGATGTTCGTCTCGTCTTGGAAAATATATGTTTTTGAATGGAGCGGAGAGGCAGATGACGGTGTGAGCAGCGCCCCGAAGACCTTGAGCTCTGCGGCACCTGCTCGCTCCACGGCAGCTGTACCTGCGGACCCGTCCCGGTCACCGCGTGGTCGCAGGTGTCGTCTGCTCAGGTTGCCAGGCGCCGCAGTGTATACTGCGTTTGGGGGAGGGGGGCAAGTGGGGGGGGTGCACAAAAAAGTTGTGGCTAATTTATGGTTTTGTCACTCGGGGGCTAATGTAAACTCTCCTAGGAGTCCGTGGTCTCCCCGTGAGTAGGTCCCTACGGGGGATCCGCCTTGCAGACTCTCAACCAGGACAGCGTCTTGTCATGAGAGGGAAGCTCTGGTACAGGATGCTTTAATTTAGCAGGGACTCCCAGATGATGGAAATTCTCGCTCCTGTGATGATACACCTGTGATCCTGCGTGCTTCTGAGCGGGTCTCCTTTCATGTCTGCCAGCCTGGCCCGTTGCTGTTGCCCAATAAAGCTTGTGTACTTTATGCCTCCGGGGCGTCGTTTTAATTTGTGCGGAAACATGAATTCTGGTGTCAAAATGAAGGCTTTTTATTATAATGCTGTTTTGTGTGTAACTCATGGTAAAAAAAAAAAAAGGTGTAAGTAGCTTTTTCTCCAGTTACTGTGATTTTGGCAAAAAGCAAAAAAGAAAAAAATCCCATCCCAAATCCCTGCATTGTTATTTATTCTGTACTGTCGTCTATTACAGACATGGCGTAATTTCCAAAGGTGATCGATATAAATACGAAAAAGAACCATTTCTTAAGATTATTTATTTTTTTCAGTGATCCAAGTCATTTTTTATTTATACACGTAGTCCTTGGTGGGTTTAGATACCTTTTTTTTTTTTTTTAACCGAGTGACAGATTTAGGAATGCAGTCACTGTGGGTATTAAGGAGGGCACGTGTGGCGGTGCGCACGGGGTGTTACACGCGGCCGATGAGTCTCTGAACGCTGTATCGGAAACTGACGATGTACTACGCAGTGGCTAACCGAGCCTCCGAGAAAAGGAAAGCAAGTCACCTAAGTTTGAGGCAGAAGAGGTTTGCAAGCTGTTGTGTAGGAAGCAGGGGCCATGTTCATTTCACCTAGTGCCTCTCAGCCAGGGGCGCTTTCGTCCCCCCGGGGACCCGCAGTGGTGCGGGAAGGCATTTTTGGTTGTCCCGGTTGGGGTAGGCCGCCCGGGGGACCGAACGAGGGAGAGGCCAGCGATGCTGCAGGACGGTCCCCACAACCTGGAATTCCTCGGCCCGGAGTGTCCAGCACCCTCGTCCCCACCCCCGTACGAGCCGCACGCAGTCCGTGTTATCATTTGCGGGAGACTTTCTGCACTTGGCAGGAAACCAGCGACGCACACGCCCAGCCCGCCCAGTGTTTTGATTAGCAGCTACGTGCGGTGTGGCTGCTGGTTTCCTCCTACGGGCTCTGCGCTGAAAGGGTCATCCTCGGTGTGTCCACTGGAGAGAGGATTGTAAACCTGCGCCCTGCAGGGGCTGCTGAGCCCGTCGGGGGCCTGTGCCCTCAGCCCCCGGGCCCCAGCGGGGCAGACAGACGCACAGCACTGTCCTTCGCCGGGCGGGGAAATTCCATCGGCGAGCCGACACTGCTCCCTTCGCGCCACCAGGGGGACCCTGAGATCGAGAGACCTGTGTGTTTCCTGTTTTCAACAACCAGGAAGGTCCGCGCGCCTGCTGCTCTGTGCGAGACGCGGCTTTCATAGCTCAGAACCGATTTCAGGGCCAACGGCTCCGTCAAAAACAGACATTTCTTTTTATGTTGTTGACCAGACTGTTTTGCTGGACTTCGCTTAAAAACAACACACGCACAAAAGAGCTAGGGTTTGCAGGGGCGGGGGGAGGTGTGTGGGAGATGAATATTTATTTGATCTCGGATATTTGTATTCTTGAATATTTGGCAACGGGGTGGCCTTACCCTACTCCTTATTCAGGCTAATAAGGTTTTGAGACGAAATGTTCCAACACCCCAAGTACTTTAACTGTTTTTGTTATGAAACTTTTCAGGGTGACATGAAGCCCTGCGGTATTTGTGAGGAAATCTATAAATGATGGATTTGCTCACCTCAAAATAGAACTGTAGTCGCTCCAAACTTTCCAGAAGTCGAGCACAGTAACAGAATTCATTCAGGACTTGCTAATTTCCTACTTGAAATGGGTTACATAACAAGAACGGTCCCGCCTTCGTGCCTCTCAAAACTACCCATGCAGCGATGGTGAAATGTATCATTAAAAGCTAGAAATAGCTTTGCTCAGCTCTGGGAAAAAGAGGAGTTTTCTTCCCCTGATAGCTCCCCCTTTCCTTCACCCAAACATTGCATAATGTGAAAAAAAGTCAACTCTTTCCGTGGGATTTCATTTCGTTCTCCATGTGGCTGTGGTCGGAGGGGTAAGTGCAGCACTCTGGGGGCTGCGGATTTTTGGGGGATCACGCATGCCCGGATCAGTTTCCATCCGAAGCCTTGGCAGACCAACACGCCCGATCCTGGGGTTTCTCCGTTTCCCTCCTCTCCCCCTTTGGTGGATGAGTTATCTGTAACGTAGCGTCTTCTCAGAGAGCCTGCCTTCTCGTAGGACCGTGAAAGCCAAGCCACCCCTCAGCCTTCCGTGTTGAGGTTTGGACTTTGAAGTGCATTCCCTCTAAGATTTGGGGTAATTGAATCATATCGTGAGGTCACTCACTCGGCAACCTGTGCCTGAAGACCAGGCAGGCCCCATTTCTTAGATCTCAGCCTGCAGGTTCTGTTTGTTCACACTAGGAGCTTGGTGTTCTGAGCCTCTGTGGTCCATTTTCTAGAGATCAAAGAACGAAGCATTTTCTTTTCTTTTATTGGATCCCGATAAGCCACGGATGTTTTTTAATTTTCTTCAAGAAAGATTGCAGAATTCCGAAGGAGAAAGGGGGACAGGGGTTATATGGAATAGTCTTTTTTTGTTCATTTGTTCATCAAATATTTATTGAGCACCTACTATGTGTTGGGTACTTTGGGCTGGAGGACAGTGGAGAACAAGATGGGCAGTCCCTGCCTTCATGGTGATTACATTGTGTGTGGGGGGGGGAAGGAGAGAGAGAGAGGCAGAATACAGATACAGATTCTAGTGTCCTAAGAAAAAACAGGGTGAGGGGTGGGCAGAGGGCATTGATCAGGTAGGAGAAAGACTGGCGAAAGTGAAAGAATCAGAGAGGCACCCTTCGGGGAGGGGCCTGCTGAAGCAGAACCCTGAAGGACGAACAGGAGGGAGTCATGGCAAGGTCTGGGGGAAGCAGCATTCATGCAGTGGGGTGTGCAAAGGCCCTGGGGTTGCAAGGACTGGATATGTTGGAGGGGGAGAAAGAGGGGCATGTGGCTGGTGTGCTAAGACCAAGGGGAAGCATGGAGGAGATGAGGGCAGGGACATAGGTTAGGGCCTGCAGACCACGGCATTCAGACTAAAGAGTCCGCTCTGAGAACTGAGCAAACATTATTCAAGTTCGCCTGCTGCACTTGAACCGTGTCTGAAAGGCCCTGTTTTACCGCCATCTACTATGTCCCACTGACCCATCCCTGCCTGTTCTCATTTCCACCTCTGTGGTCTAAGAGGGCTCCGGGGAGACCCACCCCTCCCACTGGAATCAACCCACTCTCATCCCGGGTATTTCTTGTGATTTTATTGGCATAAACGACGGTATTAAATAAAGGGGAGAAGAAGCTGGGCCTTGGATGAAGTTCTTGCTTTTCCAGCAAATATTACCGAGGCCCTTCTGTTCTGCTTGGGGGCAGCTGGCGGTGGTTCATCCGAGTCCTGGAAAGCAGGCCACCTCAGAATTGGGAGGTGAGTCTGGGGGGAGGACAGGTAGAGAGAAGTGAACTGGGTCACGGTCTTCGAAGTTGCCACATTTCCAGAACGTGCCAACTTGGGTCCAATTTTGAAGAGGAAGCCTGCGTGCGGGGGCCCAGGCTGTGTTCAAATTCCTCCCGAAGAAAGAAGGAATAACGAGAACAGGCTGTGGAAAAGAATGTAGTTAGTGTCTTAAAGATGGGCAAATATTCATTCTCATTTGTCCTTTTATGTGAAACAGATTTTTTTAAAGGCAATTGGAGTAGCTAATGACATCCAGAGCCCTGTTGATTCAGTGGGGCGGGGGCTTAAACGGGCCCCGTGATTAATCAGACCCAAAGAAAGAGGTGAGTTGCTCGGGAATTCTTCAGAGACGGGGCCAATAATTAGAGTGTAAGATGCTACTCTCTATGCACATAACTTAGCATAATTTCCCCAGGCAGCTCATCACCGCCAGCATTAGCGAAAATCAGACCAGGAAGAATCCGCTCGCGGGGCTGACTTGTGCAGACGTGGAGACTTTTGCTCCAAAATGGCTTCAGGCTTGAGGAAGACACCAGGAAAAAGTGAAGCCTTTCTTCTGGGCCCTAACGCGAGGGCGATTAGAAATGAATGCAATGCCGCTCTAGGGGAGGTGCCAGACTTGGGGACGGGCAGCCGAGGGACACGTGCCATGGACCCAGCTGGAACGGAGACAGGCTTGAACGCCCTTCCCATACTGAGTGATGGGGGTGCCGCGTCCTACACCTCTCTGCGCTGGGATTCCTTGCCTGCAGTCAGGGATCAGCAGTGAGGGGCAGAGGAAGAAGTATTAGCCGTACTTCCACTGAGGACCTCTGAGCAAAGGGCGGGCTGCCTCCTTGCTCCCGGACTCGTGCGCCCCTGTTCTTCAAACACGGGGGTCCCCCAACTGGAGAGAGTTCGCAGAGGGTTTCAGATCTTGGGCTCAGAGGCAACATCTCCCCCTGAGTCTTTCCACTAACCATTACTGACCTCGCAGGGGCTCTTGCCTTTGAAAGCTCACCCGGGTCCTGTTGGGTCCCACCCGGCGCCCTGCGTGGGACTCGAACCTGGGGCTGTCCAGGGCCTCCCTGGGGATGCTCAGACGCCTTTGCGGCTGGGGGTAGCGATGTAGCTATGAGAGAAAGGGGACTTCCCAAAGATTCCACTGACTCGGTGATCTGGGAGGCCGAAGGGGAGCAAGTCACTGACTGGCCAATCATCTGACACATTTTTTTTCTTCACGCAAAAGCAAATTCATTAATGTAATAGAGGAGAAGGCAAATTTTGCTGGAGTTGTAAAAAAGGGACCACAAGGCCGGGGCAATGTGCTGGGGGGGAAACCGTGGCTGGTGCCCAGGCAGGCGGCGCCTCTTCACTGGCTCTGCTCTTTACGGAGCTAAGGGACAGCTGGTTTTGTCCTTAGCCAGCCCGGAGCTGGGCCCATGGTTGGGGCTGAGTAAACAGTGAGGTTCTGTTCTTTCATTGTTATCGTGGTAAAATGTACATAACATAAAATGGGCCATTTGAACCATTTTGGAATGTCTCATTCAGTGACATCGAGTCATTGAGATTTAAGAGAAGGTTCTGGAAGATTCAGGAACCCGACTGAAAAAAGTGGGTCTTGCCTTACCATTGCTGTTTTAGAGTTGCACAGAGCTGCCCCTACCGACCCCTCCCGATCCCGGGAGCCGGGTGCTATCATCGCCACTTGGGAGGTGAGAAAAGCATCCCAGGGAGGTGGGAACGGATCCGGCCCACACGGCAGCCCTCTTCACAACGGCAAAAAAGTGGAAAGGTCCGGCATTTGCTGAGTACATAAACAAGATGTGGCCTCGCCGTACAGCGGGACTTGGTTCCACCGTGAAAAGGAGCGATGCGTGCACGTGCCGCAGCGTGGACAGACCGTGAGAACACGACGCTCAGGGCAAGAACCCGGGCCCCGTCGGCTGCATACCGTACGTATGGCTCCGTTTCTGTGGGATGTGCCGAAGGGGCAGATCTACAGCGACAGGAGGAGGCAGGTTCATGGTTGCTTAGGGCTGGGGATGATGAGGGGGAACAAGGGGTGACGGCTAACAGGCAGAGGGCTTCTCGTTTGGGTGATTAAAATGTTCTGAAATTGGACACACAGTCGCACAACTGAAAATACACAAAAACCCATTGAACGGGATGCTTTATTATTTTTAGAAAAGATTTTTATTTATTCATTTGTCAGAGAGGGAGAGAGCACAAGGGAGAGTGGCAGGGAGAGGGAGAAGCAGGCTCTCTACCAAGCAGGGAACCCAATACCAGGCTCAGTCCCAGGACCCCGGGATCATGAGCTGGACCAAAGGCAGATGCTTAACCGACCGCTCGAGCCACCCAGGCATCCCAAACAGTACACTTTAAATGGGTGAGTTGTATAGTATGTAACATATCTCAACAACTCTGTTTTAAATAAAAACCTGCCAATATTTTGCACTAGCGCACACGAGGGGCCCAGCCTCTCCACGCCTTCGTCAGCACTTGGCATTGTCCCTGGTTTTGCATTAGCCTTTCTAGCCAATGTATCTCTTCAGCATTTTTGCTCTATGTTCCTAGCAGCTGACGACACTGAACGTCTTTGCGTGTGCTTGGTTGCCACCCGCCTACCTTCTCTGGTGAGGTGTTCATGCCTTTTGCCCACTTTTAAAAATTACGTCGTTTTCTTATTGTTGACTTCTGAGAGTTCTTTACATATTCTGGATACAAAGATATTGTTGAATATGTGATCTGAAACGTTCCCCTCCACCTGTAGCCCAGCATTTCATTTTCTTTATTGCCAGTATTTCTAATTCTAGTCTCTCTGGTGGGTGCGTGGTGATAGCTCATTGTAGTTCGAATTTGCATCACATCACTTCTTGGTTTGGCTTGTGGAGGCTTGGGTCGACAGCATCTCTGGCTACATGCGTAGTGCTCTATATTCAGGATCTTTTCAAAGACGGGGAGACCCGTTATCTCTCATACAAACAAGGCTTAAGAGATCCGGTAACCAACACAGCTCCTGGGTGATGGGTGGGGTCCAGATTGGAGCCCAGCCCTGTTGTCTCAGAAGCAGCTGCCTCTTCTGAGAGGCAACCGCTTCAACCCTCAGCTTCAAGGCGCCTGGTAAAAGCAACCACTTCACGTCTCCCCAGCAAACTGCATGCCTTCATGGCATGTCACAAGAGGTTGAGAAATGCCAGCAAAGATGATGAACGAAAGCTCCATTCATTTGACTCTCGTCATCCACGGACCCTCCTTCCTTCCATCCCCGACATGGCAGTTCCCAGGGGTTTGCCACATTCTCTAGCCACTGTCATTGTGGCTGTTTCCACCTTCTAATTATGAGCAGAGTCAGCCCCGGGAGGGGGCAGAGGCCTTGAGCTGTGAGTCATTGCGGGGATGTCATCACCCGGACGGAGAGAGCCCCCGGGTTGTCTGGCGGCCCTGTTCGATATCCGTGGCTTGTGTATTTATCAAGTGCCTCCTGGGTGCCAGGCAGCTTCTGGGCACCGTGGAGGCAGCATTCGTGGCCCCTGCTCACATGTCCCTTCTCAAAGAGCCCTCCTTCACTGACCACCCCTCCTGAGCCCCTCACCCAGCTCTGTTTGTCCTCGGCTGCTTAGCACTCTTCGGGCGTTGTTTCCAGCCCTGCCCATGGAAATGGATGCTCTGTGAGGACAGGGCTCGGACTTATTTTGCTGCTCTGGAAACCTCGAAAAAGGTGGCACATCACGGGTGTTCAATAAATGTGGGATGAACAAAGGAATTAAATGAATGAGGTAAGTGCCTGTCACAGTGACGAATATCATAATGTACTTCAATCAGGATGCCATTAGGGAGGCTGACCAGAGTGAGGTGTGTGTGGCTATTTTAGACTCGGTGGTCAGGCCAGGTGTCCTTGAATAGGTGGGTTTTTTTTTTTTTTAAGATTTATTTATTTATTTGAGAGAGCCCTCACACAGAGGGAAAGGGAGAAGCAGACTCCCTGGTGAGCAGGGAACTCTATGCGGGACTCAATCCCAGGATGCTGGGATCGTGATTTGGGCAGAGGCAGACGCTTAACCAATCGAGCCACTCAGGCGCCTGAATAGGTGGATTTTGAGCTTGAGTCTGAAAGATGCAGGGAGTCAGCATTGACAGATGTGAGGAGAGAGCATTCAGGACAGGAAATAGCATGTGCAAATGCCCTGTGGCAGAAAGGGCTCAGTGTATTGAGGAACAGAAAGAAGAGCAATGGCAACTGGTGCTTATAAGTGGCAGGAAGTGGGTACTGTCTGCAGGAAGGCAGCTGCTCCCCCCCCCCCCCATCCTGCCTGTCTCCATCATACCAGAGCTCACTGTCATCTGACCTTTCCAGGCCAGTTTCAAGAGTGGACCCACTGCGTGTCGCGTCGAGAGGCTCCAGATCCTGGGCTCATGGATTCCCAGAGCCAGAGAGGTCAGGGAAGTGGCTTCTACCCCAGCCCACACTGCCCCAAGTATGACTGATTTCTTTCTCCCAGTCCAGGGCTGTGGCTTTTGGGAGCTGGATCAATCCATGAGAAAGCTCTGCTAATTCTTGAGAGAACCCCCCCAGGGCTCAGGAAATACCTCTCAAGAGACTCCGGAGAGCCACGTGGCTTCCAAATGGGGGTATGTACGCCATGTCATAGTCACTTGCACTTCTGTTACCTCATTGAGTCCTCACTGTAACCATGTGGGTGAAGCAAAATTAAACCCCTCTAACAGATAGGGACAGCAAGAAACAACGTCAATGCCAGACCTGGCACCTTGTTAACCACGGAAAGCTGGGCAGATGCTGCATTCTGAGCCCGAGAGTTTACATCTGTGAAATGGGTGCGGGTCTGTGTGTCCCTCACTGATCATACTTGCTGGAAGCGATAGACATGGTGACAAGTGGGGAGTGCCTGGCACGGTGCATTGCCACACACAGCCATCCCGTATCAGGGACAGCTCTGTGCTCGCACCTGGCCAAAGTCAGCACGGGCGAAGTGAAGCGGGGACCCGGGGAGGGGGAGTCGCGGCCCGGAGGAGGAGCGGCTGGCTCCCTGGAACTTCAGGCTGGACCGGACAAGAAGCAGCACGTGCTGGCGAGGCGGTTGCGGGAGCTCACGGACCTCCAGACGGGTCACCTCCAGCTGTCCTGTCGCCCCTCCGGCCCCCCCCCTCTCGCATCCCTCAAAAGTCAAAGTCCTGCTGGGAGAATTTCATGAGCTCAGCTTGGGTCACACGGCAGGGTATTTCGGCCAACAGTTTCTCCAGACCGCCTGCCTCGGGCAAGAGGTGATTCTCCAAAAGCATGGTTGCCGTGCTCCCAGGAAGCAAGGGCAAGTGCACGACGGGTGGTCAAAGAATACCACGTCCCCTGCGGTAGTCGTGTTGGCTTGGCTGCTGAACTCCCTGCTCCAAGGGCTCATCTCCCCAGGCTTCTCTTCCTCCTCTGCCAAACGAAAGCGCAGAGTTCCACGCCAGGGCGGCTCTCAGAATCTCTGGTGGGGTTTTAGAAAAACGAGGAGGTGTCTTTGGGGCCATCTCTTTGTATCAGCTCGAAGAACTTCCCCCTGCGTTCCCTCTTACCTGTCATCGGCCAGGCCCGGGATACACGCCCGCTCCTAAGCCCAACGCCAGCAAGAAGCCGCGTGCATCGGGACCAGTCAGATTTGACCCCTGCTCTTCCTGCCGTCGGCGCTCCCAGAGCGGGCTTCCAGGCTTCCCCTCTCTCTCGGGCCGGGGGTTTCTGTCCCGCAGACAGGATTCTCCGAGACACTGAAGCTTGAAAACAGGGTCCTTTTTGGCCCAGAAGGTGTCCATGAAGGTGGGTTGTGTCGCCACCGCACCGTGGAAGCCCTCCAGGAGAGGCCATCTGTCACCCACCAGGTAGCACAGCTGCCACAGGCATCGAGCATACACCTACGACGTGCCAAAGCCAGGAGCCAGCCTGCAGAGGAAAGAAACACCAGGTGGGAATCCCCAATAAATAAAGATTGTGGCTGAACTGGAAAAAAAAAAAAAAAAAAAAGATCATCTTGCCAGGCAGGAGTGTTGACTTAAGGCAAATTTAATTATAGAGGCAGGTAAGCCCTACTCTGCCTTTTGGGGGCTGTCCCCAGCTCAGCTGTCAGCTCCACTTACCTTCCAGAGAGCTGACAGTTACATGGTGGCACTTGCTCACTCACGTGTGACCTAACACAGCCACTCTTCTCAAAAGCTGGTAACTAAATTGGAGGTGTTGAAAGAAATATTGCAATTGAAATAATGCTTTAGGGGACGTTTATATGCCTTGGAGTGAATTAGTGTCTTTAAAAAAAAAAAGGCCCTTCTCTGTGCACAAATATATGCTTTTCACATTCCTTTTGAGGCACCAGCGATTTTAACAGCAGTGTAAATCAGACTTTACAGGCCACGTATTTCAAGTATGGAGTTCATTAAATATGTGAAACTTGACGTTTGCTTCAGGGCGTGGCTAGGGTCCCCAGTAATGAATCACAAATTGTGTTGGGCTCTCTGATCATGTTCAATACGCTAACTACCCTGATGGACTTGCACAAACAAAGAGGCAGTTTCTCTCCGAGCCTCCCCAAACCCAGTTCCCCTAGGAACCCTTCTTCGAGGGACAAGGGATTAGGGGTTAGTGGAGGAGGTGGTCCCACCCTCTTGATTCAAGTTGAGAAACGGACATATTCTTTCCATTGATTCCAAGCGGTGTCAGTGCGTGCATTAGTTGAGGGTCGATTTACGAAACCCTCGCTGGGTGCCAGGCTCTGTGCTGGCTCCCAGGACCCAGTGGCAGGTGAGACGGTGTCTGACCTGGTGGAGTTTGTAGGGTTGGGGGGAAGGGTGGGGGTGACAGTCATAGAATAATTACTCCCGCCAACAATTAGGCAATGGCCTGAGAAGTGCTAGGTGAGAAGTGCTTTGAGGCCCCGAGGGGACTTCATTATTTTCTGGGAGTATTAAGAAAAGTCTTTCTGAGCGTTGTAGTTAAGCAGAGACTTGAAGGATGGTGGACCTTTGCTAGATTAAGAGCTGGGAATGTGGTAGGGAGGGAGAGGGGCTTGTGACAGGGTAGAGAGCCTGCCCTGCACTCAGTTCATCAATGACTAAGGATTTATGGATTTCTTGTGCTCTGGGTTAGTCCCTGAAAACTGGACAGTTGCATAGCTGAGATTCACGGTTGCAAGGGACAGAAGCCCAATTAATTGGAAATTTGTTGGTTCATGTACCTAAAAAGCCAGGGCTGACTCCAGGCATGGCTGGATCTAGGATGAACATGGTATTAGGCATCTGCCTCTGTCTCCTGACTTTGTTTTGCCTTGTGTTTTGCTTCTTTCTAAGGCAGAACCTCTCTACCCGATGGCCCCAGCAGCCCAGGATCATATTCCAGTAGTTTCCAATCCCAGTCCGCAGAGTATCTCCTTCTCATGAGCTCCAGCAAAAGTTCTAGGTCTGACTCTCATTGGTCGGTCGCACATCCAACTGGGGACAGTCTGTGTGGCGGGGAGCTTGGAAACGCCCTGGTGGGCTGGCTCTGGGTCACGTGCTATTACTGAAGCCAGAAAGGTGGGGTGAGCTCTGTGTAGGCAAGAATGAGAATGGAGGTGGAATGGCTCCCAAAGGAACACTGGTGGATGGGGTGATGGATGCCTGCCAGGCGGAATGCCTGTCACAAGATCAAGGCTTCAGTGAGTGACTCTTGGGATGTTCTGCCAGGTGACCACGAGTGGAAGAGGCTGCACCAAGCTCCTGGCCTGTGTCACTCATTGTGCTCAGAAAGAGCTGAACAAGGCTGAGCCCTTGTCATCTAAGTCCCTGTCTCTGAGAGGGGATAGGAGGTAGGCAAGTGACCAGGAGTCCAGGGCGGGAGGTAAATTCGAGAGCACAGAAAGGTCCTTTGAGAGGGATGGAAAGCCAGGGAGTGACAGGTGTGATTCTTATGGAAGAGATGCCCCTGCTTGAGAGATACCCGGAAACGAATCTGTGTCTTGGTAGGCAATGGAATGGCAAGGGCATTTCAGGTCATGGAAACAGCAGGACCAAGGACACAGGGGCTGGAGCTGGATACATTCTGCTAATTGTTCAAGAGGTACTTTGCTCAGAAGCATAGAGACATGCAGGAAAATAGTGGCGACACAGCTAGCAAAGGAAATTGGAACCATATTGTTGAGTTCTGGCGACAGAAACTTACGTCAAACTAGTTCAGATCTGAAAAAAAGATATACTGAGTGGCTATACTGGCTTCAGGCACAGCTGTATCCAGGGACATAAAGATATTTTAAAGATCACATCTTTCTGGGGCTCACAGGTCTGTCCTCCCCTTCTGGTGGCAAGATGGTCCTTAGCAGCTCCTGGCTTCCTCTTTTTCCTCCTCCTCTCCCTCCTCCTCCTCCTCCTTCTTAAAGATTTATTATTTATTTATTTATTTATTTATTTATTTATTTATTTATTTATTTATGAGAGAGAGCGTGTAGAGGGAGGGGCAGAGGGAGAGAGAGAGACTCTCAAGCAGACTCCACACTGAGTGTGGAGCCTAATGTGGGGCTTGATCTCAGGACCCCTGAGATCATGACCTGGGTTGAAACCAAGAATAGGGTGCTTAACTGACTGAGCCATCTAGGTGCCCTAGCCTGTGTCTTCTAAGGCTGTCAACACTGAGAGAGAGAGAGAGAGAGAGAGAGAGAGGCTGAGACAGAGAGATAGAGAGAGAGACCTCAGTAGTTCTAACCAGGGGCCGAGGTGACAGGCCTGCCCTGGGCCATGTGGCCGGTCCTGAACCAACTCCTGTGTTCAGGGGAATGCAGTGCACTCATCAGCCCCGCCTGGGCCGTGCGGTCCCCTGCTGGACCTGGGACCGAATGCAGTCCCAAACCACATGATGCAAAAGGGGGAGACTGTGACTCATCTCCTGTCCCCCAAGAAAACAGAGCAGCGTTCCCAAAAGAAGAGAAAGAAGCTGGAAACCAAAGCAACGCAGGCATCACGGAGGGTTTAACACTGCAGTGAGGAAGCTGGTACTTATTTCGGAGGCCGTGGGAGCCCGTGAAGGTCCTGGAGCTGGGGAGTGACATCATCATCCAGGCTGTTCTTCGGGAAGAAGCTTGGGCAGTGGTGGTGAGAGAGGGGTCAGCGGGAGTGGACAGGGAGGTGAGGCGACGCGGGAGGGGCTTCTGTGCGGGGCAGGAGGCGTGAGACCTGAGGCGAGGCAGTGACTGCCGAGTGGGGAGGAGGGAGCCGAGTGCGAGGGAGGTCGCTGGGGTGGGCCGCGCCGGGCGAGGGGCAGGGATGCCCACCAGCCTGCTGGCCACTTGGTCAGGCCTGGGGGTCGGGAGCCACCCTCTGGACGTGGTGGTGATTTTGGAAGGACGTGACCCCAGGCGAAGACAGGGCTTTGGTAGGAGAACAGAGGGGCCTGTGTCTCTCCTCGGAGAGCATTTGGGGGCCAGTCGCGAATCCCATGGGCACTGGCACTCCAACTCTGGGGAGGGCGGGTCCTCCACGATGCCATTTTCCACAAAGCTTTCCAGATGTTTGCTTTGTTGGTTTGCTTTCTTTCTTTTTTTTTAAGTGGTAACAACAGAGAGGAAAAAAAAAAAAGCAAAAGCAAAGTTGAACGTGAGGAGCCCTTAAGGAGAAGGGCTAGAAAGCCTGGGCAGAACATGCTAGAAGTTGGCGGTGTGGTGTTTGCCCGGTGGCCCACTGCGCCCTGCACGCCCCTGCCTGTGTGAGGACGGGTTATTAGGTGTCCTTCCCTTTTCTCTGTGGCCAGGCCCTGAAGTCCCACGGGAAAGGAGCCCGCTAGGTTTTCTGCCGAGGAAGCCCCGGTGACCAGACCTCTCCAGGCCTCCTGCGTCCATCCAGAGGGGGCCCCACGGCTTCCTCTGAAGGATTTTTGGGGAGCAGCTAGTGCCCTGGGCCCTCCTGCTGGGAGGTCTAGTTCCAGGCCCCGGGCTGGGTAGGAAACTTGGCTCTACCCCTTCTCAGCTGTGTGACCCTGGGAGAGTCACCAATACTCTGAGCCTAGTTTACTCATTTATGAAACGAGGGCTGTCATTTGCCGCCTTGTCGAATCCCGCTGGAAGGAGGGCGCAAGGGGAGGTGGGGGCAGCCTTCAGTATGTAGTGCGCGTTTCCAAATGGGAGTGGACCACGGGCCTTCACCTCACAGGCCGTGTCCCCGCTCACGGGGGAGATCACAGTCTGAGGGAGTCGCTGTAGGGGCCGTGTGCACTGCTGCCATCGGGCCCTGGGGCTGGCCTGTGGGGGCAGGCAGGGCCAGAGGGTTTCTCGGAGGTCTTATTAAGATTGGGCCTCTGTAAAAGCCCAGCTCACCTGTTGGGTTCAGCTAACCTGGTCCAAACCAGGAGGATTGGAGATAAAACCCAGGACACTCAATTAAATTTGCATTTCAGAGAAACAGTGAATAAATTTTTTAGCATAAGTATATCCCCACTATTTCGTAAGATATACTTATGCTAAAAAATGATCGTCCACCTGAAATTCAAAGTTCACCTGTTCCCCGAGCAACCTTACAAACTAATCTAAGTAAAAACAGGGAGTCTGTTATCGAAAAGTCCGGGGCAGACTTCAGACCTAGTGGGATGAAGGGGTTCAAACAATGGGACTCCGTGTCTTGGCTCCGCGTCCTCTGGGCTGACTCTACCCCAGCTTGGCCCTGCTGTTGCCATGGTGGCCACATCCTTCCACCTTCCTTTCCAGCAGGAAAGAGTGAGTCTGTCCAGAGCCCAGCTGAAGGCTCCTGCTGGAACCCTGACCTGGCCGGGCTCACGTGCTCATCCTTGAACCAATCCCGGTGCTCAGGGGAATTCCGGGTCCTGAGGACTTAGGCCTTGGTCACCTAGCACCTCTCTCCTCCCCCCCTCTCTTGTTTGTTTATGAGAGGATGTTTTTGTTTTTTTAAAGATTTTATCTAATTAATTAATTAATTAATTAATTAATGAGAGAGCGCGCATAAGCGGGGGAAGGAGAGGGACAAGCAGACTCATCACTGAGGGCAAAGCCCGACGCAGGGCTCAGTCCCACCACCTTGAGATCCTGACCTGAGCTGAAATCCGGAGTTGGATGCTTAACCAACTGAACCACCCAGGCGCCCCTGGAATTGTTTTATTATTTCACTATGTGACGTATTAGTGCCGATGCCCATTGCACTGTTGTTGTTTTTTCCCCCCCAAATAGCCCATGAAGCCCATGTGAATTTCAGAGAAACAGTGAATAAGTTTTTTAGCATAAGTATATCCCCACTATTGCATAAGATATAGTTATGCTAAAAAATGATTGTTCACCTGCAATTCAAAGTTCATGAGTTCACATTTCTCTGATTCCTGAGAACCTTAATATCCTCCGTCTTTTGGAGAATCTAGTTTCTGACGACATCGGTGGTGCTTTCCCCAGGGACACCACTGGTGCTTAGTAGGAGAGAACGTTCTGCAGATTGTTCTGTGGTGGGTTCCTGCCCGAGGGGTTCACCCTCTCGTTCCGGTTCCAGCCTGTGGTCACGTGTGCACGTCATCACACAAGGATGGGGCGGAGGGCAGGTTTGCTGCGTGCATGGAATGTCCCTCCCCCGGCAGTTGTCAAAGCCAGCGCTGCTTGGCAGGGACGGGTCCCGGGGAGGGAAGATGGTGTCGATTTACGACAAACACAGGAGAGAGCTCCATTTGGGACTGGAGATAAATGCATCAAGATCGTTCTCTTTGATTTCACCCTTTTCCTGCTGCTCCTGCCGTGGTGAACCAAGATGCTTATCAGGTGGTAGGAAGACAAGGTATTCACGAGAAACTGCTTTTCAGATCTGCTGCGAGGCACACCAGTTCTCACTCCGTGACAGCTGCTCCCTGTGAGCCCACCACCTTGTCTGCACATGACCCAGCTTTAAATTGGGGATGAAGCCCCTCCAAGTGTATAGATGAAGGAGGGGAGAGGGTGCACCGCCAGAGAGAGATTCGTGGGGCTGTTGTATCAGCAGGGGTGAATGACATGCACGAGCCGGGGTCTGGGTGAAGTCCCAGCTCTGCTTGTCTCCCCCCTTCCCCCGGGCAGCGTCGCCCTTGGCTCCATCTGAGGAACCTGTCACCACTGCACCAGGAGGGTCCCCTCCTACCCACCCGAGTCAATAATGACACGACTTCCAGCCTGCCTTGCGTGGAGCCAGCTGTGAGGGGCGGGAAGAAGATAAGTCAGAAAACTGATGGGCCTCTACTTTGTCTGTTGGCTCTGGGCTGGAGCCCTTATGTGAGTCTCCTTTCCTCACAGCTGCTATTTGAGATAAGTGTGATCATCTCTGTGTTACCCATAAGAAAACAGGGTATGCCGCTTGGGACACTTTTGGCCACAAGTAATTGCAAAACCTGACTCAAACTGGCTTAAACTGACAGCCTTCAGAGGAAGCGTGTAATCTCATCATCAGGAATGTCAGCAGTAAGGTGGGCTTCAGGAATCGCATGATCAGAGCTCTGGCTCCATTTCTCTGCATTTCCCTTAGTCTGCCCTTGTCTGTCTTGGTAGCAAGCAACTGGGGCACCATTCCCAGGTTTCAAACTCCTGTGGATGAAAGAGATGTTGCAAATGACAGAAAACCTAACTCAAAGTGGCTTAAGTGAAAAAGAAATGTCTTCATATATGTGAGAGGCTAATGAAGTTTCCTCTGACTGCAGGTATGGCTGGATCCAGGGGCTCAGATGTTGTCATCTTATCATCAGACGTTGTCACTTAATCTCTTTCAATCTCTTCGCCTTTCTCTGTGTTGCCTACCTCCTGACATGTTACTATATAGAACGCAAGACATCAAGATGACCGATAATGATTCCAGGCAAATATCCTTCCATCTCAGGAGGAGAGAGAGAATGTATGTGTGAGTGGGATTCTCTTTTCTAACAGTTCAAACTAAAGTCCCCGGACTGATTCTCACTGGCCTGAGCCAATCAGTCTGAATGCTGATTATCTGGACCTGGGTCCCTTGCTTGTCCCAAGAGCTGGGGATAGAATCAACCCTCCAGAACTGCATGAGCAGAGATTCAGAAAGGTCTGATCCCACAACAAGAACTGGAGTACTTATTCCAGAAGTGGGCAGGGACATTAGGGGCTAGGAGCAAAGGTGGGGAGTATTTAGAGGGACCTGGCACAGAAGGATCCCCCAGCAGGCCATGGCACAAGGTCCCTCTCGCCCCCAGAACCCTCCCCAGTCGGGGCTTCAGGACTGTTCAGGTTTGGGACCTTGAGATTGTCTGTCTCCTGAGTTCCATGCTCTGATTTCAGGTTGGAGGAGAGAGGCCGGTGGGAGGCAGGCCCTCCCTGGAGCCTTTTGCTCACAGCCTCCAGTGGTTTTTTCATTTTTCTTTTACTCTCGCAGCTGATGACAATGCAATATTACACAGCTTCCCGACTCCAGGGTGAGTCAGTGCCATGAAAAAGAGTCACTTTGAGAGACTCCGGCCCATGTAAACAATTCAGTCAACAGCAGTGTCTCTGCAGAAGGAAGGAACGAGGGAGAGAAGGAGGTGAAGGAAGGAAGGACAGAGAGAAACATAGTTCATGGAATAAAAAAGACTCCCCAGGGAGTGCCACCACGCTCCCCTCTCCTGCTGCATGGGGCCGGGTTCTGTGTGAGGACCGACTTCTTGATGCTTGATTCACCCGCTCACGCTCCCAGACGTTAAAGCCTGGGCTGCAGAAGGCGCCTCTAAAGACACATCAAATGGTTCCCAAATGGGGCAAATGGAGAGATCTTCCAGAGGACTTGGATCTTCCCACATCTGCCTGCCACTGGGAGAAGTTGCCAGGCACGCACGTGAGCTGGGGACTGGAGCAGTCTGGGGAGAAAGAGGTTGGGAGCTTGGGTGCATTCGATCCAGAAAACAGATGCATCTAAAGGAGTATTCAGCTCCTAGTTTTTCTCTAGAGCTGAGTCAACAAACTTTGTGAAGGGCCGGATAGAAGATATTTTCAGCCCTGTAGGCCACGTGGTCTCTGTTGCAAGTCGGTCGTACCACTCTGCCATTTTATTGTGAACACGGCCGTAGACAGTCCATAAAAAAATGTGCAGGTCTGCATTCCAATAAAACTTTATTCATAAAACCAGGCAACGGGCCATATTTGGTAACAGTTTGTCAACCCCTGACTTAGACCAAAGAAATTATAGGAAGAATCAGTACCCTGAGTCACAAAGCTGGTATTTTTTTTTTAAGTCAGCCTTACTAAAATTGTAATTCATGTACCATGAAACACAGGTTTTAAGTGTACAATTCAATCAGCCAATGCAGAACGTCTCTGTTGCCTTTTGCAGGGGATGGTCCCCCGACCCCCACCCTGTGCCCAGCCAGCTATTGGTCTGACTGCCATCCTGCAGGTCAGTCTGGACGGTGCCGGCATTTCATATAAACAGGCGGGGCATGCTTTGCCCTAGGAGAGGCCGGGGATCCTGAACAGCAGCGCCCTGTGCCCCTGCTCTAGCACGAGGCTGTCTTCCCGCAGAGGCCGCCAGCCCCAGAGCCTGCTCTCCCTGGACCCGATCACGGCTCAGAAGGCGGAGAGCCCCAGAGTAAGAACAGCGGCTCCTCTGCTCAGTGGCCCGGAGCCACCAACCCGGGCTGGGATGAGCTGTGTTTACCTTGGAAGGCCCGACCTCTTTTGTAACATTCACTCATGGTTGCCAGGAGCCCAAAAATACTTTTATTAATGGAAAAACAGGGATGGCTCCACAAAGAAATATTTTGACAAGCCTAGAGGAGCCAGCGGGAAGGTTCAGAGCATATCCTCAGGAAGCTTGGGTTTCTTATCTTCTAGGAAGCCCACGGGGGTGGGGGGAGGAGTGCAGCACACTGCTCCCCGTGGGGGGCCTGCCCCGTTTCCACAGGGGCTCCCAGGCACAGCTTCCTGGGCTCGATTGTGCTGAGTTGGCTTTCTGCAACGTGGCCTGGTCTGCACCCCACTCTAGATGCGGCTCCCCACGGCCCAGCGGCTTTGTTCCTTGTGACTGCCCCCATCCAGGTGTTCTCCCTTGCGGCCCGTTCCCCTTGACTGCAAATGAAGGCTCAGAGCTGGTTCCAGACATCTCTCCAGGCTCCCAGGTGCCTACCAGTGCCTGCTGGGTGAGGCAAATTTCCACCTGTTTTTCTAGCTCTCCTTGAGAGCTCTCTTGGACCCTGAGCCTCCCTTATATGTGCTAGCTGTTATTTTGTTTTATTTTATTTTAAAAGATTTTGTTTATTTGAGAGAGAGAGTGAGCAAGAGGGGGAGGGAGAGAGAATCTGAAGCAGACTCCGATGCCGAGTGCAGAGCCTGACACGGGGCTCGATCCCACAACACTGAGATCATGACCTGAGCTGAAACCAAGAGTCAGACACTTACCCGACTGAGTCATCCAGGCGACCCATGCCTGGTGCTATTTTAAATACCCTTGCATGTGCTAACTCCCCATAGCAGCCCTCCAGTTGGATAATACTACCCCCACTGTGTGGATGAGGAAACCGAGGTACAGAGCAGTTAAGTAACTCCCCTAAGATCACAGAGTTAGTGAGAGGCAGAACTGGGATTGGTACCTAGGCCAGCTGGCTCCGGAGCCTGACTCTTAACCCCACATATGGCCGTCTTTCTGAAGTGCATATGTGATCACATTACGCCTTGTCTCTGTACTTGAGGTCTTTGTACTCTTAAAATAAAATCCATGTTGCTTAAGACAAGTTAAGTTGTTATACTGAAGATCCCCAAATAACAGTGGCCTAACCAAGTTAAATATTTATTTTTCTCTTACAAAAGAACCTGGTTAGGAGATCCAGGGCTGATGTGGAGGCCCCATGATCCTCAGGGACCCGAGCTCCTTCTAGCTGGCAGTTTTGTCTTCCTTAGCACAATTTCTACCTCATGGCCCCAAAATGACTTCTTGAGCACCTACCATCAAGTCCCCATTTTAGCAAAAAGGGAAGAAGGGGAAATGGAGAATATGTCCTGTCCCTTTAAGAGTTTGATTCCAGGCCTTTCCACCATGTGACCTAGGTCAAGTCATTTAACCTTATTCATCATCTTTGAAAAGGGAAAATATTTGGAATTCTTTCAAAGATTATGAGGACTAGATGAGTTAATACGTGTCAAATACTCGGAATAAGGCAAAGTGTAGAATAAACCATAGATTTTAGCGACTGTTATTGACATCATGTCGATGACACTGTTGGTGAAGGCGAATGTGACTAGGTTACGTAGCTCTCCCATGAGTTTTGTGTCTCCCCAAGCCTCTCCCTTAGCAGGACTAGCAACCTGCTTTGTAATGCGTGTTGACCTCTCTTGACCCCACTGGATGGAGAGCTCCCTGAAGATGCATACTATCTGTCTTGTTTTCCCACTGTGTCCCCACCAGCAAGTTCATGGTCACATGGCAGTTGCCCAGAAAGCCTGTCAAATGCATGAAGGAATGAATATTTCCAGTGCTAGCAGGCTCACTGCGATAGAGGATGCTGCCTCAGGGCCTTTGCACGTGCAGTTTCCTCTTTTGTCAATGTGTTTCTTCAGCTATCTGCATAACCATTTCTGCTGTTTCACTCTGCTCAGGGCCACCTCCTCAGTGAAGCCTTCCCTGACCATGCTGGCCGAAACTGTCCCCTTCCCCCCTCCCTTTCTAGCTTCTTGCTCCACTTTGTTTTTTTCTTGGCACGTATCGCCATGCAACAGTGTCATCGGTATTCATGTGTTCATGTTCCATCTCCCCCCTGGACTGTGAGCTCTTTTGTCACAGCTGCATCCCTAGTGCCCAGAAGAGTGCAGGTAGGTATGTGACAATGTCTGTTGAATAAATAAGCAAAGCAACAAGAGAACCCATTTGGTTTTTAAAGGATGAGGAATAAAATTCGAGTTGTATGCACCTCAGTCCCTCTCTTAACAAACGGAAGGCCTGACTCTTTCCAGCTTAGCTCTCAGAAAAATGCAAACGAGATAAACCTTTCCTTCTCCCCCTTTCTTCTTCTTCTGCCCGCAGAGGGAGAAAGGCAAGCCAAGCCGATTCCCTCTCACTCCACGTCAGCTCTCCAGCTTCTAGGAAAATCTTCCCCATCCCTGAGGGCCCCCGGGGCATTCCGAGGGCCGCCTTTGGCCTCCTGCCGCATCTCAGCTCAGCGATCTTGGGATCTTGGAGCAGCGGAGGGAGCCCCGCAGAGGGGCAGGCTCTCCCTGGAAACTTGCTGTCAGCAGGCTGATGAGCTGGCAGGGAACGTCCGGGGTTCTCTCCAAATGCCTTGGAAACCTCCCTGTTGGGTCACATTCCGGCTTGGGGGACCCTGGGATTACCAGGGCTCTTGGTGGCAGCCAGCGGCTGATGGGAGGTAGCAAGATTCAGCACTTCTGAGTTGGAAAAAGCGGTGCTGGGTATTATTTTGGGAACAGTCAGTCATGAGAACCTCCAAGAGCGGATCGGGGAGGCTATTAAAAGCAAGACAATGTATTTTGAAATGAACCAGGCAGGGGAGACACCTTGCTCTTTGCCACGACCACAGAACGGGGAGTTCTTTCCAGATGAGGTGAACCTTTCCATGCCTTGGAAACGGGGAAAGCCTCTCCAGCTGTCCAGCCACCGCCTCATTCCTTGTCCCCTGCCAGCCCCGGCGGACCGTCTCATCCACCCCCTCGGCCACGTGACGGGGCGAGGGGCTCCTCGGCCGGCTGAGAAGGTGGCCGGACAGGCAGGCCTCCCTGCCGTTCATTGAACAAACACTGAGAGGATCTAGAGGCGTGACTCTGGAGTCGGCCGCTGTGGTCCAAGTTCACACTGTGTCCGCTGCTTATTAGTTGGTGGCCTGGACTCTCTGTGCCTCGGTTTCCTTCCTTGCAAAATGGGGATAGTCGCCTTTATCCCCCAGATTTGCAGTGTTACTCACTCAAGGAGTGAGTGCGTAGACTTCACTCTGTGGACAGGAGATGGATTACGTACCAAGCACCCACCAGTTCCAGACATCTCTCCAAGCCCCACTTAAGATAGGCATGCCCCTCCTCGCAGCCCAGCAGGGAGATGAGTCATTACCAAGCAAACAAACAGAGGAGATAATTGCATATTATTCACTCAACAAACCTTTGGGAGGTCCAACCATATGCCGGGCTGCTTTCTGGGTGCCCAGGAGATAGCAGTGGATAAGACAAAGTTCCTGCCCTTGAGAATTGCTGTTTTAGGTGGGAGGCAGGAGCGACACCCAGGACACGGATGAATGTACAATAAGTGGTAAATAGTATACAGAAATTCAGCAGGGGGTTGAGGTTGAGTTTTGTGGGGTGGGGTTGGACTGTAGGGCAGAGGACCTTATTTCCAAGATGAGGGTCAGAGAAGAATACATTCCTAGGATGACATGAGAATGGGGATCAGAAAGGTGCCAGAACCCAGCCAGGAGCGATCCGATCGGGGGGCAGAGGGTTCTGGGCAGAGGGGGTAAGCCAGCAATGAGGGCCACACAGTGTGGCCGGTCCAGGGAAGGACAGGGAGGCTGGAATGGGACAGTGGGGAACATGGGGTTGGACAGATGGGTAGGACCGGGTTTTAGAGGCCATTGCATTAGCTATCAATTGTTGCCCCCAAACTTTAAAAAATGAGTGTGAATGATTTCTGTTTCGTAGGTCGGTGACGTGGCCCCATCATCTGAAGACGTGGCTGTTGACAGAAGGCTCTCCAGGGGGCTGCCTGAGTGTCCCGACAACATGTCAGGGGGCTGCTCCAGGGAGAGGGACCCAGAAAGCAAGGCAGAAACTGCATGTCTCTACGACCTGGCCGCAGAAGCCACCCACGTACCACCGCTGGGGCAAGATCCCAGATGGCACAGGGCGGGAGGGGACCTTCGGGGAGGCTGGCCGGGACCTCTGCGGCGGGGGCTGGGGAGCCTCTGAAATGGCATTTTTGGAGGATCTGGGAGCTCCTATAGCTGCTGTCTGTAGTGGCGAGACGGTAGTTTTAGTACAAGGACCGAGTGCTTATGATCCTGGGCCCCGCACTTAGAAGACGCGGTGTCCTCAGACCCTTGGGGCTCCTGGGAGAGGTAGACACAGCTCCAGGGCAGGCCCCGGAGGCCGGCGGGATGACCCGAGTGGAGAGAGGAAAGGGGACCAGAGCCCAGAAGGAGCAGCGGGGTGGAAGGCCGGGCCTTGGCACGGGAACAGAGGAGGTGAAGCTCCGAGTCTTTCTTGGGGGCAGGAACACAGTGCTCCAGGGACCCAGAGGTGAGTGCTGGGGCTGAAAGGAGCGGAGAAGGTGTTATAGGTCCTTCAGCCACACTTGGGATTCTGGACTTGATTTGGAAGGGAATTATAACCCCACGGAGGGTTTTAAGCAGGGGCGAATGACAGAATGGGGCGCCCCGTTTAGATTCTGGAGTGAAGAGAATTCATGCAGACCAGCGTGGACTTCCGTAGGGGGCAGGCATGGGGAGAAGGAGGGACAGCAGCGAGACGGGAGATCTGGGGGTGCCCCGGGGGCAGGGCTGGTGGTGAGGGGAGGAGGCAAGGCGGACGGATCCAAGAGCTTTGTAGGAGGGGAATGTGGCAGCAGAGGGACGGACAGAATTAAGGAGGGCGACCACCAGGTCCCTGGCCGAGGGAGCGGGGAGGTGGAGGCGCCTGGGCAAAGCTCACCAGCCCCCCGACCTCCGTCCCCGAGGCCTCCAGCATGTACGGTCCCCCCCTGGACAGTCCCTCTGGTGCTGTAGTTCACCAGGGCTCCCTAGGCGTGGCGGGGGCCTTCTCAGCCAAGTTCAAGGCAAGGCCCCTGACCTCGAGTTGTGTCCTCACCCCATTCCCACCACTCACCAGCACCAGGTGCGTGGCATCGGCTGGTGGGTGAATAGGTACCTGGGGGAAGTTTGTCAGAGCAAAGGAGAGGCGGTGTAGCCCAGTGGGTCCGAACACGGGCTCTCGAGCCAGGCGGGTTGGGGTTCACATCTCCCTCTTGCCCCTTACTGGCTGTGCAGCCCGGAGCAGGCTGCATAACCTCTCTGTGCCGCAGCTCCCTCCTCTGCGAGATGCTGATCACAGGGGTGTGGTGACGATTCGGTGAGTTCATTCCTGCCGCACAGTAAGTGCCCCACAGTAAGTGCCCAAATAAATGGCCACGGTGGTGGAGAGAGATCCGCAAACCTCGCCGTTCTGGTTTGCATACACCTGTGTCGCCCTGCTCTCCGCCTGGGACGCGTGGCGGGTCCAGCCCAGGTGCCCCACCCCCCGCCCCCGCTGTCTGTCTACCTCTCAGCCAGGAAGGGGCCGGGGGTCAAGGTGACCGGCAGACAGAGGTGACACTTGAGCTCTAATTGCAGCTGGAGCACCGGAGAGCTGCCCTCAGGGAAAATGCCCAAATCCTTCTAAATATTCCTGGTGTTGAATCAGTCGTTAGGGCAGCACCAGTAACTGGTGTCTCAGCAGAAATACCTGCGTTCCTTATTTATGGGGCTGTTGGGGGGCAGAGAGTCTAATAAAAGGCTTCCCCGGTGATTCAAGGTCTCCTGCAGCCCAGATGTCTTGCAGTCTCCCCAGGCCTTTCTCCCCACGGCCACCTGGACTCCTTCTATTTGCTTTGATTTCAGCTTCTTTTTCTCTTTTTCCTCATATGCTGGCCGGTTCCCACCCCAGCTGAGAGTTTCTATTTTGGGAGATTTCGTGGATAATTTAGTGGGCGGAAGCTCCCCACCCACCCCCCTCGGAGCAACCCTTAAAAAAAAAGGGAGAGTGCTCGAGAGAAGTGAAAAACAGTGGGTGGTTCAGTTCAAAAGGACAAAATATTTCTTGCCCTGGCACTGGGAGAGGAAAGAAATTGTCTGAGGAACCGAACAGCTAAACTAAGAAGCCGAAAGCTGCAGCCCATAAGGGCAAATTAGGTGACTCAGCCTCAACTCCCCCGGCTCCAATCCTTGCAGTATGAAAGTGCTTTAAAAGGGAAAAATGCTTAACTGTGACAAAGAGTGGGTTCCATAAAAATGTGGCTAATGCCGCTTCGACGGAGTTCCAAAAGGCGGCCCCCTCTCAGCAGCGCCGGGCACCTGTGGAGATGGGGACTCGCCTCCGAGGCCTGAGCCTGGGTGGGACCGAGTCTAAAATTATCCCCGATAATGAGTCTGGCAGAAGAGGCCCAGCGTGCAAGTTTCCTGCCTTGCTTCTGGCCTCTAAGACCTCGGCTCCCAGGGAGGGCTCTGGGAGCAGGGGCCGTGGTGCCAAGAACACGGGCTTTGCTGCCAAGCAGAGTTGGGTTCCAGTCTAGGCTGGTCGTGTGAACATTGGCTCACCGAGCCTCAGTTTGCTTATCTGTCAATGGGGCGTACGGCATCAAGCCCACTGGGAAGGCGAGGAAGACAACGAGATCTTGCAAAGAATCTGTTGCATGATCTGGACGGCGCAGTTGTTTAATAAAGGGAGGCTTTTGGAGGTCAAGGGCACGGACTGCAGGGTGGAACAGTCTCAATCCTGGCTTAAGGACTATTCACAACTTGACCATGGGAAGGTTTTGTTTTGTTTTGTTTTTGTATTTTGTTTTGTTTTATTAAAGATTTTTTTTAAAAAAAAAACTTATTTGAGAGAGAGAGCAAGAGGGAGAGCACATATGGAAGAGGGAAACCGAGCGGGGGAGAAGCAGACTCCTCACTGAGCAGGGAGTTTGATTCAGGACTCGATCCCAGGTCCCTGAGATCATGACCTGAGCTGAAGGCAGCCGCTTAACCAACTGAGCCACCCAGGCACCCCTTGTTTTGTTTGAGGATATATTTCAAGCACTTATTATATGATTTACTGTTCTGAGCCTCACATTCTGTGTCAACTCTGAGTAAGGCATTCGTAGTGTCCCTGTTTTATAGAGTGGGTCAGGGACCGTGGTTGAGCCAAGAGTCTGATTCTACAGCCTGTCCTTTATCCTGTCTCTCAGGTCATCTGACCCACTGCTGCCTGATAGAACTTTCCACAGTGAGGGAAACCTATTCTGCTGCACTGCACAGCTTGGTAGCAAACAGCTGCATGTGGCATTTGAGCACCTGAAATGTGGTACATGCGCTGAAGAACTGATGTGTATGTTTCATTTGGTAATCATTTTCCATTTTAATAGCTGCATGTGGCTAGTGGCGACCCTCTCGGACAGGGCAGGGCCAACCCCTCCCAGGGTGAGGGTATTATTCTGCAGAGGGTCAAGAGCAGGAATCTCTAGATGACTCTAGCTCAGGGCCTGGCACACAGTAGGTGCCAAATTAGGGCTCGCTACCCGTAGTATTTGTAAGCAGAGCGATCGTCCTCAGAAGACAGAGGCTCCCCGTCTGCCTGCTGTCTGGATAGCAGCAAAAGGAAGTCGAGTGCAGAGTTTCATTCATGCTGAGGATGACCAACTGGTGTCAGCTTGCCCAAGACTCTCCCAGCTCTGAAACTGAAAGTCCTGCGTCCCGGGAACCCACTCGGTCCTGGCAAACCGGGACAGTTGGTCACCCTGTTCTTGCCTCCTCAGGGAATGGGGCTTCCTCGAGAGGCTTATTGAAAAGAATCTCCCCGGCCTTACAGGCCGCATGCCAGTATTTGCCAAGTATAGCAACAGGTAAGTTCATCTGCCCTCGGTGTGCCTCAGTTTCCCTTTTGGAAAGTGGGGGAGCAGGACCCCCTGCTTCTTTGCAAGGAATTCAAGGTAAGGGAGTACAAGGCCTGGAACCCAGGAGGTGGGCAGCCGTGGCTGCTCCCGGGGGGCACAGCGGCCCATATGTGTGACGGCTGGAGGCCGCTGGGGGGAGGCGAGGGGAGGCGGGGGCTTTCCCCAGTGGCTCTTGGAGGGACAGCATCTGCAGCAGAAGATGCTGCACGTCTGAGAAGTCGTGTCTGAGAGCCCAGCGAGGCCTGGAAAACAGCGGTACCGCGGAGGAAGCCAGTTCCTTTCGGGGCTCTCAAGTTCAGGTCTGTCTGTGAGGGGGTGGGGGTGCCGGTGAGTCACCCGCCTCGGCGCTGCCCACGGCCTGATCAACAGTATCGGCCGCGGCCACTTTCGATGCTGGCTTTTTATCTGCGGCCCAGAGGCTCCCACCCGGCATTGCAGGTGAAGGAGCCGAGCTGGGTTACAGTGAGAAAGGGCATCTGTGCGGCGGCTCCTCCCCGCTCCCGCAGGCCTCCTGGGGTCCGCAGCCCCTCAGTGATGGGAGCCACGCGTGGCATCCCACGGACCTTCTGGAGAGTGTGCAAAGTTCATGACATCCCTTCCCTTTATTTTCCTGTTTATTCAGAGCATGTGTAAACACATGGGTTGCCTGGTTCCCGCGTCTCTTTGGCCATTTCATTATGGCTGGGGCCTCTGAGCATCACTGGAAACCTTGGGTTTTCTAAATGAATCTAAAAATAAACTCTTCGAGAAAAAAAAGTCTTGGAGAGTTGACACAAGGCACCGTTATTTATTTCTTTTCCCTCCTCCCCCTCCTCC
>LNAC01000171.1:640071-656480 GCA_002007465.1 Ailurus styani | reverse complement strand
GGGAGCCGGGAGCCGGGACCAGGGAGCCCGAGCCCGAGCCCGAGCCCGAGCCGGGAGCCGGGAACCGGGATCCGGAGCCCGAGCGGGAGCCGGGAGCCCGAGCCCGGAGGCGGCAGGCGCGCAGCTCCCGGGCCGCTCGCGGGCTCCTGGGCCGGGGCAGCCCGGCGAGCATGCTTTAGGGAGCACCGCCCGCGCCTCTCCCTCTCCCGCGGCGCGCCGAGCCCCCAGCCCCTCCAGATGCAGAGAGAGGCTGCGTTCAGACCGGGCCCCTGCCATCCCCTCCGCATCATGGGGTCTGTGGACCAAGGTAAGCGGCTCGCCGTCTGGTTCAGCCTTTTCGTCCTCCCGCCCCCCAGCCCCGTCCCTTCTGCTCCCCTCGGGCAGCGCTTTCGGCTCCTGGCTGAGGTCGCGGGGGAGGCCCCGGGGCCGCCGGCTCCTCGCGGCGCAGGTAGGGGGGGCAGGGGCAGGGGTGCCCTCGCCCTGGCCAAGGAGGGGGGACCTGGGGGAGCCGGCTTGAGGCCACTTGGCGGGGGCAGTGAGGCGCCCGGAGGCGGGATTCCCTAGGCAGGTCGGTCATAAGGACTGTCCCCTCTGTGGGACCCTGGGAGAGGTTCGTGCTGCTGACCGCCGGCTGCTTAACCCATTCCGGCGCTGGGCTTCTGACAGCACATGCCATTCGGCTGGATCGCCACCACCGTCCTCATCGCCATCCTCACCACCACCACCACCATCATCATGTAGCTTTTTTCTTCTTTTAGGAGAACACGCTTGACATTCTACTCTATAATAGATACCGTAATGAGGGTTTTTGCTTTTTTAACAGTTAGAGCAGCAGATACCCTGGGACATTTAAACAACTTTCTTTCCCCCCTTTTGATGTGCCTGATGGATACAGTCCTCCGGCTCTCCTTTTAAGTGCAATGTACCATCAGTTTGTTTGGCGATCTGATTACACTCTACTCTCCGTGTCTCTCTTTCCCCCTCCTCTTGGAGTTAGCCCCGGAACCATACTATTGGGATCTTACGGGAGGGGCTGAACATATAAGAATATGATATGAAAATAGCCCTCTGGCCGGGATTGCAGAGGGCTTTCGGCTGCACGCTGATGAAGCGGGCTTTAAGAGCGGGAACCAGGCAATGGGATGTGTTTTTCAGAGGCCAGCCCCGCGTGTAGCAGGGGCCACTGCCCAGCGGGCAGGACCGCAAGAGTTAAGTGAAATAAATATGCGTAGGAGGAGTTAGCCTCGTGTCATAAAAAAGGAGTTGAATGTAGGTTTTGTGCTCTGTGTGGCTGATTAAAGTTCTGGGGGGAAAGAAATGACAATTTCAGTAAATAAACCTGAAGGGCTTTCTTTTTTTTTTTTTTGAAAACCAGAGTGAGGCCACATGCCTTGGGTTAGGTAAATGGTGTGCTTTGCCACAGTGGACCTCAATGGCATATATTTTTAGCTGAGTTGCACTTTTGAAAGCAAGACCCTGCCAATGCTTTGAACATTTTTACGGGCACCAGTTTATCCTGTCCTCTGCTAGTGGTCAGGCATATGACAATAATGGTCACAAGACATTACTAACATGGCAGTGTATGTAAAAGCGATGCTCTCAAGCCAGCTGACGGGCCAGTCTCTTATGGACCCAAATTGGTTTTTACTGTCATTTTACGAAAAATGGTGTTTGATGTTATGATGGTGGGGGTGGGGGTGGGGAGAGACTAATGTCACATTTAGCTCTATTCAGAAAGAGAGAGGGAGCGAGCGAGCGTGGGGGAGAAATTGGGCTTCTGTTTTACTGTGTGATCTAACACAAGCCTCGCATTTTATTGGGGCGGCTGCACCTCTGCTCTGGGTTTATGAACTTGCTCCTCCCTCCAGGTTTTGAAGTATGTGTATTTTGGGTGTGCATGTGCATTGCCTAACCTCCCTGGTGCAGACTCGTGCGTGCAGAGGTTGTGAGTATGAGCGTGCCAGTGTGTGTATGCATGTGGGAGACAGTGTACCACATTGTTCCCGGCAAACCTCACTTGGTCTGCCAAGGCAACTGGGCACACAGTACAATTCTAGGCATCAAAGACAGCTGGCGTGTGTGGCTTCAGCCGTGTCCTGCATTGGTTCTCCAAGGGGAAAAACCGAATGGCCCTTTAAACTCGAACACTACTGTGATCCTAGGAACAGACCTGAAGTGTGCCTGCAGATGGGCGGGGTCAGCAATAGTGAATAGAAATATTTGCATGGTAAGAAAATACTGACCTTGCCGTGCAGCTCCGGGTCAAGGTCCTGGGAAAAACTGAAGATCTGAAAGAGGTGTGTTCAGTTTTATCTGAAGTGGGATGATGGAAAGTATTTTAGGAATAAACAAACCCAGGGTGAGCTCTGTTCACTCCCAGACCCAAACTCCCAGTCTTCTGCTTGGATTAGAATTCCTGCTTGGCCACATTGCAACTGTGTGATCTTGGGCAAGTGACTTAACCTCTCTGTGCCTCGGTTTCCACTTCCGTGAAATGGGGCCAGTAATAATGTCTCCCTTACAAGCTGCTGTGAGATTCAGTGAGGTAACACAGGTAAAGCTCCTACGATGGGGTCTTGCTCACAAGTCAGCACTTGGCAAATATTTGCTGTGATTCCTGTTACTTTAAAGATGCTAAATAACAACATGATGACATAGACACGGGATTTTGCAGCTAAAATTCTTTGAAGAGACGCGATGCTTTAAATCTGTCGAAGTACCCTTTTAACTTATTGGAGCTTCTCAATGGCACAGGTTGGGTCAAGATCATGTCTTCTAAAGCCTGTTTCCTCAGCTGCACCAGGGAATAATGATGGCAGGGACCTCGGGGGGTTGTCATGAGCGTCCCATGAAATCACGCACACGAAACGCCCGCCTCTGTACTGAACACGAGGTAACACAGCAAGTTAGCAGCACAATGCCTGGCACGCTTACGTGCGTGGTGAGTACAATTACCGTCTCCTTCACGGAGGAGGGGAGGGCAGCACAGAGAGGTGCAGTAACTGGCCGAGCATTACCCAGCAGGGAAGTGGTGGAGCCATAATTTGAATCCAGCCTCTTGAACATAGGCTCTGGTGCCTCTGGAACTCATTAATATTATCTCAATTCTTTATAACACCGTTTGACAGATGAGGGAGCAGAGGCAGACCTGACCCTGGTCCTGGGCTCTTTTTGCAGGTTGTTCCCTGTCGTATCCTGGAAGGGAAAGAGAGCAAGGAAGGAGGGGGAGGGTACAAGCATCATCAGTAGAGTCAGGGAAACTGAGGCAGGAGCTGATTTGTTTCAATGGTGGGGTGAATCAGGGAGGACTTCTTGCCTCGGCTCAGGGGAATGGAGGCGTGATGTTTCCACTTCCACTAGAGGAAGAACAGCTCCCAGGTGGCCAGGATGCTCTTAAGCCAGCACTGCCTTTTCTTGCACTGGCCAGAGACCCTTCCAGGGTCCCTCCACCCTGGAGGGTTCCAGACCCTCCACCTGGCTAAGCCCTGCCGTTGCTCCCCCATCAGCCCACGTCCAGCAAGACCTTCAGGTCTCTCCTCCTTTGCCTAGAACTTCAGAGAGAAAGTGCTCATTCTACCAGATGCTCCTCTGACTACCTTTATGGCAAACTTTCTTTAATTGCATTGTACACTCCCTGAGGACAGGGCCAGGTGGACTTCCGTATCTATGACGGGGGGGCCAGGACACTTGTACACTGGAGAGGTTAATAGCTTGAGATCTGGTGATTTGAGTTCAAATCTTGACTCTGCCGCTTGTTAGCTGCATGACCTCAGGCAGGTAACTTCGCTTTCCTGTGTCTCCATTACCTCCTCTGTAAAAGGACCACCGTCATAATAGGTGGAGTAATAGTTCATTACTGAGTGTCAACCAATCAGGGCAGCAGGGCGGAGCCCCAACAGACTCACCTGCTGGGCCAGGTTTTAACCCTTTGTTTGCTGAATGGCAGGGAAGGTCCCGAGGCAGCAGAGACCCTTGGAAGGGAGGACGGCAGTTATTTATTAATCTATGGAGAGTTTCCATCTTTTAATAAACAATATGATCCTCAAAGTACCCACCTCATAAATAATTGCTGTCATTATTACTATGTAATTCAATAGGTTCAAAATTTACCCTCCAGCCCCCCACCCCCGACAAATCCGAACTAAAAAGCCAATTACCAAGTGCTTTTCTCTTGCATTTTCACACTGGATTGATCTCCCTAACTCCTTACATGAGTGGTTGAGTATTTCACATCTCGCCCCCAGAAGAAACCAGGCAGGTTTCTAGTTTTGTTCCTTTATTAGAACACGGATGTGAGGCTCTGACCACCCAGACTGGATTGGAGGCCCCCGCCCTGTCTGCCCCATCCCGTGCTGGTCACACTGGGGGTAAGTGGCCATGCTTCAATTGTGTCTTCTTTCAGACTTCAACTCCAGGAAGCAGCAACCACAGCTGTCTGTTCATTCCTGTGGCCCCAGGGCCTTGAACAGTGCCTGGCACTTAATAGGTGCTCAGTACTTTTTTGTGTTCAGTGGACGGCCAGACGAATGAATGGATGAATGGGTGACACACAGTAGAGGGTAACGTGATCTGTGAAGGCCGCAGAACTAAGACTTAAACTCCGAAGCTCTGTGCCAGCTTTTCGGTTCGCTCTCTTTGGCCTCCTTTTCACAATGACAGTGGCCGTTGACTTCCACGTTTTCTCACCAAAGGGTAGAGATCTAAACAGGATTCCTCCTGGGCCATCCAACAGGCACATGCTTTCATGCTGTTGTCTGCAAAACATTGGCCCCAAAGACCATGATGGCAGCCACCCTTGTGGCTGCCATCTATGTGCCAGGCACTGTCCTAAGGGTCTCCGTTGTACACCTCATTAACCTCATGCCATCCCAACAGCTGCCATGCCTGTCTTGCACAAGAAGACACGGTCACCCCCCAGGGTCACGTGGTTAAGTCACAGAGCTTGGATGCAACCCACTCTGCTCTGTTGCTCCCTTACGCCGAATGATCGTAACATCAAGGGAACCTGTTTTCTCTTTCTTGAACATTCTGTGTGGTCAAGCCCTTTCCCCATATTATCTCGGTGGCTTCTCACAAAACCCCCAAGAAGCTGGTATTAGAATATGATCCCCGTTTAGAGATGAGGAAACTGAGCTGGGGAGTGGTCAAGGCATTTCGAGGGCAGGTCCAGACCCTGTTGATGCCCCAAGCTTGGCATTTCAGGGCTGCACAGTCTTGTGTCCCCTGCTTCCGGCTCTGGAAGCCACCCAACAAGATGGTGAGCGTAAGGCGGGGGCTGTGAAGCCTAAAGGACCCCGCCCCCCACATCATGGGGAGCAGAGATGGGCGACTGGGCGTCTTCTCCTTCCTTCTGCCTAGACTTTCTGGGCTACTCAGTAACTTTAGGCAGTCCCCCTCCCACCTTTTCCGGTTCTCTCCCGCACAACTGGGCTGTCCCGGGGGCCATGTCCTCAAAGCCCCTCTCCGAGGCCGAGGCTCCATTGATGCTTCTTTGGTGACTCTGGCACCTGCTCCCAGAGCCAGTTCCTTGCCCACTCCTCTCCTCGACACACACACCATTCGGGTCTTCTTGCGGCCTGTGCCAGCTTCGCCACCCCTTTGCTCATGACCCGTCTCATTCTCACCCCCCCAGAGGCTCCCTTGGCCATTTAATTCATTTTTTAAAAATTCATTTTCATCAACAATTTTGGAGCACTTACTGTGTGTCAGTTACCATCCCAGATGCTGAGGAAAGAGCAGTGAATGAGACAGAGTCTGCCCTCGTGAGGCAAACGCCAAGCCAGTGAACCAGGGAATAGCCAAGATAGTTTCAAAGGGCGTCAAATGCTAGAGACTCAGACAGGAGAAGAGAGCTGGGAATGGCCTTGTGTATGCACACACACACGTGCACACATGCATACACATGCACATACGCACACACATGCATCTGTATATGGTGTGTGGTGTGCACGTTTGCACATGTGTACCCACGTATGCATTTGTGTGTGGACGTGCATGTGTGTGCATGTATGTACATGTGTGAGCATGTGGGCGTATGTGTGTGTATGTGTGTATGCAAGTATATATGCATGTGTGGGTGTATGAGTGTATGCGTGCATGAGTGTATACACATCTAGGTGTGTGCACCTATATGTGCACATGTGTATGTGTGTGCATGTATATTCGTGTGCATGCATGCATGTGTGTATACAGGTGTGGGCGCGTGCATGTGTGTGCATGCATGTGGATATTGTGTATATGCATGTGCATTGTGCATGCATGCGTGTATATGTGTGTGCATGCGTGTATGCATTTATGTGTGTGACTGTGTCTATATGTGTATGCATGGATATTTGTATATGTATATGCATGCATGTCGAACATATGTGTATGTGCATGTGTGCATATGTGTAGACATGGGTGTGCAGGTATACGTGTGTATGCGCGTGCATATGTGTGCACATGTATGCATGCACACATATGTATGCGTGTGTACGTGTGTGTGTGTGTGTGTGTGTGCATGCGTGTGTGGTGGGTGGGAGTATTTGTTGCCTATGGCTGCCATCACAAGTGGCCACAAACTGAGTGGCTTAAAACAACAGAAATCTATTCTCGCTCATTTTTGGAGACTAAACATTTGAAATCAAGGTGTCAGCAGGGCCATGATCTCTCTGAAGGATCTAGGGGAGGATCTTTTCTCATCTCTTCCAACTTCTGGCAGCTCCTGGCCATCCTTAGCTTGTGGATGCATCCCTCCTGTCTCTGTGTCTGCTCTCACGTGGTCTTCTTCCTTGTGTGTATGTGTGTCCTCTCTTCTTCCTATAAGGATACCAGTCACTGGATTTCAGCCTTTAGCTCTTATGAGTTCATCCTAACTTGATGACATCCGCAAAGGCCCTCTTTGCAAATGAGATCACATTCGCAGGTACCTCGGGCTAGGAATTGAATGTATTTTTGGGAAAAGACGAAATTTAACCCACACAGTAGGGATTGCTGATTCAGACTGAATGGCCCCGTTCTCTTTAAAGACATGTCTTTTTCACAGCTCTCTGAATGGCATGGGGTCTGCCTATAAAATGTCTTGGGCAAAGAGCATCCAGGCAGAAGGAGGAGGCCCTAAGGAGAGAGATGTGCTTGGAATATTCAGGGAACAGCAAGAAAGCCTGTATGGCTGGAGGCTGGAACCCAAATTTGGGGGGGAGCATGATAAAAGATGAGATCAGGGAGGCAAGCCAGGGCAGGAGCAGTCTGAAATTCATTCTCAGGATAGTGGAAGGCACTATGGGAATTTTAAGTGCACAGGGTGTGGTCTTGTTAATCTTTTCAAAGGATCATACTGACCATTAAGTGGAGAACAGCCTGTAGCAGGTAAGAGGAGGTGCTCGGAATGCAGATGGGCCTGGGTGGGAGAGGATGGTGGCTGGGAGCAGCATCTGTCAGAGGAGGTGGGGAGAGGTGGTTTCCAATCCATAGAGTGCTCTCCTTTCTGGTTCTCACACTGTGTTCCATGGAGCCTAGGGGTCCTGCAGGAATGGTCCCTATCTTTGGCACCATGGTAGATGCCATTAATTTTGTGAACAATACGAACTACTTTAGACACATCTTCCTCTCCTCCCAGCCTAGATGCCCCACATGGGCCCCTCCTTCACCCTCTGCTATCCCTGGGAGTCACAAGACATTTTTCAGCGTTTCATCTTGGTCCAAAATGTCCCTTAGCAAATCTGCCCTTAGCTAATAACCGAGGAACAGTGTGACTCAGTAATGAGTATCAGACTTGTGTGGGACAAAACCATTTCCGTGGTGGCATGTGCGACTTTAGAAATAACATCAGAACCCACTCTGTGCCTAGTTTCCTTAACTGAAAAGTGGATAATAGTAATCCTTACACATGGCAAGGGTGAGGGGGTGCTTGGAGGTTTAAAGATCCTGTCTGTGACACTCTCAGCACAGAGAAAGCAGTCAGTTCATGCTAGCTGCCACTTTATTGTTTTACATTCAAGTTAGTACTTTCCTTTAGCTTCATAACCTTCAAGTCTGTCCATTGTCCCCCAGATCTCTGGATCTTTTCTATGGGTTCTTGATGGCCTTCAGTCATTGAACCAGTAGGTGCAGAGGTGTGTGTGGAAGTTCCACGAGGAGCAAGGTACCA
Organism: Ailurus styani; assembly: GCA_002007465.1. NCBI lineage: Eukaryota > Metazoa > Chordata > Mammalia > Carnivora > Ailuridae > Ailurus > Ailurus styani. Next base: position 648,352 of record LNAC01000171.1, on the reverse strand, counting down.
GTTAGGTCTTATGGAGAAAATCTAAGATATAGAAAGACATGCTTGTTTGCATTTGAAAGTCAGATCAAGATTTTTCTTTTTGTACAATCGGGGAGACCCAATCATATGGGAAGCCATTTACATGCTAAGTAACATGCTAAGGTTTAAGTGAAATCTAGTGATGGTTTTGACAGAGGAATGCGAGAGAGAGAGAGAGAGAGAGAGAGAGAGAGAGAGAGAGAGATACCATGTGGTTTTATTGGGGGGCCAGGGTGTGGTCGTGCCAAAGGGCAGCTGGTGGAGGGTTGCTGTAAGATCCCTGAAGTCGGCTTGTGGTCCTCCTCACTCCCTGACTTCAAAGAGTACGAAGTCAACACAGATGTTCTAGTCTGTGAAGACTACAGCAAGGGAGAGAATGGAGATGTGGAATGCAATGCTGGGGGGCACGGGCTTCCAGGGGGACGGTCTGGGTGACAGAAGGGCAGAAGGCAGATGGTTGAGAAATGGTTGTGGGGGTGAGCAGAGACTCACCAGTGCTCCATCCCCTACCGAGCCAACCGCCCGCTGCTTGCCCATAAGGCTTTGCTTCAGTAGAAGGTGAAGCTCCCCAGGGCCCAGCAATGGCGGCTCCTCCTGCTTAATCAGAGGCAAGGACAGTGGTTTAGGAGAAAGGTGAGTTTGCTGCTCCCCTGCTGTTTCAGGAGGCAGAGGGGGAATGTGCTATAAAGCAAGGAATCAAGAGGAGAAACAGAACCAGGACATGCTGGGTGAGCAGGGACCAGGTGGGAGGAGTCAGAGCCTGGAAGAATCCAGAGTCTCAAGCTCACGTGCTCACGGGGACACAGGCGAGGTGGGTGGTGGCCTGAGAGTAACGGAATCATCTGAAGGGGGCAGCTCCTACTCTGTTCCAGCCCGCTGGTCTCTGTGGGACTACAGACCTGCTGTGGCCAGATCTTCCTGGTTTTTAGGAGATACTGGAAATTGGGATTTTTATGTAAAATCTCCCAATTTATTTTCTTTTAAAGATTTTATTTATTTGAGAGAGAGAGAGAGAGCGCGCGCACAAGCACGGGGAGGGGCAGAGGGAGAGGGAGAAGCAGGCTCCCCACTGAGCAGGGAGCCCAACTTGGGGCTCCATCCCAGGACCCTGGGATCGTGATCTGAGCCGAAGGCAGATGTTTAACTGATTGAGCCACCGGGCGCCCCTAAATCTCCCAATTTAAAAATGTTAGTTCAGATTTAAAAAAAACAACCAAGCAGCTCAGACATAATGTGCCTGCAGGATGGATTTGGCTGAGCTATAGCAAACCTGTGATTTCTTCTGTCAAATGGAGCGGCTCCTCACATTCCACACCTGGATTCCGGTTTGGGCTTTTAGTAGAAGGTCGCCCTCTTAGAGCCTGCATGGTCAAGGTCAGCCCAGGGGTGGGGGGGGAGGTGTGCAGCTGACCGCAACACGCTGTCTTTTGCAGCAATCCTCTCCAGGAGAATTGTTTTCTCACGGCAGAGAAGCCCTGTGCAGGCGTTCGATACGATGTAGGTGTCAGATTGGAGTAGAAGTCAGCTCTCAAACTGTCTTGTTTCCCTGATTCCTATGCAGCTCATTCCTGAGACTGGCTGTGGTGGGAAGCAGAATAGAAGGGCATGCCAAAAGACTCCGTAATCGAGATGAGTAATGTTTTAATGTAATATTTTAAAAATCAAAATTAATGTCAAAAATCCATGCTGAACCAAAAATGAAAATAAGAATTTTAAAGAAAGACGGATCAGTATTACTCATTTTTCCTTTTTGCCTCGGGCTCTGGTGTGGCTCTGCATGGTCCTGTTGCTACTCATTCTGTCTTTATTAGAATTGTCCTAGTTTGCTCACCATGGATCCCTTTTTTGTTGCTTTTTTGCATTTGTTTTGATTTTTAAAAGCATTTTATGGAAATATCATTTCATCAGTTGCTGAATTTTTTGGCGCTTCCTTGAGTCTAGCCTCATTTGCCTTATCTACGTTCCAGGCCTTGTAGGAGCCAAAGGCATCCATCTCTAAACAATAATAGTAGCATGTAGGGGGATCATCCCAGGATGGTCTGAAGTTGAGGTGGGATTGTTTCTGGAATGCTTTTCGGATTAGACTTAAAAATGTTTCAGTGCCTACATTTTGTAGTCAAGCTTTTGTTACAATGGGAGTTGTCAGCATGTGGAGTTCGTGATGAGAATTGGTGACTTATTTGTTGTAGTCTGCCATTGTGCCTTGCCGCGTCACTTGCAGGGCCTGGCGCACAGTGAAAGTGTGCAGCCCCATGTCCCAAAATTAAGAATTTTACAACAGCAGAGCATTAAACCAAGTGCAGGGTCCTTCTGAGCACGGCGTCTTAAGTACACCCATGAAGGTGGCCCTGGAGGCCACTGGGGTAAGCATCAAAGAATCCTTGAATATTAGAGCAGGAACGGGGGCTCAGGTATGATCTGATTCATCCCTCATTTTACTGATGGAGAAACTGAGGCACAGAAAGCCCAGGTGACTTGCTTAAAGGTTGCAGCATGAGTTAGAGGAAGAACTTGGATTGGATCCTGGGTCTTCTAGCTCGGGGATGTTTCATCTTCCACCCCTAGGTCTCCCCAACCTTGGCCAGACATTTGTGTTTTCACGCCTGTGGGTGCCATTGGCCTTCAGGGAGGTCAGTGGTGGGGGGCAGTGGTGACTGGATTCAAAAATACCAAGCACGTATTTTCTATGACACAACATATATTCTAGAAGTATTTTTTCTTCTTTCTTTCTTTCTTAAATAAAAAACATGTACAGGCAGAATGTCCCTAAACCACTGAGTCGGATGCAATGTTTTTATATAAAAATGATTACAGGTATTGTGAGCACATTAGAGGCTGGGCCTCCAGTTGTGCAAAACATCAGATTTCAGGATATCCCTGACGAGTTCCATTAAACCGAGGAAAGCAGGGACCCTGGGGCTCCTCTTGGTACAAGATCCTGTTGGATTGATCTCTCAGGGGAAACTCTGTTGGGCACTGTTCCTTCCTTCATTCCTTCAGCTTCTTCTTAGGGACTACCTGTCACCGTATTCTGGTTCTGGGGAGATAGGATCTGGGGAGATAGCCAGAGTTGTCAGACCGAAATACAAGGTGCCCGGGGTGACTTTGAATTTCGAACAATGAATCATTTTTAGCTTAAATATGTCCCATATAATGTATGGAACATACTTAACACTAAAAAAATGTGTTATTTGTCTAAACTCCAAATTTAACTGGGTGTCCTGTATTTTTATCTGCTAAAGCTGACAACCCCAGATATACGCAAGCAAAGCTGACACACAGCCTTGTCCCTGTGGGGCTTACATTCAAGTGAGAACAGGTAATCGACAGGTGAACAGATAGGCAGGTGAGTACAGTATATTGTAGAGATAAAGGCTGGGACAACGCAAAGCCGACTGCGGGGAGGAGGATGCCAGGGGGTGCTATTTTTATTGGGGTGGTTACAAAAGGTCTCTCTGAGGAGGTGACATTTGAGCTGAGGTATGAACAAAGTGAGGGGGTGGCCCGGCAAATACCCACGGGAGCAGGAGGTGCAAAGGCCCTGAGGTTGGGCTGTGCTTGGCGTTATCAAGGAACAGGTGGATGAGCAGGGTGGCAGAAGGGGTAAGAGAAGGGGTGAATGGTGAGAGATGGTCGTCAAAGAGAACTGGGCTGATGGCAGCTTATCCAGGGCCTTGTCGGTTAATGTGTTTGTATTTAATTCTAAACTTAATGGGAACCCACAGGGGGATTTATGGGATCTATATTTTGTGAGGCTGCCCGTGGCTGCTCCGTGTCAAGACAAAGTGGAAGTAGCAAGACCAGGGAGGAGGCGACTGCAGTTGTCCTGGGAAGTGGCTTGTTGGGGCGTGAGGTTGGTGAGACACAGTTGGGTCTAGATTACATTTTGAGGATAGAGAAGTCCAGATTTGCTGCGGCTTTGTCTGTGCGTGTGAGAAAACGAGAGGGATCACGGACTACTCCTTGGGTTTTGGTCAGAGAATTTGGATGAATGGGGTGGGGGGTGATATTTGAGCTGGGAGTAGTGGGAGCAGAGAGGTTTCAGAGGGTCACGGGGCTTGGTGTGGACGTGGACATTCTGAGATGCTTGTTGGACACTGGAGTGGAATGTTGGCTTGGCAGCTGGATGCATTGCCCGGATGTAAGGGGAGAGGTCTGGCAGAAAGGAGGGCAGGGCTGTGGGTAGTGGGCCTCTCCAGGGCCCACCTGAACGGGCCTCAGGACTTAGAGGCCAGAACCAGTACTCCTCTGATATTCGTGTTCAGGAGGAATCGAACTGTGCCTAGAAGAGGAAAAGAGATAACTCAAGCATGACCGCGGACAAGGGTACATATGTGTGTCTTTTGTGTGCTGCTGTTCCTTCCTTCATTCCTTCAGCTGCTTCTTAGGGACTACCTGTAACCCTATTCTAGGATCTGGGGAGATAGCCAGAGTCGCCAGACTGAAATACAAGGTGCCCGGGTGACTTTTCAACACCATCACTGAAGGCCACGCTCCCTGGTGCTCCTTGCCCCCTTGGCTACAAAGCGCTTCCTAATTGGTCTTCCCGCTTCAGCCCTTGTACCCTGCAGTTTCTTCTCCACACAGAACCCAAGTAATTGTCTAAAAACTCGAATATGATCTTGTCACACACTGCCAGAGACTGGTTGTTCCCTGTTGCTCTTCTGTCCAGAATTCTCCACATGGTCCGGGCCCCACTTACCTCCCAGCCTTCTCTTATACCTTCTTCAGGTTCCTGAGTACCTGCCACTTTAGTCTTCCTTCCGTCCAGCTAACACTTCATACTTCCTCCTGCCTCAGGGCCTTTGCATATACGTTCCCCATCTGGCTGCTAGTTCTTCCCCTCACTATTTCCTGGCCAACTTCTCGGCGACTTTCGGGTCTCTGTGGAAATGTTAGCTCCTAGGGAAGCCTTCCCTGGACTCCCTGTATCTACATCAAGTTTCCTTGCTACAAGCTCTGGAGCACCTTCTTCTTTTCTTCATGGTGCTTACCTCGGTTTGCAATTATACGTTAGGGTAAATGCTTGTTGAAGTGAGCTGAATTCCTGGAGCAGGGCCAGACAGTACCAAGGCGTGCTAGAAGTTTCAAGCTCTCAGGGGCTTTGTTGGCTCCCCCTTGCACTTTTGTAGGAAAGGCTGGAGAAAAACGAAGAGGCCAGGGCCTCTGCAAGGAGGTCAGCCGCAGGGCAGGGAGAAGGTTGACAGAGCCGCACTGTCAAAGGCCTCCGTGCCACTCCCGCCCCCTGGGGGGGGGGGACACTGAATGCATAAAGGTCATGCTTTCTGCTCCGAGTCCTTGCTGCTAAGAGCACAAATTATTTATTTTGGAATTGAAAATGTGTCTTCCCCCCAACCCAAACCCCCACCCTCAAGGTGGCCCTCCAAGAAGAAAAGCCTCTCACTTCCCACTGCTCCAGCAGAAACTGTTTTGGGTCAGGGCCTAGTCTGAACCTATTTCCTTTAAAGAACCTTTGACTGTTAGGGTGCAGATTCCAAAACTTAGAAGCTTTAAAAATATATCCACTATTCAGAGGAACAACCAAGGCGGTTAGAGTCTTTTTTTTATTTTTATTTTTTAAAAATTTATTTATTTTAGAGAGAGAATGCTTGGGAGCATGGGGAGGGGCAGAGGGGGAGGGACAAGCAGACTCCCTGCTGAACGGGGTTGTTAAAATCTAAGGAACTTATACACACAGGAGTGTTAAACTCTTTTTCCACCCATCCATCCATCCCTCTATCCAAACATCCACTTTTCCATTGAGCCATTCATTGATCCACCTACTATTATCTAAACATCTGTTCTTCCATCAATTGATCAATTGATCTATGTATGCATCCATTGATGAATCCATCCAAACTTACACTCTTCCATCCATCCATCCATCCATCCATCCATTCACGTACCCATGCATCCATCCAAACACCCACTCTTCCATTCATCCCCTGGACATAAAGTTGTGTCTGAATGAGACAGTCATGACCACTGCCTTAGTAGGTCTCATAGGGTAGAGGAGATAAAATTCTCTGGTTAAGCCTGGGTCATTCATCCATTTCTTTGCCAGGGGTGTGGGGGGGGAGGGGCAACTGGGTTGATAGATTTGTCAAAATTGTGTCAAGAGTAGTTTCCCAAAGGAACACCCTAGGATGCTGTTATCAGAAGCAGGGAATGATTCAGGGTAGGCAAATCCAGAGATGTCCACTAGATTAGAGGTGTCTAATCATTATGGGTGGGCGATGAGAAAGGACATGGGAGGGTGACACCAGCCCTTCTTTTTTTCTACACCATAAGGACTGGCTTGTTCCTTTGTTTATCCCTGACTACATTTCAGGATCTGGACTTTGGGTCCTACCATAAGGATCCAAGAGCACTCACCTCCTTCTAGATACTTGGATCTAAGTGTCCCAGTCTGGCTCACCACTCCCTCCTCCTCCGTCTACATTTATCAGCTACCCTAAGATGTTTACTGGCTACACCCAGTGTTACTGTGCTGATTATTAGGAATTAAAGAAGAGGATCATCTTCTGCTCAGATAACCAGAAAGTACTTCCTAAGTCTCTGAAAGTTGGCGAGTCCTGAGGCCAGGCCTGGGTCCCTTGAAACGAAGTAAGAGTCTAAACCAGTGTTTCTCATCCATGGCCACACATTGGAAGCATCTGGGAAAGCCCTGAGGTCCAGGCCCCACGTTCAAACATTCTGATTATAACTGGTCTCTGGTGGGGCCCCGGCCATTGAATGTTTAAAGAGCTTACCAGGTGATTCAAATGCATAACTGGGGTTAAGAACCACGGGTCTAAGTGCAGTTTGGAAAACCCTATTCATTGCTGTGTCTCTTTGCTTCCAGGACGTAAACATGGTGAGGGTAGAGACGCTGTCCTTGATGGCTGCATCTCCAAGAGCAGTGGGAATGTCAGGTACTGCAGGTGCTCAGCAAATATTTGTGGAATTAATGATGATGCCTAGCTTGGCACAAATCCCTTAATGGAGCCGAGAGGGCTCCTTGCGAAGGGTACGCACTCTCCATCCTTCCTAGCCTGTGGGGAAGGGTGTGAGTCATTCCCCACGTGAGGTCAAGTTGAGGTTCTCTGGGAATCCTAGACCCTCTCCCACCATATCTTCTGCTCCAGAGAGTCTCAACAGTGGCTACACTTTAGATGCACCTGGGGTCATTAAAAAAAAACAAAAAAAACCTTTGGATATTCTGGTTCCCTGGGGGTTGGCCTGAAGCCTAAGCACAGGCATTTAAAAAGTGTTCCAGGGGATTCTGACAGCTGTTAGGGTTGAAGACCATTGTTCGCATCTCCTTGTCGGCCTCCGTGAGTCTCTTTTCTGACTTCAGCCAACATGGTCTGAGACCCTTGGAAGTGTTTTACTGGGGGTGGGGGTTGGCGGTACTGGGTTCTTACGTAGTGTTCCTCAAATGTACTTGCTCATAACATTCCCCTTGGGTGCTTATTTAAAAATACACATTCCTGAGCCTCTACTCCAGACGTATGGAATCAGAAGCTCCAGTGAGAGCCTGGGGATCTGTGTTTGTAACGTGTCCAGATGCCCTTGTTACCAGCAACCTCTCCCTATGGAGCCCCTTCCAGCTGGAGCTTCCCTTTGGTTCCCAGTGCCAGAACTCTCTTCCCCCGGAGCATTTAGGTCCATCCCAGTGTCCCTGGGCGCCCCCCAGCCCAGGCCCTACCTGACCACCCAGGAGAAGAAAGCCTCCCAGCTTCTAGCCCTTCGGCCATACTCACACTCCTGGTGATTCCTCCCCCCGAGGTTCATTCAAGATGATCTTTCTTCTCTGGTTTGTCACCTTGGTGCCTGCCCCTACCCCCGACCTGAGCTTCCCAGGGCATCAGTGCCTGTTCAGGCTGGGTCCCTGGCACCAGGCACGTGAGAGGGGGCCCAAGAGGTACAGATGTCAGGCTGGGGCTTGCGTTCTCAGAGTATCTAGGATTCTTTCCCAGGTCCCGGGAAACTGCCTTCAGGGGTCTGCAGGTGACTGAACGGTAGGTNGGGCCCCCCCCGGCCCCCCCCCCCCGGCGCATTCTGCGGCGGAAGGGAATGGGTGCCCCCTACCCTCACCCCCTGAGCGAAGAAAGTAGGGGAAAGAATGGGATCAGCTGATCACTGAGGGCAGAACAAGCGGCGGGCGCTTTCCCGTCTAGATCCCGGATCCCGCAGGGCCGCGGCCTCCCGGCGGGGAGGAAGGCAGGGAGGGTGGGCGGCGGCGGGTCCCAGCGCGGCCGGCCCGGGCGGAGCGGCCCCC
>LNAC01000171.1:608216-632399 GCA_002007465.1 Ailurus styani | reverse complement strand
AGCCCACCGCCCCCACCGCCCAAAGCAAGAACAACTGCCTTTGACTTTTTCCTGAATTTTTGTAATGAACTTTACCCAAAATATGGAGACGCAGAGAAGTGATAGAATTTCATATTCCCGCCCCCAGCTCCGATTCCCAGCATAAGGCTCGTCTTTCATCCCTTCCCTCACACTCCTGCCCCCAGTTACTTTAAATCAAATTCCAAATGACCTACTATTTTGTTAATAACTAGTCTGCAGCCCTCCAAGATAAGGACTTGAGAAAAATCAAATGCCGTTATCGAACCAAAAACAGAATAATACTGACTTAATTTCAAACGTCTAGTTGCAGATTCCCTGCTTATCTCACCAGGATCTTTTTACCGTTAATTTGTCCAGATCAGGATCCGAACAAGAGCTTCATATTGTATTTGGTTGATGTGACCACTGTGTCTCATTCTAGAAAGGTCCCATCAGTCTATTTTCTTACTATTTCTTCAGCGAAGAAACAAGGCCAGTTTTCCTGCGCTGTTCACCACGTGCCGGATTTGGCCGGTGGCGTTCCTGGGGTGTCTTTGAACACGTTCCTCTGTCCTTTACATTTCTTATAAGCTGGCATTTAGATGGAAAGCCCCATGGCGTGGATTTTTAAGGCTTCCCCCTAACCCCATTGTGGGGAGAGGGGATATATGCCCAAAGACAGACTAAGCCACACGCAGAGCAGAGAGATAGCTTTTCCTGAGTTGGCATTGGGACCCTCCCTGCCTCCTAATCTGAGGTCTGGGGGGAAAAGCACATTTTCTCCACTGGGCCTGTTTTAGTTAAGATGCATTTCTAAAAGCCAGCCCTTCCCATGTGAATTTCAATTGAGCCATGCCTGGGTGAGCTTTCTGAAGGGAAGAAGGCCGCCTGCAAAGCCCGGGATTCATCAAGGCCCTTATCAAAACAAACCTGCTTGGGCATGCCTGCAGAGGGGGGAAACGTTAAGTGAGGAGGGGAAAACCTCGGTCTGCGGTGCCTGCCCCGCTGACTGTAAAGACCACAGGCAGGCACGGCTGCCCTGAGCGCTGCTGAGAAGGTCTGAGCTCCGCGGCCGGTGACATCACCTCTGTTGCCGGGGAGAAGGGAGGAGTGCCGTTAATGACCGCGGGTGGCAGGGCCACTGATTAAGTGTGCCTGCCCCTGGGAGCGTGGCACCGAAATGAAAACTGCCGGGGGGGGGTGTAAATAAAGAACCTGTCGGGCAATCAGGTATTAATTTTAAATCTCGGCCCCTGGCCAAGAGTTCAGGGGCCCCCACTGTTCTCAAGGGAGAAGTTTCCACTTGGATTTCAAGTTGGCCAAAAAAAAGGGGGGGGGCGATCAGCTTTTCACGGCTGTGCCAGGGGTCGTGGGACTGAAGGGGGCAGCTTTGAGGGATGGCACGCGGGCGAGGGGTCTTGGCTGAGCTGGTTGGAAGGCGTACGCCCACCCGGGTCCCCTCGCGCAGGGCCTTCGATGGAGAGCCGGGTGAGCCATGACCAGCCCTGTTTCAGACTCAGGATTATCTGCAGTCTATTTCTGGTTAGTTCTGACCAGACCTTTCCTTCTCCTTTTGGTGAGGAAGCTGCCTGAGCCGTGTTCTCTGTCACGCACCCCGTGACCCTTGTGGAGGGACAGTTAGAAACGGGCCTCACTGAGTGTAGTTGGGTCTCTTGCGCCTGTCTTGAAAAAGAGAGGCCGTGTCGTCTGGTGACCGGATGAATAAATTACAGTTCACCCTATGGGGGAATGCTACAAGGTGATAAAAAAAAAAAAAATAAAGAAAACGTGGCTGCACACCAGACCGATGAACGTTAGAATGTTGAGTGAAAGATGTAACCTCTCCATCCTGGAGGATTTTACGTGACATTCGAGAACAGGCGACCCCAGTCTCTGGTGTGAGAAGTCAGGGGGAGGGTTCCTGGCTGGTGTGGGGGGCGGGGGCACAGGGAACCCTCGGGCGCAATGGAAATGGTCTAGACCTTGACGGTGGACAACCAGGTACGTGCATATATGAGAAGGCACGAGAGGTGCATCTCACATTTGTGCATTTTACTGCATGTAGGCGATGTCTCAGTTTGAACATCAGCTCTGCCCCTGATTGTTTCGTGATTTGGGGTGACTCTCTGCACCCTTAAGCCTCAGTTTCTCTCTCGGTAACACAAAGAACTTGATAACACCTGCCTCTGGTTGGGGAGAGGGTGTAAGGTGCAGAGAGGGAGGGAGCGGGCGGTGAACCTTGCTGCCCAGTGACACTCAGCTCTTGCGATGAATAGACATAGGAAGGTCTCTGAACTTCTCGAAACAGGAGGGCCCCTTGGGGTGACTACACCAGTAAGAGGTGGGTCTTCCCACCCCAGCGTGAGGATGGAGATGAGGCCTGCTGTCTGCCTGACTTCTGGGCCCTGCCGCCTCCATCCAAAAGCTGACCTTGAGGCCTGTGGTTGCGGATTCCATACGCTTCGCTCCCCGTCTCCGAAAGGAGTGCGTGTCCGCCCGTGGGTGCGTGTGGCTTCGCACACGGCCACGCCAGCCAGCAGCCGGTCTGTGTGGCTGATGGCTTGCAAATCGTCCTGGGTCTTGTGTCCCGGGCGCCTGGCCTCGTGGCAGGCTGCCTGGGAAGCGGGACCGAGCTTTCTTTTCTGTCCTGTCTGGTGAAGGCAGACAGCCGTCTTTGCTGGGACAAGGTCAGCAAAGAGCAGAGCATTCAAGGTGGCTTTTTCCAGTGGTTCCACAGGGACGAGACAGGATGGTAAACTGCCTTTCTTCCCCTTCTGGCATTTCTGGACCTGACTTATCTGGATGGAATTTCTCACCTTCCGTGCCCTGCGCCTGTGTATGTCATCTCCGAGGGACGAGTGTGACAGCCGGATTGCCCGTCCTTGTACACACACACACGATTCACAGGTGGGGAACCCGGGGAACACGTGTGCACGGTGGGGGCAGCAGGGGCCTGGGGGGACTTTGGGGCAAGTTTGCTGAGCGCTGAACTTACTACTTTTTTTTTTTTTTTTAAGATTTTATTTATTTATTTGACAGAGAGAGATCACAAGTAGGCAGAGAGGCAGGCAGAGAGAGAGAGAGGCGGAAGCAGGGTCCCCGCTGAGCAGAGAGCCCGATGCGGGCCTCGATCCCAGGACCCTGAGATCATGACCTGAGCCAAAGGCAGAGGCTTGAACCCCCGGAGCCACCCAGGCGCCCCTGAACTTACTACTTGAGCGCAAAGCTTGAGGTCGCTTGGCGAAGAAGGGCTTTGCTCTGGATGGTGCGGGCTACCAGACGGAAGAGCTTCCACCTTCCCGCTCCTTCGGTGACCCCTCACAGCCCCCAACATAGGAGGGTGGCCGGCTGGTGGGAAGCAGGGCTCGTCCCCGCCCCCTCCCCCCCACTCCGGCTGCACTTTGCGGGCCGGGCTGTGGCATCCTCGGCGCTGCCATGGCAACAGACTGTGATGACTCAAACCCAGGGCCTGTGACTCGCGCCACTTTGGGCCGTGAGCTCATCAGGCGGCGGGTCCATCGCCTCAGAGGGGGACGGCCCACAGCCCCGGGGCCCCGCTGCCAGGCCGGGGGGCGTCTGGCTTCTGGGCCGTGACCTGGCTCCTGTCCTCCCGGTCCTTCAGGCCCGAAGGCTCTGGTTCTCCTGGTGCCCGCCCCTCCCCCAAAGGACAGACCCCGCGGTGGTTCCCTCGCTGGGTTTCTATTTCGGTCATTCTGTGCTGCTTCCTGAAAATTCCACTGGCCCGTAGCTCTAGGCAGAGAAGATGTTCTCTTGCTGTTCCTCTTTTTTTCAAGAGCGGTCTGTTGCCTGGCGGGTTGGCACTGAACGGCCGCCTTGGACTTGGCCGTGTGTCCCCAGGGGTGAGCAACAGGCCCGCGAGAGGCTCCGGGAGGAGAGGCGCTGGCAGAGACCACCGTGTGGCCTCAGTGGGATTTTAAAATAAATCGTTGATTTAGTCCCGGGGCAAATGGAGGGACTGTGACTAGTTCAGAAGAAAGGAATCCATGTCCTTAGCTGTCAGTTGCCTCCTGATGGAACTCCCAGAGCAGCCCCAATTCTTGAGGTACCTCATAATCCCAGGCTAGAATGATGGTTAGGAGGTGAGGGTGGAGGAGCCACATGACCACTGAGAAGCTGTGTGACTTCGGGAAAATCAGTCACCCCCTCTGAGCCTCATTTTCCCCATTGGTAAAATGTGGAAACTGTATCACCTGCTTCGCAGGGTTCTTGTGAGACCAACATTCAACATGTACCCACTGGCTATTGGTATCAAGTGAGTGGTACATGTTAGCTATCATCAGTTTTTGTAATGGCGAGGAGCTCACTGAGTCCCTCACACTTTAGTCAGGTTGGTTGATCAGCTCCCAGATGGCCCAGGGGAGAGAGTAAAAGCATAAAATGGAAGGGGTGTTGGAGGCCTTCTTGACCTATTCCACATATTTTTTGAAGGCTCGCTGAAACAGGTTTTCCAAAGTACTGATTAATCCATCTTATTTTTATTTTTTTTTAAGATTTTATTTATTTACTTGAGAAAGAGAGTGAGAGAGCACTGGCAGGGTGGGGGGCAGAGCCAGAAGCAGACTCCCTGCTGAGCAGGAGGCCTCAATGTGGGGCTCGATCCCGAGACTCTGGGATCGGGACCTGAGCTGAAGGCAGACGCCCAACTCCCTGAACCACCCAGGTGCCCCATCTTATTTTTATAAAACACTCTTCCCTTTTTCTTTTAAGCAAGCCCTTTGCCAATGTGGGGCTCAAACTCAGGACCCCGAGATCAAGAGTCGCATGCTCCACTGACTGAGCCGGCTGGGCACCCCACCCTTCTTTCTTTCTTTCTTTTTTTAAATTTATTTATTTGACAGAGAGAGAAATCACAAGTAGGCAGAGAGGCAGGCAGAGAGAGAGAGAGGAGGAAGCAGGGTCCCCGCCGAGCAGAGAGCCTGATGTGGGACTCGATCCTAGGACCCTGAGATCATGACCTGAGCTGAAGGCAGAGGCTTAACCCACTGAACCACCCAGATGCCCCCCACCCTTCTTTCTTTGAATGCTTTTGGAGGCACTGGGGGCTAGTGTGTGTCATGCTGGCAAGTTGTTGTAAAATAAAGCAGTGGGAGCCGAGAAAGGGTGGAATTTTCATTTAGAAAGTCTCTCTGCCAATAATAATAATAACAATAACAACGCCGCACCAATAGACCCTGTTTCTTGGGTGCTTATTCTATGTGTTTCAGGCTTCATATGGACTTGGTGCATTGCCACTGACCTCATCGTGAGGGCTAGGGGGTCCCCTGGGCTCACAGCCGAGGTGCGGGGGCAGTGGCGCCAGGGTCCCCTAACCCTGTGCTAGTGAGACCTAGATCTCAGTGGGGCCACCTTGCCGAGGTGGAGCCGGAGTGGTCTCCCCGGCGATCTCATCCTGTGTCCCCAACAGTGGCCAGAGGCCTCTCCCCACATGAACAGGGCCCGGCTACTGGGGGGAGCCCCCCGGGATCAGAGGAAGGGGAGAGTACTGCGAGTCGGGACTTCCAGTGTCTGCTGCAGAAATGATGTACCTGCTGGGGCTGACGGTGGGCAGGTGTCTCCTCGCTGAAGCACTTTGGGTTGGAGGCCCGGACTGAAGGCTTCCATCAGTCTTTGGGGCCTCTGCTGTGTGCAGGCCCCGCATGCGGCCCTGGGCTATACGGCACAGGCGGGCGTTCTCAGCTGGCGTGGGGCTGTTCTGCCTGGCGCGAGAAATCTGGCAATGTCTGGGGACATTTTTAATTGTCACGACTGGGAGATGGGTGGGGGTATCGCTGGCATCGAGTGATTGGAATTCAGGGGTGCTGCCGAACACCCCACAGCCCCAGACAAAAGATGATCTAGCCCTGAATGCTGCTGGTTCCAAGGTTGGGACTCCCTGGCCTGGTGCTTGATGGCGCTCCCAGGCCTACCCGGGTTCAGGCTGTGGGACCTCGGGCCAAGTCCATTCACCTCCTTGTGTCTCCGTTTCCTTATCTGTAATGGGGGGACACAGTGGCCACTGCACAGGTGGTTGTGAGGATGGAATAATTTACGACATCCCTGGCACATAAGTTCTCAGTAAATGTTAGTTGCTTTTGAGGTTTATTATTATTAATGATGTATGACCCCTATCTGCCTTCAGAAAGTTCAGGCTGGTAGGAAGACAGACAAGTAAGCTGTAATTGATAGACTTCATTACATGATTCTGTAGGTTCTGGGAACACACAAGAAGAGCTTCCCGATCCAGACTAGGGAATCAAGGAAGGCCTTTAGGAGGAGGTGGCCCAAGTGTAATCTTGATGGATGAATAATGACTTGCTAGGAGACGTGAGGTTAAGAGGTTTGAAAGGGAGCTCCAGGCAAGGGGAACAGCATGTGCAAAGACATGGAGGCACAGAGGACTTAGAATAGCAACCTGTGAATCCCCTATCATGGCTTCTACCTTCCTCCTCTCTTTGAGTGCTGCTGCCTTACGTAAGGGCTAGGCAGCTGCCACGGCAGATGAGATGATTTTACGTGGCCCACTGATGAGTACATTGCATGTAACCAGCGCCTTTTTTTTTTTTTTTTTTTTTTTTTTTGCGGTGCTGCTTTGCTTTGAATGAGCCCAAGGTAGGGTCTCAGTTAGGTGTTTCTGTGTCTTTTACACCCTTCTTTCTAGCACTTACCATTCCCTCCCTACCCACCTCCAGCCTTAAAAAAGGTAGGCTTACTGGGGTTGTGGAATGTTCTACATCTTTATTGTGGTTGTGGTTACGAGGTTGTATAACATTTGGCAAAACTCATCGAACTCTGCACAGTCAAAATCTGTATCTAAGTTCTACCTCCATAAAAAGAGAGCATTCAGGGGCAGAAGACGGGTGGGCCTCAGGGTAGAGCCTTTGGCCGGCCACAGTGTCTCGAATCTCGAATTTAGTAACTTTTATTTTTATTGTGTTTTTACCCTACCTTCTATTTACGGAGGTGACGCAGATTTTCCATTCGTGGTAGTGGTATAAAGTTTCCTTTTAAAATAAAAAAAAATTAAAGTACTATGGGAGTGAATTTAAATATAGAAATATTAAGTAAATAATATTTACCAGCGGTACATGGATATCGCAAAGATCACGCAAGTGGTAAAAAGAGCGAGATTTTTGGGAGCCCTTCTGAAAATCTGGTGGTTCTAAGATGAAACTTACTTCGCCCAGTGGCTGTGTGAGCGTGGCCGTGACCCCAAGGGGCTGGCTGTGAGGGGGGCAGTAGTGTAAGGAGGGAGAGCCGAGAATCCTAGCTGCTTACACCAGTGTGTCCACGGTGAGTCCGGGATAGTGACTGTCAAGCACTCCGAGAATGGAAGGATGATCAATTTCCCTGCTGTGAAACTTCCAGATTCTCAGAGGAAAAAGAAAACGGAAAAATCCCTGGCCGCTTGGATTAATTAAAGCCAGCGTCAATGCTCTGGATGCTTTTGCTGAGCAAACGGCCCTTTCTGTTTTGCGTGGCTGCCAGCGCGTGTGAGTGCCGTGTGTTTCCGCGACCGAGCTTCGGCGACTGCTCACGTCAGGCCTGAGGGGGTGTTTCTGATGAGATGTGATGCCTTTCATCTGATAAGGCCGGAATTTTTGCTAAGAGATGTTTTGTGGTTGGTTGGGCTGGTTCACAGGGTAGTGGATTATCAGAATGTTGTCAGACATGGACGTGGTATTGATCTCTTGCTAGATTAAAAACCTGCCCTCTGTTACCTGCCGGGAAGGGGTGTGTGTGTGTGTGCGTGTGTGTGTGCGTGCGCACTCACATAGATACAAGGTGTGATTGCCTGCCTCTTAATGAGAACTCGAGACCCTACATACCCCAGCTAGAAAAACCAAAGGATTTCACAGCCGGAAGTGACCGAGGAAACCGACCTAGTCTGGTGGTGCCCTGTGAATGGGGACGTTGAGACATACAGACGGTGGGGGACTTTTCCAAGGTCACACAGCTAGTTAGTGGCACAATAGGACTAGATCTCAATTTCCTGCTTCTGAAACCAGGGTGTTGTTACTGTGTATCCTGTCATGTCACCCCCATGCCCTGCCGCCTTTAAAATAAAATAGAAAGACGTTTCTTTTCGGAATTGTTTTTCTTTTCTTGAGGTCATACAGACATCAGTCTCCTTTCTGCCCTGCCTCTGGGGCCTGATTACTTAGTTCCCTGCCCCAGAGGAAGTCGCTGTTACCTGTAGCTTCCAGAGAGAGCCTATGTATGTGGCCACTGTGTGTGTGTGTGTGTGTGTGTACCTGTGTACACATTCTTTTAGCCTCTGTTTTTATACTGTGCGTGCTGTATGTACCTTGCTTTTCTCCTTGTGGTCATTCCAGATCAGTGCAGAACGAACTTTTCCAACCGTTTACCTAGTGGTACTGTGTCCCACCGTGTGAACAAACGAGAATTCAACCCATCCCCAACTGACGGACATTACGTTGCTGCAGGATAAATTTTTTTTCTTTTTTTCTTTTTTTAAAGATTTTATTTATTTATTTATTTCACAGAGGGAGAGAGATCACAAGGAGGCAGAGAGGCAGGCAGAGAGAGAGGGGGGGAAGCAGGCTCCCCGCTGAGCAGGGAGCCCGATGCGGGCCTCGATCCCAGGACCCTGAGATCATGACCTGAGCCGAAAGCAGAGGCTTTAACCCACTGAGCCACCCAGGCGCCCAGCAGGATAAATTTCTAAAGCAAGATTGTTTGGTTCCAAAGATATGTATATTGGAATTTTGATAGATGTTACCAAATTACCCTCTGGAGGTTGTATCTTTCTACCTTTTGGTTTGGATATTAGCATCTTTGAGTAGCAGTTTAAATATTTCATATAGACTTTTGTGAACTCTGTTTTAAAAAATTCATTCAGCCAATCAACACATATTTTTTTTGCGGGGGGGGGTCCTGTCCAAGTGCTAGGAATACATTAGGTGGTAAAAGAGTCCTCATAGAATTTCCTGTTGATAGGGGTGGAGTGGAAGTTGGGAGAGAGGCAGGCAATAAACAGCTAACTTCAGAATTACTTAATTGGAATTTTGGGAAGTGTATGGAGCAGGACAGAGAAGCATGAGTGGGCTCTGATCCAGCCAAGGAGACCAGGAGGCCTTCCGCAGCACAGGACACTTTAGCTGGAAGGAATGAGTAGCTTTAGTTATGTAGAGAAGGGGCCTGGGTGTGGTGGGGCGAGGAGCTGTTATGGCGGAGGGAACAGCGAGTGCAAAGGTCCTGAGACGGAAAGGAAGAAGGTGCTCTCCAAGAACAGAAAGACAGCCAGTTTGGTTGGAGTCCCGGGAGAGTAAAGCGAGGTGAGGCCAGAGGTGGCAGGCAGGGCTAGGGCAGGCTGGCCTAGTTGAGGTTGCTTATCTTTACCCTAAGAGCTGTGGGAAGCCATTTCTGGGCTCTCACTGGGGGTGCGGATACCATCTGGACCCCATGAGATCCGTGCAGCTAAACTAGGCAGCACTTAGGCCTGGATGATCCAGAAGGGGCGCCAGGAGGCTAAGGATCACCTGTGTAGGCACCTTGAATCCCCAAGGCAAGGGCCGGTCACACAACTTTAGAAAGAGATCCCATTTCTGGCTGGATGGACCTTGGGCATGCTTCTTCTGCTGTTTGCTCAGTCGCTCAGCAAATGTTTATGGACAGCCTGTGCTAGGTGCCTGGCAAACAATGCTGAACCTCAACAGACACGGTTCCAAGACTGGTGGAGCGTAGTCTAGTGCACCGGTTGCTAACTTCCATAAAGGGGCCAGATAACCAATATTTTAGGCTT
Organism: Ailurus styani; assembly: GCA_002007465.1. NCBI lineage: Eukaryota > Metazoa > Chordata > Mammalia > Carnivora > Ailuridae > Ailurus > Ailurus styani. Next base: position 622,636 of record LNAC01000171.1, on the reverse strand, counting down.
TGTGGGCCATAGACTATCTGTCGTAATTATCAATTCTACTCTTGTAGTGCAAAAATAAGCCGTAGACCATATGTAAACAAGTAGGTGCATGGCTGTATTCCAATAAAACTTTGTTTACAAACACAGTCTGTGGGCTAGATCTGGCCCAGTAGCTGCAGTTTGCCCGTCCCTGATCCATCAGCATGAGAGGCCCTCAACAGATAATACCTGGTGTGGTGAGCTGGTAACGGGTTAGCAGGGAAAAGATGGCAGGGGAAAAGGGTGGGGAGTGAACAGACACAGGAAGAAATTAAGGGAAGCAACCATGTGAAGATCTCGGGGGGTAGAGTTCCCAGCGAACGAACAGCACTCGAGAGCTTCAAGGCGGGAGCTACTTGAAGAATAGCGAAGGGGTTAGCAGGGCTGTTGGTGAGACAGGGTGGGAAACAGTGGGGAGGTTCGAGTGGCGAGATGGGCCAGGGCTCAGGGACCAGAGTGTTAAGGACTTTAGATCACACCAGGGGAAGCTTTTAAAGTTTCGCCGAGGGGCGTTTTAAGAGGCTACTGTGTGGTGAACAGACTGGAGGGGTGAGGGCAGAAGTGGGGAGCCCAGGGAGGAGGTGACTCGAGTCCAGGTGAGAGAGGATGCCCGGTGGCTTAGGGCAGGGGATTGTGGTGGAGAAGGAGACACGCGTGCCTGTGCCTTATGTTCTGACAGTTGGTCCATCAGGATTCGCTGTGGGTTGGACGGAAGGTGTGTGAGAGGAGTCAGGCTGACCCAAGCTCCGACGGGGAGGGTGCAGGGGCCTCTGCCGAGTGGGGGAGCGTGATGAGGGTCAGGGTGGCGGGGAGGAACAGCGCCTTCCCTCACGCACTACGCTCTCCAGCGTGGGTCCTTTGGCAGTGGCAGCAGAAGTCTGCTACTAGGGAAAAACGAGATCCTTCTGCACCCCGGTGTTCAGTAGCTTGGGCGACTCTGGAGCCACGGCTCTGCCTTTTGCGGGCAAGGAGCTTGTCTGTGGGATTTCTCATCCTGCAAGTTCCGTGTCTTTGGGCGAACCTCTTCCCCTCCCTGGGCCCCAGCTTTCCCATCTGTAAAATGGCACAAGATGAGACATGACTCAGGAATCCTCGTTCTAAACTAAGCCACTGTTTACACTGGTGTAAAGGTGTGGAGGGTGTGAAGGTCTGGGATTCGAACCCAGAGTCCCTTGGCCTCCAGAGCTGTGCGGTCTCCCCCTGCATCCTGTGGCTGTGTCATACATGCAGAATGATGAGATGAGCCTAGGTCCGCGGTTTCTAAACTGTGGGTCATGACCCACTGGTGGGCTGGGAAATCTGAATGAGTTATGACCCGCATTTAAACCAAATAACCCCATCCAAGAGGAAAGATAAGAGTGTGCTGTGTGTAGCAGGGTAAGTATTGTTTTGTGAAGCTTTTGTTTCGGTCTCCAGTAAATGCGGTGTGAACTGAGCTGTGAAATACAATGCATCTCTCCCGGGGGGTTCCACGGAACCACATGTTCAGAAGCCACGGGCCCGGGTGTCCTGCACGGCTGGGATGAGCTGTGCTCTGGGCACCTGCGCTAAAATCGTTCCGCTGTGGTCTCTCTCTTCAGGGCACCTGGGATGAAGTGGCCTCCCTTTCCTCTGCCGAGGGAAGGAGGCTCCAGCTTGGGGTTTGGTGTGGTGGGGATTCGAAAAATCAAAAACAGAAAAGCAGGAGACCAAACCCAGCCTGTGATTGCTCTGCACGGGAGTTCTGTTTTAGAGGCTTAAAAAGACCCCTCCCTCCCCCCTTCTCTTTCCAGAAGAACCGAATGCACATAAGGTCGCCAGCCCACCCTCCGGACTCGCATACCCCGATGAAGTCCTGGACTATGGCCTCAAGCCATACAGCCCCCTCCCCAGTCTCCCTGGCGAACCCCCTGGCCGATTCGGAGAGCCGGATAGGGTAGGGCCGCAGAACTTCCTGAGCCCGGCGGCCAAGCCAGCGGGGGCCTCGGGCCTGAGCCCTCGGATCGAGATCACTCCATCTCACGAACTGATGCAGGCAGGGGGCCCCCTCCGCGGGAGAGACACCGGCCTGCTGGGGGAGCAGCCGCCCCTGGCCGGCGTGGCCGCCAGCCCGCGGTTCACCCTGCCCGTGCCCGGCTTCGAGGGCTACCGCGAGCCGCTTTGCTTGAGCCCCGCTAGCAGCGGCTCCTCTGCGAGCTTCATTTCTGACACCTTCTCCCCCTACACCTCGCCCTGCGTCTCGCCCAATAACGGCGGGCCCGACGACCTGTGTCCCCAGTTTCAAAACATCCCTGCTCATTATTCCCCCAGAACCTCGCCAATAATGTCACCTCGAACCAGCCTCGCTGAGGACAGCTGCCTGGGCCGCCACTCGCCCGTGCCCCGTCCGACCTCCCGCTCCTCGTCGCCTGGTGCCAAGCGGAGGCATTCGTGTGCCGGGGCCTTGGTTGCCCCGCTGCCCGGAGCCTCACCCCAGCGCTCCCGGAGCCCCTCGCCGCAGCCCCGGGACGACGGCGCCCCCGCTGGGTACCCCCCCACGGCTGGCTCTGCCGTCCTCATGGATGCCCTGAACAGCCTCGCCGCGGACTCGCCCTGTGGCATCCCCCCCAAGATGTGGAAGACGAGCCCCGACCCGTCGCCGGTGGCCGCCGCCGCCCCGCCCAAGGCCGGCCTGCCGCGCCACATCTACCCGGCCGTGGAGTTCCTAGGGCCCTGCGAGCAGGAGGAGGGGAGGAGCTCGGCCCCCGAGTCCATCCTGCTGGTGCCGCCCACCTGGCCCAAGCAGCTGGTACCTGCTATTCCCATCTGCAGGTGAGCGGGCTCGGGGAACGGTCTGGTCGCCGGGGGCCTTCCGGGGGACTTTTTCTGGGAGGGGGCGTGTGGTTTAGAGGCCGCTAGACAGGGTTTACGTCCTGGCTCTCCGCTTACTCGGCAAGGAAGTTAAGTTTTCCGAGCTGTGGTTTCCCCATCTGTAAGCTAGACGCACGTACCTAACTCGCCAGGTGGTGGGCGTGAGGATGCGTGCGATCACGCAGAGGGCACCTGGCTGATTCATGCATCCACCGGACAGGTGTTTACCGGACACCTGCTCTGGGCCAGGCAGCCCCTGTTACCGGTGTTGGGGAGCCCGCGGTGAACCAAATGGGCAGAAATGTCTGTCCTCAGGGAGCTGACATTCCGGGAAGCACAGAGCAAGCCCTAACATGTGGAATTTACTGTCCTCTTGTAAGAGGACTTGCTGTTTGTGGGTACCCACTCTGTGGCACAGGACTGCAGTCAGGGATCCGCAGCTCCTGAAAAAAGAAAGTGGGAGCCATAATCCTCAAGGAGCTTGACATAGTGGTACGCCGAAGAGATGCAGGTAGATAGCAGCATGTCAGCTTCGGGGACTGGTGGTACTGGATTTGAGTCCTGCTTCTGCCACTCACCCCCTGTGCGGTCACGGGCATTTCCTGTGCTGCCCTCCTGCTGTGCCCACGGCAGGCGCCACTAATCATGCAGGGCCCTCTCTCTCATTGAGCACCATACTAAACCTTAGCTCGTTCCCTATGAGATGAGGGTAATAATGGTCCTACCTCAGCATGGTTTTTTGTTTTTTGCAAGGATTGGGTAAGAGGGTATGTATCAAATTCTTGGCACAGAGCTTGCACAAAGAGTGCAGAAAAAGGGGCAGCCATTGTTTGGTGAGGTGAGGGGACATGCCCCGGCTCACCCAGCTAGTTAATGACTGCGTTGGAAACTTAGAACCTCGGGTTCTCGACTCTTTGTTCTCTCTGCTACAGATCAGTCTCCAGAATGTGGTTCATGTAATGATTGAGATTGGGGAAGAACATTGATATAAAATCAGACCATGCTGCATTTGCCTGACATTTTACTGTTTATAAAGACTTTATTGTTTCTCCTTCCATCTCCATTCTGTGGCTGGATCCAAATGGTTCTGAAGGCTGTAAGAATTTTCTAGAAGATTGAGAGGATAGGGTGTTCAGGGAGGTCTCCTGATAATATTTGTCTCAGGGTATGCAGAACGGAAGGCTGAAATTCACATGCAGCATCTCACACTGGCTCTGATGGTCTAATTCTTAAGATTGTATTGTAGTTTTCAAAGACTTACTCTGGAACCAAAGAAAATTTGAAGTTGATACTTAGAGCTATCCCACTGGATCTTCTACTCCTTGATTTTTTTTTTTTTTTGCTACTTCAAAAGCTAATACAGGGTTGAAGTGATTTTTATGAGCTTTATTTTGTAAACTTAAAAAAATGTAACTTGCATACATAATGAGAGTACAGGTGTTTGACGCATGTGGCACCTTGGCTGCAGGCAGAAGCTGAAGGCATGTTGCCATTGAAACTAAGGTGGACACTATGACTTCAGGGTAAGGGGAGCTTCAGGCAGGTAACTTCAGGAGACAACTAGTTGCAGAGAAGAGCTGGAGATTTGCTTGCATAGTGAGGATATAATTTTAAGTTGGATTGTAAGTTCAAGTTGAGCTCCAGCCTGATGGAGTTTATGGGGTGCCCGTCCCCCACATCTCCCCTTGGTACTGCTGTGATGGAGAAGGGATGGAATTGGTTTCATTGCAAATGCTGAACTAAGTCCAGTTGATAATGTCAACTTTCAGCAGCTCTGGGCTTAATGGAAAAGAAGATACTGATTGGATTAATGACCGGTGCCATATGTGCAAAATCAGGACACGGTGACACAAATCCATGTTCTTGCAACTTTGAAGCTACTTTGATTTTTAAAAAAGATTTTATTTATTTGAGAGAGAGAGTGAGAGAACAAGCATGAGAGGGGGGCGGGGGGAAGCAGACTTCCCACTGAGCAGGGAGCCTGACTCTGGGCTAGATCGTGGGACTCCGGGATCATGATCTGAGCCAAAGGCAGATGCTTAATCAACTGAGCCACCCAGGTGGCTGAAGCTACTTTAGATGTACGGGGCTTCTTTGAAATAAAACTGCTCATTCATTCATTCATGTATCCATCCAGCCATCTACCCACCTACCCACTGAACAGTGTTTGAGAACCTATTAAATGTCAGGTATTGCTCTAGAGTCATTCTATAAGTGAGAGATTTTCTTGGCCCTATTTTAAATAAATTAGTAAGTAAATTAGGTAGTGTAGAGATGTGCATGGAGCACTGGACCAAGAGTCAAGGGACATAAATTGCAGCCTTGGCACGTCTTGCTTTGTGATCTTGAGGAAATGTCTGTGTTCTCTGAGGCTCCAGAGGGATGGTCTAGATAGATCATTAAGGCCTCAGCAACTCTTAAATGACATAATTCTTACCATATATCAAGTACCCGTTGAGTATGCTGGGTAGGTTTAAGATTCTATAGGAAAATAAAACATAATGTATGCCATTACAACTTCAGATGTAAAGGCATAAATATCTTATATAACTTACATAACTATAACCACAAGTTAATTAGATTGTCTATAGAATGTAACTATTTATTTGAAATATGCAATATATACAGGGAAACATAATTATAGCCTAATATTTTTTGAGAAGTTATTGTAAGCTTTTTATATGATCTCAATATCCACATTTCTCAGTTGAGGAAACTAAGGCCTAGGGAGGCAGAGTCAGACATCTGCTCAAAGTGATTAAAGGTGGAGCTTGACTTGAACTTGGATGGGCAACTCCAGTCATGTTCTTGACCTTTACTCTTCCTTTAAATTTAGGGGTCTCTAAATTTAGCCACCTCTCTCTGGTTAGATGTTCTGTGCTTGCCCTGATAAGCAATGGCTATGGCTGGAAACGGCCTCTCCCTAGAATTAGCTTTTAATTAAAAGCATCAGACTTGGAAATAAGAGCTGAGATAACCCTCAGGTGCCATGTGGTCCATTTATTATGTTATTATAAGACACTGAAGATAAAAGAGCTGAGGTTGCTTGCCTAAATTAACATGTAGATTAATGACACACGTGGGCCCCTAATTTCCCCTCAGTGTACCTTCTCACACACTTATTCCTTTGGAGAACATTCTGGGAAAAGGGTGATTTTTAGAGGTAGGAGGTGGTACTCTAAAGTTCCCAGAGGAAAAGAAATCACAGCAGTTAGAAATATGCTAGAATTCACATGTCATGAAGTTAGCTTCATAAATGGAGATGTCAGTCGCACTGTTGTCATCAAAGATGGAAGAGAAAAACCAAGGATCTCTACCTTGTGAAGAGTCCTACCCATCCCGTCTGAGAAATGTGAGCTTCCCAGCCAGTATTTTACTCGTATACCCACTGGACATGAGTTTTCAGAAAAGGGACCATTTACGTTTATTGTACAGGTCGCTGGTTCTGATTTCTCGTACACATGACTGACTCTGTTTCCTCCTTCAGCATCCCAGTGACCGCATCCCTCCCTCCACTTGAGTGGCCGCTCTCCCACCAGTCGGGCTCCTATGAGCTGCGGATCGAGGTGCAGCCCAAGCCACATCACCGTGCCCACTATGAGACCGAAGGCAGCCGAGGGGCTGTCAAAGCTCCAACTGGTGGCCACCCTGTCGTTCAGGTACGGACTTGAATTCTTTTCCTTTATGTGTCCTTCATTTGCCAGTAGGTGAGCTACTGGCCAGCGAGCTCAGCCACTTACTGTTGCTTGTTGCGTTGTGGTATGTGTCTCAGCCTCCTGCTTGTCCGATGGATGGGAAAATTTGAGATGGAATTAGTGTCCAAAGCTGGTCCAGTTTGCTCTAGAGGCCAGAGAAGAAAGTCTTCCTGAGCTGGATAAGGATAGAAATGATATTCTTGTTCAAGCTACCTCTTCCCTTCTCTTTCTGATGGAAAAATTGCTAGATTTTGCAGAGGTTTGTGTAGAAAGGTTTCTTTCTACAGATTTGGCAGAAGGTTTCTGAAGCCATTATTTTGTGCTTAGAATGCACATGTTCCCCTACTGAGGAAATTCCATACACTCTTGTAAAATATAGAAAACTAGGAGAAAGTTAAAATTACACATAAAATAACTATCCTTAGCACTCTGTATATTTCTTGTTGCCTTTTGTTCGGTTTACCAACATGGCAATGTCTTTTTTTTTTTTTTTTAAGATTTTATTTATTTGTCAGAGAGAGAGAGAGAGAGAGCACAAGCAGGGAGTGGCAGGCAGAGCAGGCAAGAGAGAAGCGGGCTCCCTGCTCAGCGGGACCAGATCCTGGGACCCTGGGATTGTGACCTGAGCCAAAGGCAGATGCTCAACTGACTAAGCCACCCAGGCATCCTGGCAATGTCTGTTAATGTACATTTATATGCTTGATGTTGCAGTGCTTGGCATTCATATTTTTTTATATTATACCATGAGCATTTCCTCCTGTTTTTTCTTAATCATTATCTTTTAATGTCTGTGGCTTTTGATTTAACCTCAGACTTTTTTTTTCTTTCAAAATAAGTAGAGATGTGTGCATTTTTCGGCAAAAATGATTTAAGTTGAAATTATCTTTCTTAATTGTGTAATCTGTTCAACCCGAGACTGCTGATTGGTGCTCACCAACCAACTCAATTAAGCAGAACCTTCAGTACCTATAAATTTACCTTTTATTTGTATTTGCCTTAAAGTGGATGTATTCTATGATAAGAATTCTATGATGTGTCAGAACCCTCTAGAGAGGTCAACAATGCAGATTCCTCAGCATCCCCTGAAACTATTTAATGAGAAACTACATTAGTAGAACTCAGACAAACAAAAAACACAAACCCCCAAAATCCTGAGATCTCCACAGGTGCTTTTGGTGTATACACCTGGTTAAGGACTTTTATGATAACATTAGGAACTTATTAATCCTGACAGTTGCTTTTTCTAGAGCTGACATCATAGCTATTTTGGGATCTGTGTCTATTCCTTTCTTCTTTTCCTTGACCACGAGCCACATTTTCCTCTTTCTTTGCATGCCTAGTAATTATTGATTGTCTTCTGATGTTGGGATGACAATACGTATACTGGACATTATCAAGACTCTGGACTTTGTTGTCTTCTGCTGAAGGCAGTTCAGTAATGGGCTGATCACTGTGAACTTGTGTGGACTTGATTTTGTGATGGCAGATCTGTGGAAAGCTGAGGCTATTTCCCTTGCTCCCTCCTGCGTCAATCTCTTTGAGACTTGGTTTTAGACTCCATCAGGGCCAGTCTTGGGAAGTCTTTCTCTAGGGCACAGCCTTATGTCTAAGGCATGACCTTTTTGGATGGTTGGTGAGGGAGGCGACTCCACACTCGTGGTATGGAAGCTGTCCTCAGGTGGAGAGCTGGCATGAACATGGGCTCACTTCCTGCGTTTCCTTTTCCTCAGTGGCCACAGTCATATGCTGCCTGCTGTCTAATGACCGACAGAAGTTGGCTTACGTTTGTTAGTCCTGATTTAATGGTTGTTGACGGTGGGAGGACTGGTCTGAGACCATGTACTTTGTCATGCATGAAAGTTGCTTTTCTTGGGAAAGGAAGTCTTTATATCATTATTGATCTAGGCTTATCAATTCTAGGATGGGGACTTATGGCTTGGAGGGGGGTGTTAGTCTGTGGGTTGGAGTCAAAGCCTTTAGTAGCGATAGAAAGAAACTCACTTAAGGCAGATTTGAAGGGGGATTTTGGGGCGTGTCTGAGGAGGCTACTAATGCAAAACCAGGCCAGGAGACCTGGGAAGAAGCTTAACTTGAAAATGGTCCAAAATGTACTTCTTTGTTCAGTCAACTCATTCAACAAGTGGATTCATTCTCCAGGTATTTGTTGAGTGCCTTCTTTTTGCCGTAGACTGTGCTTGATACTAAAATACAATGAAGAATAAAAAAGAAGTTATGGTCTCTTTCTTCATGGAGCTCATGGTCTGGGGGAAAGAGTCATTGACTAAATAGTCATAAATGACAAAAGTACAAACAGTGGCAAGTAGTGTGAAGGAAAAGAACATGAGGCCCTGGGCATGTAAAATGGAGGAGCCAATGAAAACAAGGGAAGAACATCTGCTAAGATTTCTCTGAGGAGACTGGGGCTAAGGATGTATCAGGGGAACAGCATGTGCAAGGGCCCGGAGGTAGAAGGAAGCAGAGAGAACTGCATCAGAGGAATGAAGGAGGCCAGTGTAACTGGAGCAGGAAGCCAGAGGGTAGGGGATAGAGGTAGGCAGGGCCCAGAGCATGCGGGTCCTGGTTGGGGGGCGGGTGTTGGGCTTTATCCCGAGATATGAGAAGCAGGAAAGAAACATGATCTGATTTAGGCTTTGATAAGACCCGGCTCTGATTGTTCGATCAGAGTAGGAGCTGAGATGAGGAGAGAGTAGCAGGCTCTGTCCATGGTCTCTGTCCTTAGGGCTATGCGGTGTCTACATTCTCTGGTCACTCATTAAATGTGGGTTGAGCACTGCTGTGTCCGAGGCACAGTTCTAGATTCTGGTATATGTTATGAGCAAAACAGCGAGAACTCCTCGGCCCCGTAAGCTTACAGTTGACCAAAATGAAAATTGTAGTAGTTGACATTCAGCATGCTTTTACTGTGTGCCAGACCCTCTTCTAAGTGCTGCGTGTGTTGAGTTATTCAATCCTCAAAGGGGCCCTAGGAAGCAGGTTACGTTTAGGTCAAGAAGATGTCAAGGAACTTGTTCAGAGTCACAGCTGTTAAGTTGCCCTGGGATTTGGACCCCTGGCTCTACCTGCTACACAATGTTACTGATTTTTCCCGTCCCTCTGCAGACCATCGCTCTCTGACTCCACACTCTTACCAGGCTGAGAAAGCCTGGTGGAAAAATGCCCACACCGGGGTGCCTGGGTGGCTCAGTGGGTTAGGGCCTCTGCCTTCGGCTCAGGTCATGATCTCAGGGTCCTGGGATCGAGCCCCGAGTCAGGCTCTCTGCTCGGCAGGGAGCCTGCTTCCTCCTCTCTCTCTCTGCCTGCCTCTGTGCTACTTGTGATCTCTCTCTCTGTGTCAAATAAATAAATAAAATCTTAAAAAAAAATGCCCACACCTCCTGCCTATCAGTTTTATGTCTGTCCCTGCACCAGCTCATTGGGGCCCAAATTGTGATTTCTCAGGGAGATTCTAATTGGCCCTGGTTGGGAAGGCCCACTGGTTCAGTTGGTGTGGCCAGAGAGGTCAGACCATGTGCAGTGCTAGGCTCTGCTCACCCTTTCATCTAGGGCCCAGGCCATGGAAAGTTCCAGAGAAGGGAATGGGTGGGATGTGCAATTCAAAAGACCCTGCTGAACTGTGTTTGAAGTTCATGCCCCTCCTTCTGATAGCCTCCAAGGATCCCTCCCTCTTCGAGCTTGTAACTTTGAAAACCCCGTACCCAACTTAAAAGTTTGTAGCCACATTCTCTAAAGATACAAAGTAAAGTATTAAAAAAAAAAAATCATTTGAATAGATGGTGTTCTCTTCAAAATGCAATGTGCTAACCACTGATTTTTAGCATAGTGAGTCAGTTTTTAGAAAACTTCTTTGAAAAATGGAGTGAAGAGGGGACTTAAGTCAAGTGTTCTCACCCCTTCGGCAGGAGTGAAAACCCCTTTCGAAATCTGGAGGGTTGCCCTTTCCTTCCCAGAAGAGCAGCGAAGCCCTGTTTTGTACCTTGCCTAGATGCCTCCGCTGGTTTCTCTCTTGCTCTGTCTCTCTTTATCTCTACATCTGTTTCTATTTCTGTACTCTATCATGGCTCCTTCCCCCCTCAATGATTGGTCCCCACCCTTTTCTTTTTTATTTACCACACTATAAAACTATAAAACTTCATTTTTTTCATGCCTGGTGGTTTTATGCTCCTCTTTAGATGAAAATAAAATGAGTACGAGATCATTTCATTCTTTCTTTACATATAAAATTAAAAACCTTAAGCATGGGCCATGTGTAGCTGGTTTTATTTTGTTTTGTTTTTGAGTGTCCCTTGGCCTGGGAGGAAAGTTTGCTCCAAACTTTAAATGCTTTCAGAGCTCCTGACTTCTTCATCTAGCAAATGTTTTGTTGAGGACCTGCCGCGTGCCGGGCATTGTGCTCAGTGCTGATGATACACTGATGGGGGAGATGAATACAGTTTCTGCCCTGGTGGAGCTCAGGGGGCCCTGGAGGTACAAAGTTGACCAGAGTGGTTTGGTGTGACCATTGCTGAGATGTGGGTGAGTCTGGGAGGCAGAGGAGGCCAATCTGGAATGACACCTGGACTCTAAAGCAGGACATGATGACTGATTAGGAGCCCGTCTGTTGGATTTACAGTGTGGGGTAACTCCTTCAACAAAACCAACCATGCCAAGGGGGTACTTGGAAGACCTGGTGTAGAAGGGAGTCTTGCTGAGGATGTGGACTTATCAGCTGGGACTTGTCAGCTAGGGCAGGTGACAGAGCCAGCAAAGAGAGGAGTGATGCCATTCCTGTCTCTGTTTCTCTAGCTCTCTGGGTAGGGATCAGCGAATATTCCTTTCACAAGGTACAGCGTGTGCAAAGGTCCTGAGGCAAGGAGGAATTTGATGTGTCTGAGGAGCTGAAGGAGGGCCAGTGTCCCTTGAGTTTAGCTTGAGGGGTGATGGGTTGGCAGGACCATGCTGTGCAGGACACAAAAGCCAAGGTGGGGAGAAGCTCGAGTTTTATTCCAGGGGAAGGGGAAGGGAGTGACAAGTTTTGAGCAGAGGAGGAAGGTGAGTCTGATTTACTATTTCTGGGATCATCTGGTTTCTTTCTGGGGAGTGGGTTAGAAGGGGTAAGGGAGGAAGCAGGGTGATGAACTTGACAGATTGGGGCAGGTGCCAGGTAAAGGTCAAGCTGCTGAGGACAAGGGGCCAGTGGGAGAAGAAAGGTGGGGAGGGATTCTATGCTGTGACCTTCGGGACTCAGTGCTGGCTTCGATGTGGGAGGAGAGGGGCACCTGGGTACGGGATGGTGTCATGTGCCATGTGGGGAGACGGGAAGGGATCATTTTCTTAAGGGCAGGTGATGGCTGTAGTTTGGGGTGTAGGAAGTGGGAAGGGCTTGTGAGGTGTTTAAGTAAAGATGTCAACAGGCAGTTGGACTTAAGAGCCCAGAGCTCCGAAGCAGAGTATGGGACTTTCTACCTCTCAGGCCTGTGGACTGCCACAGAATCAGGTGTGCCATCACCTTCTGGTGGACAGATCCACTTGGAAGGGGTTATTTCCCATACCCTGATAAAAACCTGCACCTCTCCAGAAGCGATGGACTAAGGAGAGAACCAAAGAAGATATCGGAGAAACAGGATCACAGACTGACAAGCTGGTGGGAGGCAGGCAGTGAAAAGAAATGGCCAAATTGGCCAAAGGTCAGGAAGTCCTAGGGAGTGGTGGGGAGTAGGGCATGGCAGAGTGGCCAGCAGGAGGCATCATTCAGCGCCCTCTCGGTTGTCCCACGTGGGAATGTGGTCCTAGCATTGCCAGGTTTTAGAGATTTTCTTCAGGAGAAGCTGGGAACTTGAATATTCATGTGAAATTTCTGCTTATTAAGAGTTGGCTACTAAAGCCAACTTTGGGTTAGATTTGGCTCCAGGCAAATATCCTCAAGTTCATATCGTCTGGGGGTAAATAAGGTCTGCGCTACTTCAAGCTTTATCAAATAGAAAGGGAGATGAGAGAGAGGCTATATTTATATTATTTCTAAGAATTGTCTGGTTGGGGAAGGAGCACTGTGAGCAGCCAGGCCCACATTGTTTCTCTTCTAAAAGCTTTAAATCCCACTGAAATAGAACAAGCTTATAGTTTGTTCCCGGGAGCCAAGGAATCTTAATTCTCTGGCCTGACTTTGACCTGTAAGGAGCTGACGAGAAAGGGAACAGCTTGACTCGCCTTCAGAGAGCCGGGTGCTCTGTGGCAGAACCCAGCCATCACTTCCTCATTCTGGTTCAGGGGAGGATGTAGGGGTCCTTCGGTGGACCAGACTTCCATGCCCAGGCTGCTTTGCAAAGCTGGGCTTTAAGCATTCCCATAGCTCCTCAGTTTATGGGATCTCATAATACCCCAGTTGACCTCGGCCTGTGTAATGTCATAGTCGTGAAATCCTTTCCCTGCCTGCTTCCAGACCCTTTAAGCATATTCCTGCATAGAAATTTCCTGATAGAGGACACTTTCCTTATCCATCACATTCCTTATCCATCTTGGTGCTGGGGGCTCTCAAAACACATTATTCTTACCACTCTCTGGGACTTGTTTTCAGCTGAAAGAATGCTTGGAAAGGCACCCTTTCAGTTAGACAGTCATCAAAATGAGAATGTGTAACCATAGTACACACCTCCAAAGACAACTCTTTGAAACAGATGTTCAGACATACAGAAACAACGTAGGTAGTTCTTTAGGAGAAATTCCTTACAGATGCAGAAACCTGATCTGTGTTTCATGCTGGGTAGGAGTCGGGGGAGCTTCGCAGGGTGGGGAGTCAGAGGGCAGGGGCACACCTGTCCACCTGACTACCCCCGTCCCGTACCCCCCCTCCCCCACCCCTTCCCTGACCCCATCCAGAGGAGGCTGGTCAAGTCTCCAAGCTTTCATCTCCTAAAATGGATTGCGAGGCTGTGATTTTCATCCCGTTGGATTTTAGCCTTTGTCCTCTCTGCGACTCACTTTAAATTCTGTCTCGGAAAGGGCCAAGAGAAGCCAGGTGGAGTTTTCTCCTTCCCCGGCGAAGCCACAGTCATGACAGTGACCAGTACCCCTTTGGCAACAGGCCGCACACGTGGGCTTCTATTTGACTAACCAAATGTTGTGCTCGGTGAGGCTCCCCCATCCCCACCCCACCCCCACTCCTGAGGCGTGAAACAGGAAGCAGGTCCTGCAGATGCTAATTTGTCTAGAAGCTGCGTTGTTTGCTTCTGCAGAGGGTTCAGTCAAAGCCCGGAGGGGCGGCTCAAGTTTCCGAGGAGGAGAGTGTGTTCTGAGATCCCTAGAGGTCCCTCTGCGCATTCATCCATCTGTCCGAAAGATTTACCGAGCACCTTCAGGTGCCAGGCACCGTTCCAGGCGCTGGGAGTGCGGCTGTGAACCAAACAGACACGATCCCCCTGCCCCCTCGGGCTGCTGCCGTTCTGGCTGCGGGCAGATAAACAAGAAATCTGCGAAGTAGGAAAGTTAAATAGTGTGCTGGAAGGTGATAAGTACGATGGGAAAGCCCGCCAGGCCCGGGGGAGTTGGGAGGGGCCCAGAGGCCTTACTGAGCAGGTGGCCTTGGAGCAAAGGAGGAGAGGAGGGAGGGAAATGTGCAGGGATGGGGAGGAGTGCTCCGGGCTGAGGGGCTCGGCTGGCATCACAGAGGTGGCCAGAGGCCCGGGGTGAGCCAGGAGGGGTGCGGAGGAGACCGAGGCCCCGGGGAACGAGCAGGGGCACATTCGGGCTTTGGACGCTGAGGACTTTTATTCCCAGTGAGGTGGGAACCGGGAGGGATGGGATCTGACTTAGGTCCTAGGGGCGTCCCTCTGGCTGCCCGTCCTGAGAACAGGCTGCAGGGGGGGCGGGGGACGAGGCAGAGGG
>LNAC01000171.1:524255-608126 GCA_002007465.1 Ailurus styani | reverse complement strand
TGTGCTGCTGCTGTAGGCTGGGGAGAGGGGAGGCGGCTGCACCGGGCTTGGGGGCCGAGGGCAGGAGTGGGTGGCTTGTGGGGATCGTTTGAAAGCCGGGCTAACTGGTTTATTTGAGAGATTGGCTCTGGTGGAGAGGCCTGGGTGTGGTTGTAGTCTTGGGCAAGGCCTGAGTCCCCAGAGCTGAGCGACCCTGTCAGGCCCCGCAGAGACTTCGCTGACTCTCAGAGGGAAGGTTTCTCCCAGGGCTGGCCTGACCCAGCCTCTGTGGGGGCAGAGAGCAGGAGCCACCTCCCCAGCCTCCCCTTGGTTATGCCAGTCTCTCCATCATGTTAAATGCTGAACACTTAATGTTCATTTAAAAATTCTGCAGAGTGCAGTCCAAGCCGAGTGCATCTGTGGGCCAGATGTGGCCTCCTGTGTGTGACCTCGAGTGGGCAAGGAGGCTTCGTGAAAGAACAGAGATGGGTGCTGGCCTCCAGGGGTGAGCCGGGTGGAGGAGGTGGGGGTGTCCGGGGCGGGGCCGGCAAAGATGTGGGTGCCGAGCAGGTGCGGGATTAGATGATATGGTGTGCACACATTGTGTGCCAAGTGCACACTGATGGTAGGCTGTGCTTTCAGTTCATATTAGAAGATAAATAGTCATGACTCAGTGGGACATTGTTCCCCCCCTAGGGAGAAAACAGAACGCTTCCAGAATCCTGGAGAAAGAGTTGTTCCCAAAAGAGTGATTAAGTTTGAGGCTTGCAATATGTCTGGCAGGCAGTGGGGCCATATAGGGGAAAATTGATGGGTTCCCCGAACAACGTTTTGGGTCCCTCCTATGGGCCAGGCACTCTGTTGTAACAACGAGAGCTGCACTTATGGAGCACTTGCTGTGTACTTTCCTTGGAGTGCCCTACTTAATCTTTGCAGTGATACCATGGAGTGTAGGTGGTAGAATTACTACTCTCCTTTTACAGACATGGAAACTGGGACACAGACAGGTTAAGCAACTTGCCCGATGTCACCCAGCCGGTGAGTGGTGGCCTTGATTGGGACACAGGAGGCCTGAAGCCAGAGCCTACCTTTAACCAGTGCACTGCCTCTGGGAAGCAGGTGGTTTTGAGCAAGGCGGTCCTAGCATTCATTAGCTTTGGGTCTCCGCGGCCCCAGCTGGGCTGCAGTTTCTTTAGCTGTAAAGTGATGAAGGCTTCATCTTTCAGATCGTTTGTTTTGTTGTGTCCAGAGTCATAAGGATGCTAAACACGGGTGTCCAGCGTGATCTTTGGTCCAAAGCAGGCATTTAATCTGCTGTTCTTCTTGTTGAGAAATAGAGCAATTGACTCGGATCTGGGATCTTCTGAGCTGTGCTAGCCTGATGAGATGCCGGTGTCCGTTCAGGCTTTTTCTGGTGGTGTGAACCAAGTCTGAGACTCATGGAGCACTCTGAGCGTTGTTTACTTACCATTGTGTGTTATGTATATGAGCTTACTTCATCCTTGCAACCAACATAGTGAGGTGGGGCTGTTATTCCCACTTACAGGGGAATAGAGAGGCACAGGAGAAGCAACTCACATCATTTGCCTAAAGGCAACTAGCGTGCTGCTCTGACCTTGGCTTTCAGCTTCTGGGTTCTCATCCTCCCACCTACCTATTCATTCATCCATCATCCGCTCACAGCCAGCCCCGCACAGGGTCCCAGCATAGAGCACTGCAGCTGGGGTTCCGGTGAGGGTAGGATGGGACGTGGCTGAGCAGGGGCTCCCCCCAGCAGCTCTGGGGGGAGCACCGGGCCGGTGTTAGGCATCCTGGTCCCACCTTTGTCTTCACTTTCTCCACTGAGGGACCCCAAGCGAAGCAAAGATTTTCTCTGGTCCTGTGAGAAAGGAGGCATCTGCTAGAGGTAGGTTTTCAAGCACCTGTCACCTAGACTGTGCCATGAGGGGGGAGGGGTGGTGATGGCTTCTCTGCAGGGGCCCTGGTCCCTCTGCAGCAGCTTTAAAGCCATTCCCCAGACCCTGGGAGACAGTGTAGGAGGTCCAGGCCACTTGTTCTGAGCCTTCTGAAAGACTCTGGGCTGGCTCTGCCCACACCCATGTCTATTTATCGAGCACTTGTTATGTGACAAGTGTGCCCCATGGGTGGGCTCGGGCAGGAATGCGGTCCCTGCTCTGTGCGTGGGGAAGTAGGCTCAGAGGCATGGAGTGCCTTCTCCAAGGAGCACGTGGTCATGAGCGACCCTCGGCTGAGCTTCCTCTACATGCCAGCTGCAGGAGATCATGGTGCTATTATTAACCTCAGGTACAGGGGAGGAAACTGAGGCCCCAGGTCACACCGCGCGCCGGAAGGGATGATACCCACGCCTACCTCCTCGGGTCTTTGCAAGAAGTCAACGGCCTGACAGAGTGAAGTGCACGGAGCAGGGCCTGGCGTTCCACAGGAGCCCAGTATGCTCTCATTGTTCCCGTTTCCTATTATTGTTTCTTTTTCTCCGCACCATCCTGTTGGGGTGAAAAAGGGAGCATTTGTTCTTACGTGGAAGTTTTGATTTTGTGCCACAGTCCCAGAGCCAGGATGGACAGCAGTTAAGCACCGCGCGTACGGGTGACGTTAGTGCCCGTCATTTACTGAGCACGGGCTCTGCGCGAGGTCAGGGGACTTGCTCAGGGTCATGGGGCAGGCATGTGGCAGGACAGAATTTAAAAGCACGTGCGCGGAGCTGCTTGGCTGGAGCGGTCCCACTGTTCTCCATTGTCCTCACGGCCAGCGCTTAGGGTCAGCTCCTTCTGAGCATTCTGACGCAGGTTTGCAAAAGCGTGTGTGTGTGCGCGTATACATACCCACACAGGCATTAAATATATTATACACTTAATATCTAACATAATGTATAGTAAATATATTTATATTAATATTTATATTGTATACTGTATAGCATCTATATGTTAATTTATATTAATCAATTATTAATATAATGTTAAATATATAGTAAAAATATATAAATTAAATATATATAAATATACACATACATACGTATATACAGGCATACGTATATATATGTCTGTGCATCAGATACACACATATATATGCATACATTTTTATTTAATTATTTTTTTATTTTATTTTTTTGTCTTTTTGTTTTTCGTTTTTTTTAAGAGAGAGGAAGTGAGCGAGGGAGCAGTGGGGATGGGAGGGAGGGGCAGAGTGGGATTAGAGACAGAATTCTGAGCAGCTCCACGCTCAGTGAGGAACCCAGCACCGGGCTCGGAATCAGGACCCTGAGATCATGACCTGAGCCAAAATCAAGAGTTGGATGCTTGACTGACAGAGCAACCAGGCAGGCACCACTATTTTTTCTTGTTTGAATAGGTATTTGTCATTTAAAAACTACGGGAAACATAAGAAAGAAACCAAACAGCACCCTTTGTCACCTGGAGAACTACTGGTTTTGCCTGCTATATTTCCTTTCAGTCTCTTCCTGCTGTGCCTGCCCCCTGCTCCTTCCCTCCTTCCGTGGTTGACTGCGGATCAGGTTATCGTGATGACCCCAGGGGCAAAATAGCACCTCCCAAGGTCTGAGTTAGACTGGGAATTACTTTCCATCTAGAAATTACTTTCCATCTATAAATGGGTATAATGCTACCATTATTTCTAGGCAGTACTTGGAGACTCAGAGAGGTTAAGGAACTTGCCTAAGGTCACACAGGAAGTGAACAAAGCCCAAACTGAACCTCAGTGGTCTGGCTCCAAAGGAAAAATAGAAACTTTAATGACCCTCACATACTTTTCGAGGTCATTCCTAGGGGCTCTTATTGTTACTTAAGTATTTTGAAAAATTCAGGATATAAATCTAGTTTGGTTGAGCATCAAGTCAAATTTTTCCCTTGGTAGGAGGCTCAGGCTCCTGCCTTCCATGGTGCCAGGCTTCTGCCCTCCCAGTTTTGGCCACGGCAGCCAACAGGCCCTCCCAGGTGCAGAACAACAGCCTGCTTGTGGGCGGGGTGGCCTCTGGGGGTGTGGCCTTCAGTGGACACGCCCATCTGTCCAGGTGTGACTTCGGGGAGCCTGGCAGGCCTGCCTTTACATTCCCCCCATGGCCCCTTAAGGCATTTGAACTTAACTCTTGACAGCAAGAGAGGCATTTCTGCTGGTTTAAAAGACATCTCCACTCCATGACATTCTTTATCCAGATGGGACAGACTGCACCTGAGGTTTGAGACTTAGCATCTCTGGGGGTTGCGGGCGGGGGACTAGCTCCTGCGTGCACACCTTGATGATCAGACTTGTGGTCGCCGGTCCCGGGACCTCCCTGTCCACCCTGGCGCTCAGCCCGAGTTACTCTCACTACACCAGTGCTGTGATGGGGAAGAAAAATAACCTGACCTCTTGAGGCCTCAGTTTCCCTGCTGGCAAATCGGACGAAATGTTGCATATAGGATTTCCGTAGGAAGATTTCTGTAAGACAAGTAGTGCAGCTCTAAGGGTCGACTTCCCTGGTTTCTTTTATAAATTAGTTTTGGGGAGGAGATGCATTCTCATGGTATACAGTTTGGAAGGTACGAGAGACGTGAGGGCAAGGCCTCCCTCCCCCTCTATACCTGAGTGGCCACCTCCTTTTCCCCAAGCCCCAGCTGTCACAGCGCCTTCAATATCCTTTCAGAGGGGGTCTGTGTCCTTGAGTTTAAAAGCTGTTGTTGTCACTGTCCTCATCAACAGCGGCATATACGTTTATAGAGGACTTGGCAGAATATTCTGTGCATTTTAAATCCCCAGTAAATGATCAGGGCTCTTACCGAGGAGCTTAAGATGGCTTCGTATTTGAGTTTCCCAAATAGGAAGTGAAGCTGAGTTGATCTTTTTGGCATCATGTATCTAACCGGATAGACCTTTCCCCACGAAACTTAGGTTTCTTTTAAGGAACTCCTGTCTTCCTAATTTGACATTTATCATCAAACCGTAAATACCGTTCTCATGAATGTGGTTTTTAAAATCCATGTCCCGTGAATGTTAAGCGTTGGCTTTCCCCGACACCAGGCTTTCTAAATAAAGTTTTATTGGAACATAGTCATGCCCATTCATTTACATATGTTTACTTACCCTGCAAGGGCAGAGTGGAGTCCTGGCCACAGAGACCACGTGGCCCACTTAGCCTAACACATTTCCTGTCTCGTCCTTTATAGAAGGTGTTGCTCCTCGGAGTTGGAGATAGAGCAGGGAACAGAAAGAACTTCAGCTCTCATGGAGCTGACATTCTGCCGGAGGTCGACAAACAGCAAACCAAAAAAATCTCTATTGGGTAGTAAAAAAGCAATAAGAAAAATAAATGAGTCAAGAGAGTGGGTGGGAAGATGATTGTGAGGTGGTGAGGATGCTATTTAGGGAAGAACTTTGTGAAGAGTCACACTGAAATAGAGTAAGCTCCGTGGCTATCTTCGAGGAAGCAGTGTAAGGGAGGGAACAGCCAGTGCAAAGGGCCTGAGGCAGCAACTTACTTGATGTCCACCTTGTGCATCAGTATGGATGTGGGAGCTAGCTGGGTCTGATTTAGAAGTGTTGACAGCGAATGTGGGTTTTGGTTTTCGGTTTTCACATGACCCTTGCTATGGCATTTTAGTGCCTTTTATGAGACCACGGAATGTAGGCAGAGGTGCCCATCTCCCAGCACAGGGAAGTTTTCAGTGTGGGCCTGGATACAGTTGCCCACGAGGGTATCTTTCACATTTGCATACTTATTAAGACAGTTTTCTGACACATTCCTGCTACGGGTGCAGAGGATGAGGTGTCTTTCGCTGATCTGCATACAAGTGTCAGACACTTTGGCAGTGGCCCTGGTGATATGATTCTTAAAAAGATAACAAAATCTGAGTGTACACGTCTTTAGGTTTGGGGCGTTCCTCCGTCTCTGCGCCACTTACTCCGCTCAGCTACGTTCCCTGCGAGGCCCCTTAAGGTGTTTGAATTGAACTCTTGACAGCAAGAAAGGCATTTCTGTCGGTTGAAAAGACATCCCTACTCCATGACTTTCTTTTTCCAGATGGGCTTTCCGTGGCTTTCCCTGCTTTCCTTTCCCCCCCCCCGCCGTCAGACCAGACGGCCTGGGACAGCAGGCTGGGAGGCTTGTCACCCTCCACCTCTGCCTGTGTTTGCTGGGAAGTCTCTGCTCACACACTTCTCCTCTCTGAGCTGTGGGAGCTCTGGCTGTAAAAAAGTGGGGGAGGAGCTCTGTATGCTTCCTCCCACCTCTCAACCCCCAAGACTCTATGACTCCCGTTAATAGGGATCACTTGAGAAGAAGTGCCTGCATTTAGTCTTGCTCACTTAGAGGTGGGAGTGCCAGCCTCTCTTCAACCTGGCCTGCCTTAACCTGTGTGCTTTCTTAGCTCCAAAGTTGACTCATTCAGGGACCTGAAGCTGGAGTTGTTTGTTTGTTTAGAATTGGGGGATGAATGAGTTAGAAGGAGACTTAGAAATCATTTAGCCAAAAGCCTGGTCTGTCTGCCTCATGGGTCATTTTGCCAAGGGCTGCAGCTACCAATTCACTGAGGGCTTCAGTTACCATTTCACTGAGGGTTTCTGGCATGTCAGGCCTTGGGCTACGCTAACATTGTGTCATTCAGTCTCACACTGAGTACCTGAGCTAGGTACCATCAGCATCGGTTTGCAAAGGACCAGATCGAGGCTCAGAGAGATGATGTGAATTATAAAAGTTGCACAGAGACTAAGGGGACAGAGCTGCCACTCAGACTGTTAGAAGTAGAGGTTAGGAAGGTCTTAGTTCTTGAGCATGTACAATATGCCCGACCTTATCTAAGCACCAGTTTGCCTTACCCATTTTAACCCTATGAATTAGGTCCTGTAATTTTACAAAGGAGAAAACCAAGCCCCACATAAATGTGTGACTTACCCAGGGGAAGGCTTATGCAGGTAGTGAGCAGGACCGTTTTGGATTTCTGATCTTTTTCTCCTTCTCATGCACTTCTCTTTGCTCTGTGAACTTTTAGCGCATCCTGTTTACCTGTTGGCATCTGTCACAGGTCTTTGTATCTGTGCCAGGATGGGGGGGGGGATGCTGGTACTTTGGTGGCCGCTGGCTCATTTCTTACCACTTTCCCTCTGCTCCCTGGGGCCACACATTGTCATCCCTTGTTGGGATGACGCCCACAGCCTCTGAACCGGTTTCCCTGTCTCCATTTGTGCCCCTTGTCCAGCCTGCTCTGCACAGCAGCCAGAGGCGTCTGTCTGTTCCACACACCAGCTCCTTGCCATGGACTGCAAGTCCCAGTGTCCCCTCCCCGCCCCCTCTCTGCTCTTCCTCACTCCACGCCTGCCCTCCTGGGCTCTTGCTGTTCCTCAACCACTCCACGGAGGCTCCTGCCTTGGGGCCTTTGCATTTGCTCTTCACCTCTCCGGAGTAGCCACCTGACTCTCTTCTCTCCTCCACTCTGGTCTCACTTCAGCGGTCACCTCCTCAAAGAAGCTTTCCTGATTGCTCTGTCAAAACAGCCCCCTCTTCCCCGGCCATCTCTGTCCCTGTACTTGTGATGTTTTGGTTGGTAACCTGATATAGTCCTTTCATCCCCCCCTCTTACTCTCCCCCCCATCCATTACCGCTCCCCCACTGCTCCAGCCCCAGTCCCAAGCACGGTGCCTGACACACAGCAGGCCCTTAATCTGCCGCTCGAACCACTGTTCCAGGAGGCATCGGTGAGCCCCACTTCGCCTCGACCCCTCAGACGAGCCATGCCCCCGGAGTCCGGGCGATGGGTGTGCTGACACAGGCGGCTCCTCGTGGCTTTCCTGTGCTAAAGGAAGTGGAGGAAGGAAGTGACAACAATTAAGAAGGACCAATTCAGTTCAGTGGGACAAGCCCAGGCTTCCTCTGCCCCTTGTCTCTTTGCCCAGCGTGCCTTGGGCTCGCCTGAGGCACACACAAGCGTGACTTGATGGAATAGGCATAAGTTAGTTTTATAATGATTAAGAAGAAGAAAAAAAAAACCCTTATTTTTCACTTTCCTTTTTTAATCAGTAAGTATGTCGTGGGTGTTCCCTTGTGGTTTTTGAGTCAAAGGGAGGATTGTTGTTGAGCTCCGAGTTCCCCCTGGGGCTTCAGCGTTGCGTGTGTCTAACTTTAACTTTGAACTCGGGCTTTTAGGGCTGTGCTCGGATGGGGGTCCTGGGGTCCGTCTTGGAACAAGGCAACGGGCTTGTTTATTGTGTCCAGATCTTACCCCGTCTCCGTCCTGTTCCGGATCGCCCCCCTCAGCCCGGTCCTGCCCCGGGGGCCGAGGGGAGGGCACCCAGCGGTGGAAGGCAGGGGTGGCACCCCCGGACCCCGAGGGAGAGTCCTTCCCATGGGGACACGCAAAGTGGCTCCCGGGCGGCGGTAGAGCAGAGGCGGTGTAGTGCTCAACCAGGGGTCTCTACCAAGCGCTGTCAGGGAGGAGAGCAGCGCAGAGAAGGGCTGTGCAAGATGGGGCGGCATGGAGCTCAGATGGCGCCCGGACACAGTGCGCGCCGTGCACCTGCGGCCGGGGTGCTCCTGCTCGTGGGCACGCGCCTGCTGCCCCCGCCCTCCCACGCTCTTTCTGTGTGTTTATTGTTTGTGGCTGTCTTCTTGTCCTTGCTAGGGGAGCCGAAGCGTTGGCTCCTTGGCTTTAGACCCCGGGTTGCTGATGTCGTCGGGCGCCTCGCCGGCCCCTTCCCGGGGCAGGGGCGCATCTTGGAGAGTGCGTGGCCGGGTGGGAGGTGGGCTTCGGGGCCCTGGGACTTGTGGGGGACCTGGGCGTGGGTCCTGCCTTGAGGGTGGCTCCAAGCTTCACCTTGGGTATTTAGGATGACATCCGTGTCTCACTCCCCTCTTGAATTAGGGCGAAGCCACCGTCTCTCTGAGCTGACCATGAGGGTCGCACTCAAATCCTGTAAGAAGGGAGCCTTCAGGGCTCGCCCCATGGAGGTGGGTTGGGTCTTATTTTGCCCATCTGGAGGTCATGGCCACCAGCTCAGTGCCTGGGGAGTGACTGGGTGTCCCCCGAGGTCCCACGCCGGCCCCTTCCCAAGTGTGGATGACTCGGAGGTGGGGACACCCGTGCGCAGTCCCATGCGGTCCGGTACGTGGCGGTCCTCTCCGAAGCCCCCTCTCCCCGCGTGCAGAGGGCTTCCGAGTTTGGGCGGCCCAGGCCTGCTAATCCTTAAGGACTTAGAGTAAGCTTTTCCTTTTTACAACAGACTTCATTTCCCTTTCCTTCAGAAAGTTCTTCTTGGCAAACTGTGGTTCCTCCGCCTCTGCGCTCCCTGCTGTGGGAGGTGAGAGCATCCCGCTTGGTGGGGAACAAGCCGGC
The DNA here is from genome assembly GCA_002007465.1 of Ailurus styani. NCBI lineage: Eukaryota > Metazoa > Chordata > Mammalia > Carnivora > Ailuridae > Ailurus > Ailurus styani. Next base: position 598,809 of record LNAC01000171.1, on the reverse strand, counting down.
GGCGGCCTCGTGTAGGGCAGCCGGATTCCAGCCGCTCAAACCTCACCGGCCCGGGGTCCCGGACTCGGATGGAGCCGCCCGCCGCTCTTGGCTGGGGCTGGTGGTGGAGGAAATGAAAAGGGTCTTAGCGGTAGCAGAGGGAGACGGCTTTGGGGCATTAATTAAGGGCCAAGCCTCTCAAGAGTGAAGTGTGAGCGAATCACTGATGTGCATTTCCACGGGAAGGTGAAAGAAAAATGTTTCTGCAAAGAGGAAATAGGAGGAGCAGGTGTAGCAGAGACGCGGCAGGCCCGGGAAGCCTCTGAATTTGCCTCTGATTCCCAGGTGCACCCTTCCTGCGCTGGGGACTTCAGGCAGCTCCCTCAGCCTCTCTGAGCTAACGTACAGTGTCTGGTGCAGGGCTCGGCAGGGAGCTGGGCGGCGCGGGCCCCAGCCTTCCTCTGTGCCTCCTTAGAATGAATGAACTCATGATGCTAGGAGCGGCCTTCAAGAAGGGTTTGAGATTAATAATAACGGTGGTGATGGTGAAGCTGCCGACGTTTACTGAGCACTTACTGTATGCCAGGCACTGATCTAAGCTGTTTACGTGTGTTATATCATTTACTCTTCACTGCCGCCCGTGGGAGCGGTATCTCTCGTGACCCCTCTTGTCACAGATGGGGGCCGGTGTTGGATAGCCCTGAGGAATGTTTGCTCTGGGACGCAGATGGAGCCCGAGAAAGCTGGTGGTCAGAGCCACCACGTCCTGGGCGGAGCTCTTGCTAGTGTTTTCTACCCGTCCTGGTGGGAGAGCCTAATGCTTTGGGACCTGGTTCCCACATTGGTGTGGAAGATGGGGGCGCAGCATGGACTGAGCGGCCCCCCCATCTCCTCTGTGAATGGAGATCACCCCTAGTCCAGGGCCTGGCGAATGAGACTCGCACCTGGGCTGAAAGATGCTCGAGAGGACAGCAGGACATTAACCAGAGGGGGAGAGGTGAGCAGGGTCACCTGTGAGACCAAAACGATTTCTCTGGTCTGTCCTTGATTTCATATCGGCAAACGTGTCACGCCACCAAAATCTTCTTCCAACGGTAAGAACTGTAGCAACGGGCATCATGGCTAATGTTTACTGAGCACCTGCTGTGTGCCGTCTCTGGTCCAAGAGCTGTGCTGTAATGACTCCGCTGGTCCTTCCAAGTCAGGGAAAGAGATGGGCGCCCTTTCCGTTTTATCTGTGTGCAAAAGCATTTGGGGGGGGCAGGGCTAAGTGACTTGCCCAAGGTCAGCAGCCAGCAAGGTCAGCCCCTGGGACCTGAGTTGGGGGTTCGCCAACCCCCCAAGCCCCCACTCTTCACCGCTGGGTTCTACCGAAATCTTTTTTCGGGTTTCTTGATGGCAACACCAGGGCCCGGGTGGCTTCGGTGAACCGGGCAGATGCCACTTGGCTAACAGCAGCCCCAGGCCTGGAGGTACACGGTCGCATCTGAGCCGCTGGCCCCAGGCTGCGAACCGGGTTCCCTGCGCTCGCACCGATGATGACTGGGGACACAGGGGGACATGAAAGGAACAAGCTCGGCCTTGAGGGGGGCCCAGCCCCCCGGCTGGCTGGAGGCACTTGAAAGGAAAGCTCCTGATAAGGAGACACTTTATCACACATCTTGACAGGCCGCGCTTCCTCCCCTCTGTGGCCCGAGCCTTAAACCCCTTCCAAGTCCCTGGCGCGGAGCCCCGGCCGCCCCGCGCTGCGCCGGCCCGGAGCGGTGGGAGGGGGCCAAGCCTTTGAAACCCTCCAGAGGGCTTATCTCGGCCCCTGGTTGTTTCTGGGCAGGAAAAGGGAAGCACAAAGAGGAAAGGCTTTCTCCTGCGGCTTTTGTGTTTGGTTCGCATTAAATGAGGCCGCCGGGTTTGGGTTGTTTGTTTTCCCACTTTTCAGCGCCAGGATGATGGATGGCCCTGGGGGGGGGGCGGGGGCGGGCCACACGCCCTGCCACGCTCACACCCGGCGGATGCGCGCCCCGCTGCTCCGTGGCCCCCGGGCCAAGTCTGAGCGGGGTCCTCCGGCCCCGGGGCCACCCTGGGCAGCGCCGCTGTGCCAGGCCGTGCGGGGCTGCGGAGCCGTCCGCTCGGGGCCCTGGCAGCCGGCGGCCTTGTCTAGACAGGAAGATGTGTGTGATGGGATTCAAAGAGCGGGCCGTAGCTCCAGCTGGGGTGAGCGGCCGCCTGGAGCCCCGGGGCCCCGGGGGACCCCAGGCTGGGGGGAGGCCGGCGCGCGTGTGACACCACCGGAGGCAGAGGGGACAGGAAGGGCAGAAGCCATCGGAGGGTGGGCGACGTGCAGAGGGGACCGGGCCCCTGCAGGACCCTTACGCTTGTTCACAGGGAGCGGGGCTGGGGGCGTCCGGGGGCACGAGAGCTCTCGGCAGGAGGGTAGAGCGTGAGAAGCGGATTCTGGAGTCGTCGGGTGGGTAGTCACAGAAACAGATGCGCACGGAGACCGCCCCCCTCCCCGGCTGTGCCCACGCCGGGCTGGGCTGGCTCGTGGCAGCCGATGGTGCAGTTTTCAGGAATTCTGCACAGAACCTTTTCCGGTCATCTGGGCTCATTTACGCCCCTCGGATCCCTAGGGCGGGAGTAGGATAGAATGGTGTGCTTGCTACCTAACATCTCCTCCCGGCTCCGTGTTCACCGACAACATGCCTGTCGCTTGAAATCGGCCGCGGTAGGAGGATTTACCCGCTGGAAATGAGTGAACACTACACATCAAGGCTTTTCCCCGGGAGAATGGTTATTAAACCTGTGCCAGCCCCTGCTGCATACCCTGCAGACACACACACCCAGAGCAAGGCAGGCAGACAGGGAGACAGGCGGGCAGCCGCCTGAACTGAAAATGCTGCTTTTTGTTTTAGGAAAATGTATCAAACTTTATAGATTGGTTGATTTTCTGTTTCCGCCCCCTTCTCTGCACACAGGCCCCTTCTTGCCCCCAGGCAAGGCCGTGGTGTTTTTTTTTTCCTCTTGCAGTGAAGTCTTTAGCAGAGCTTCTTGGCCCCTTGAGCGAAGAAAGGTTTGCTGAGCCTCTCCTTTGTCTGGGCACTGACCCAGGTGGTTTTCTTAACTAGTTCCCGGATGATCTACTGGCTTCCCACCCCCAGGATCAGCCAGGCTTGGTTGTGCTTTTCCCCAGCGTGTCGGTAATATACTTTGTACTTCAGTGAGGATTCTGCAAACCGGGGTTCCCGGGTGGACGAATTTCATGATACCTAATCAGCATTTTAGAAAATATTTTTAGTTATTTTATTGGCACCTTTGTTTTGTTTTGTATTTATGTGCGCCTTTGATTTGTGACTGGTGACCCTGGTTTCCTTCCTATTTATGGTAGTGACCTAAAGATTATGTGTCAGTAAATTTCTGTAACTAAATAATATGTGTTAAATTTTAAGGAGAAAGATTCAGGAACTCCTAGTCCCTCAAAAGCTCAGGAACATGGCTGGAGAATGAGGGTTGGGGAACACTGTTGTGTCCCTCTGTGGGTGTGCTCCCCCGCCTTCCAAAACAGTAGGAACAGCATATCAGGGAGTGGTCAAGACAATGGTCCTTGGAGCTGGAGCTTGGATGAACCCTAGCGTCTCCCTTCTTGGCTGTGTGACCTTGAGCAAATTGCCTGCCCTCTCTGTGCCTCAGTGTCTTCTTGTATAAAATGGTGGCACGTGCCTCGCGAGGTGGGTCTGAGGATTGGATAGGTTGATAGATACCAGCACCGAGAACAATGCCCAATATTTAGCAAGCACTCACGACAGTACTAGCTGCTGCTACTGTCACTGCGGTTGTTATTATGATTAATTATAGTATCCCCTAGTTATACAGATTTTCCCTAGCCTGGCTTTTTTTTGGGGGTGTGTGTGAATAGACAGGATTCAACAAATATTTGTTGACTTGAATTGAATTTTAGATTTTTAGAAAGCTGCCAGGCCTGGCACCTTTCAACCAGGAAAAAGCAATCGGGAAACCAGACAGAAAGTAAGCAGCAATTTTATTTCTAGCAAGCCCCACCGTCCCTGCTGTGTGTGTCAGACAGCCGTCTCTTCCCCCACCCCACCGCCCCCCTCCAGGCTACCTTTCTAGACGCTCACCCAGATTGTGCCAGGGAGGGCAGGGAACCTCCCAGATGGACTGGGTGTCGTTACCCATAGATTTCTGACCAGTTGGATCATTCGAGTTTTTCTGTATGGCAGTTTCTTTCTGATTCACTTTCACTACTGGCTCTTAAGAGACATCATTTTTTGGGAAGCTATCTGTAAAGCAGACCTGTGCTCTGATAGAGATACCTACTGTTTGCACCTTGAGGTTTGTTTGTTTGTTTTAATTGAGGCTCTAAGCACGGCTGTCTTCTTCTCACTGAGGTGCAGGTGAGGGGAACATGGAGGCGTGAAGGTAAATCAGGGGAGGGTGGTGGGTAATAGGCCTCTCAGGTAGGTTGATAGGTGGATCTCACAGAAAGCCCACGTCACAGTTGCTTAAATCATCACAGATGTATTCTCTTATGTGCAAAGTCTAGAGCTGAGTGATTCAAAGTACTGTGAAGTCATCAGGAATCGTGAGGATCAGGCTCCTTCTCTCTTTGTCTTCCACTCAAGGTCCCCTCATGGTCCACAATGATTGCAGGAGATGCCACCATCACATCTGTCGTTCTGTGCTATTGAATTCCAAGAAGGAAGATAGGGCAAAAGGGGCTCACTGCCAGCTGGGTTAGCTTCCTCTTGGGAACCTTCCTGTAAGTTCTCCCCACACTTCTGCTTACATCTCATTAACTCCAACCTAGTAACGTGACCACATTCCTCTGCAAAGGAGGCCGGGAAGTGTAGACTCTTAGCCAGGCTCACTGTCACCAGAGATAATTGGGATCTTGTTACTAAGGCAGGGAAAATGAGTATCAGAGAGAGGGCCAGCGGTCTCCACCACAACAGATGACCTTGAAGAAGAGACACTGTAACACCATTATAATGGAATTTTAAAGTTTTGAGAGATGTGGTTCTTCATTTTTTATGTAGTTTTTCTATTGCCTGTGGTCCAGGGAGGTGAATCCTTAATTCACAGATGTGACAGGGCTTTGGGAGAGGCCACATAGGATGCCACTAGAGAGGAGGGCACGAGGGGTCTGCTGTGACGGACAGTCTCTAGGGACCTTGGAGAGTCTCTTTTGCGAACCTGTGTGGAAAAGTCAGAAATCTCCCAAAGGCCTCCCTCCCATTAGTCTTATCTTTTTCAGTGCTGAGTTTCCAGCGTCTGGAACTGTGCGATGCCCGCCGTGGGCACTTTCTCTATAGTCAGTAAAAGAATAAGTGAATCTGAGCCTTGTTTTCTCATCTGCAAAACCCGTAGGAGTGCCTGTGTCCATCTGGGCTTTCTACATAGAGCACCTCCTACGGAGCCCTGGAGATAACAGGTGCCGGGGCCTTTTAAAGTCACTGCTCAGCCCTGGGGGCTGTATGGAAGTGATCAATCGCTGAATTCTCCTGAGACCAATATTGCACTGTATGTTAACTAAAATATAAATAAAAAAAAAGTCAGTGCTCAAAATGCTGGACAAGGTACAGCTATTTTTAGTATGTTTTTTTCCTTATGAACTACGGTAATATATACTCACTGTGGAATGTTTAGAATATACAGATTACTCACTTATTAATTATTACGTACCTGATGTGGGCCAGGCTCTGTCCAGGTGAAGTAGAAAAATGAGGTGTTCATTCCAGTGAGGAAATGGACATCAAACAGGTTAAACCATCCGTAGGATCATTGCAGATTGTGATGAAGAGTTTTAAGGAGAAAAAGTGGGTAATAGGAGAGAATGCCTGGGAAGGTGGTTTGCTTTAAGTTGGAGGTCGTTAGGGGGTTCCTCTCCAGGGATGGGTTCATTTAAGTTGATATTTGAAAGACCATAAGGAACCGGGCAGGTGAGAATCAGTGGAAGAACATTCCAGATAAAGGAAAGAGTAAGTGCAAAGGCCCCGAGGCAGGAAATCTCAGGTGTTTGAAGAATGATGAAGAGGTCTGAGTGGCTGCCTACGGTGGACAGTGGGCGAGGGAAGGAGCAGTAGGAGATAAGACTGGAGAGCAAAGAAGGGGGTCTGATGGTGCAGGACTTTGCAGGGCATGGCGTTTGAATGTAATTTTTTATGCACTGGGAAGCCCTCGGTGGGTTTCACGAAGAAGAATGATGTCGCCCGATTTGCGTTAAAAAGATCCCTCTGGCCGCTTCTAGAGGCTATTTAAGATGTAGGGGGTGGAGGGAGCAGAGGCAGAGAAAAGCAGGGAGAGTATCAGCGGGGTGGGTGCCGAGGTCTGGACACGAGGCGGCAGTCGAGGGACCCCGGGGAGGTGGAGGACATGGTGAGACGTGAAGGGTGAACGTTCTGCTGGGTGTGCTCTCTGATGGACAAGGGCGAGGGGTGCAGTACCCGTTTCCTGCAGGAAAATCCCCCTCGCCCCATGTGTCCGTGTCCCTGAAGAGCGGGTCTCAGGGGGCTGATTTCGTCCCTCAGGGGACATTTGACCATGTCCAGCTACGTTTTCGGTCATCACAGCTGGGGGCGGGGCGGGGCGTAGGTTACCAGCATGTCGGCGGTGGAGACCAGAGAGGCTACCGGGCAGGGCTCCCAAATCAGCAGTCAGCCGCGGTGAGCGGCTGAGAAACCCTGATTCATGGGCTGCTGTTTTGTTTTTCTTTCCTTCAGCCCGTATCTTAAATAAATTATGGGACGGCGATAATCTCAAATGTTGCCGTCTGTCCGAGGGGTCCTGATTCCGCAGCCAGAGGGGCGTGCCGTCCCTGTCCGGCAGGACGGCTCCCCGCCTGCACCCCTTCCCCAGAGGCCCTCCGCTGGGTGCACGAATGGATGAGCGGGCACAGGCGCTGCCTCCAAAAAGAGATGAGTCAGAGCGGGTCGGCCCACAGTCTCCCACCGGGTTACGAAAGCCGGCCCCGTGCGGCTGCACACAAGAAGGGGCTCCTTGTTCCTGTATGATGTGATTTGTTGATCTGCCAAAGAGCCCCGCCTCTCCCCAGGTCACCGGCAGCAGTCTCCCCGCCGTCTGGCCGCGCTCGGGGCAGCAGAGCGGTGCAGGGGCCCTCCAAAAACCCACCCTTTGAAACGGGAGAAATTGGATCTTAAAATCCCAAAATAGAGTACGGAAAGGTACACATCACGTCTGCCTTCCCCTTTCCCCCCTGGTGGCAAAAGTGACTCAGAGCTCTTGGTCTGGATCCAGGGAGACCTGCGCGCCCCTTGGGCTGGGGGCGGGGCGGGATCGGATGGGGGGCGCTGCCCTCTCCGAGGGCTCTCTTGCATTTCTCCAGTCTGCCTTTCCCCACCCCACCGTCCCGGGGCTCTGTCTCCGCTTTTGGCTGCCGTGACTAAGGAGGGGCCAGAGTGGATGCTTCCCCCAGATGTCCCTGTCTTTGGTGGAACGTTTATGCAGAGCCGAACTGCAGTTTCTTTGAGGTCTTTTATGGGACTGTTCTTGGGGGGCTGCGGTCATGGTGGGGCTCTCGCCCCAGCGTCCTTGGGGTGTTCACATGCTGCCGCGTCGGGTGCCACTGGTCAGGATCAGATAGATGGGTGCACGGAATGGCCAGAATGGCCCTGAGCTGCCTTGGGTCCCCGATTGTCCCCTGCAGGGGGACTCCAGTCTCTTCCTCTTCCCTGCTCCGAGGGTCCAGGTTCCCCACAGGGAGTAGGTGTCCTGCTTCTCAATATCAGGCTGGTGCCTGGAGTGAGAGACTCCTGGAGAAACATTTTTTGAAGCATGCTGTCCCTTTTCGTTTGGTCTTTGGGTTGAACGCACAGGGGCCATTGCCTGGACCTCGCTCTTCCCTCACCATCTCCATGGGGCTGCCAAGTCACTGCACTTTCGACTCAGTCTCTCCCTGGGTCCATCCCTGAATGCTGCCTGGAGAAGAGATTGTAAACTTCATTTTTCCAGCCCAAATTTGTCTCTCCTTTGACTTCCAGTGGACTTGGCCTGGTATAATATGTCTCTTTCACGGTGAGACACATTCCTGCAGACTGGCTCAAACGGTAGTGAATTTAGGCGGACTCCAAACGTGGAGATTCTCTTCCAGACATGAATAAGCCTCCTCTTTCAGGGTCACTGGAGGATGAATCACCCGGCAATATGTTGGGCCACATAGGAACCTGAGAATCAATCTATTCAGTTATTTACTCAGCAAATATTTATTGAACGTCTACTATATGCCAGGCGCTGTTCAGGGGGGGTGGGCCACGGTAATGAACAAACTTTCATTCTGGCAGCGGGGTGCGGGTGGTGGTGGGGCGGGGGCAGACAATAAGCAGAGGCATGAGGTGACACTTATCACTGTCAGGAAGGAAATCAACAGGAAGCTATGATGGAGCGACAGTCGGGTGAGGGTGGGGGTTCGACTCTGGCCAGGCTGCTTCGAGAAGGCCTTGACTTTAGGCTGAGACCCGAAGAATTGGGAAGAACCAGCCATGGGAAGATCTCTGGGGGGCGGGGGAAGGTGGGGAGGGTGTTCTACGCTGAGGGAACAGCAAGTGCAAAGGCCCTGAGGTAGGAGCCCACTCAGCCTGTTTAAGGAGCATCAAGGAGGTCCATGTGGCTGGACCAGAGTTGGGGAGATGAAGTTGGTGACCTGGGCAAAGGCCAGATGGGGCAGGGTTTTCTAGGCAGTGATGAGGCATTTGGATTTTATTCTCAACATAGCTGAGGATCGTTACACTTTAGAGCCGAGAGACAACCTTCGAGATGATTTTTTTTCCAAGAACTGAAACTAGAAAAGAGGAATTTACCAAAAGTCACCCAGGCATTCTTGGTGGAAGAATATTAATAAAAACGAGTACTGATTGAATTCTTGCTGGAGGATTTAGACGTAACTCACTGGATCCTGCCAGCAGCCCAAGGAGGTGCGTCGTGCCCTTAGGCCCCCTGACAGACGAGGACGCTGAGACCCGGAGAAGCCCGTCAGTGCCGCCACAGAGGAAGGGCCAGTCCTGGGACCTGACCCCAGGCAGCCTGGCCCCAGGGCTCATAGCCCTCCGTGGCACAGCGGCCTGGCTCAAGCGGTAGCACAGAAAGAAGGCCCGAAAAGTTCTTGTTTGGCTTCTTAAAAAAACAAAAAAACAAAAAACCCCAAACTCCATCCAAAGTTTGACTCAAAGAAGACTTGCATATTTTCATCCAGGCCTTCCAGACTCATCTGTGCTATGACTCAGTCACTCCTTGGCCCAGAGAGAGAGTTGGTCAGGATGGAGGGGCTGGTGGGGAGCCACAGCCCCGCGGACGGTTGGGTCGAGTGGACCGGAGGCCGGGGCTTGAGAGGGGAGGGGGGTGAGTGGGACCCGAGAAGGGAGAGCAGGTGTCTCTAGCCTCTGAGAGGGGACCGGGCCAAAGGGTCCGGTGCCTTTGTTCAGAGACCCCTGGAGGAGCTGGGGGAGGCATACATTTGGTCCAGAATCCCGGCCACTAACGCGCCTTGCCTCTGATCTCTCTATGGCTTCCTCGGGGTTTCCAGTGTGGACATGGTAATTGGAAACAAATTTAGCGTGTTTCAGGCCATCAGGCCTCTCTTCAGGCAGCGTGCTTGCTGTGCGGTAGATGGGTCTGTTTTTAATTTCCAGTGATGTGAGAAATATAGAATGACTTGATTCTTAATTTAGAATCCTGGGAGAGACTGTCTTGTTTTGTTTTCGAGCCTGTGCAGAATGTCTAATTCCCCTTCTCTGGCTCACCGTGTGATTTCCAAACGTGGCCCTCTCCGTGCGCCTCCGGAGTTTGCTGGTCACAGAGGGCTGCTGGCCGCTGAAGACAGGTCCGGCGGGGGGCGTCGCAGCTGGGGGCGGGAAGCAGACGTGCCGCTCCTTTTCCATCACACCGTGGAGATGGTGTCCCCTCTGCTTGGGACGGGGCAGCCCAGGGACCAGCCGTCCAGCCAGCCGAGTCCTGTGCGTGCCGAGCAGGCTGCAACGGTCGCTCTGGGCCAGGAAGATGGTTTGAGCTGGGGAGGAGGCCTTGTGGGCAGCAGAGGGGAAGGGAGGCTCTGGGGGGATTGGAGCCACTCAAACCCCTCCCGTCGGGCTCTCCTTCCTCCGAATGTTGCTCACACATCGGGCACCGCATGGCCTTGTGAGCACTTAGGTGGCCAAGACAGGTGGGTGAGGAGGGAGGAACCAGCAAATAAATACATCGTGCGATGTCAGGTAGTGATAAATGGCTGATGTGACATAAACAGGGTGTGTGAATGAAGAGTGGGAAGGGATGGGGGGCCACGTTGGGGTGGGTGGTTGCGAGGAGGAGTCCTCTGAGGAGAGGTTTGAATGAAGAGAGGGGTGCGCCCTGTGGGTTTGGGGGAAGAACATTCCAAGCAGAGGGAACAGTAAGCATTTTGATCCTGAGGCAGGAGGGTACCTGGCCTGTCTGAGGACGACAAGTGGGTGGAACAGAGGGAGTGAGGAGGATCGGCTGGAGATGGTGAAGAGGGGACCAGATCATGTAGGATCTTCTGATCTGAGTAAGATGTTTGCTGTGGGGGTTGGGAGGAGAGGAGAGAGTGGGGTGGGGGCAGGTTGACCAGAGGAACAAGATCTCTCACTTGAAATTTTAAAGATCGTTCTCGCTGCTATGTGGAGAAGACTGTGTGCAGAGGGAGAGGGAGGATGGAAGCCAGGGGACCAGGAAGGAGTCTACTGCACTAGTCCAGGCAGGAGATGGTGGAAGCTCATACCAGAGTGGTGGTAATAGGATTACCAGTTAGATTTTGGATGGACTTTGAACGTTGAGTCACCAAGACTTGCTATGCGACTGGATGTGGTGTGTGGTTTGCTTCTCTCTTGGTTGTAAGCCCCATACCCTGAACTCGAAGGGAGCACTTCTGCTTGCCTCTTCCTTTGCTTCTACCTTGGACTCCTACTCTTCAGGTTTCCATGGGTGGGTCCTGGGATTTTACTTTACTTGCAGGATGGGACGGCCCATCTATTGGTGCCTTCATTGCTTTAGTTTTTCTTCCTTGTGGCCTTTAAAAGAAATGTCAAGATTCACGAAGAGAAAAGTGGCTGTTGTGGGGGGCTCTTTCTTTGAATGAATGTTTTGGACTTATTTTTTACATTTTACATTCAGAAAATAATTTTTGTGTTGAATTGTAATCAGTATAGTAAGTCAGGGGAGCTACAACCTGGGGGCTCCTGGGACAACAGAGCTTCTCCTTGGGAATGGTCCAAATCCAGTGGACATTTTAAAAATAGGGTCTGATTTCTAATTTTATTTTAAATTTAACTTTGGATACCCACACACTCTGCACCCTCACAGCTTCATAACTCAAATAGATATGTTTGTTTTCACTGTTATATTTTGGAGATTATTACATATCCGTATATTAAAAGCTTCCTTAGGGTTACCCTGGTTGTGCACTGCACAACGCCAAGGGACGCCATTCGTATTAACTGCCGTGCTGGTTCCTAGAATACACATTCTTTTCTGTGATAGCATTATACTGGATTATATATCACCGCTGACTTAACCAGTACCACCACATCTTTTGCTATTTTAAAGAGTGCTACGCTGAATAATCTCGTCCTTAGTTTTTTCCACACATCTGCCAAGACATCCATAGGACAGCCCACTCACTAGTAGTAGAATTATCTCATCAAAGGGGGCAAACATTTTTAATTTTGAAAGATAACTGCAAAATTACCCGCCCCGTATTTGTGCGCACCCTGGTTCCGCAGTGTCTACTCCTAGGTTTACGTATTTCAACCAGGTCGCTCTACCTGGGTGGCGCCTTGTCCTGTCTTTTGTGTCAGTCCATGAAGAACAGGTGAAAGAGGTCAGACCCGGATTCCAGTCCCTGCTCTGCTGCTTGCTTGCCGGGGGACCTCACGCTTCTGAGCATCGCTTCCTCTTCTGTAAAAGGGCAGCTGAATAGTTCGTGGAACTTTATGGGGATGGAAAGGGGCAGACATGCTGCAGTGAATTGGACAATGAATTAGATCTGGTAATGATGGTAAAGGCAACAAAGAAGAGTGTTCCTGAGGGGTCCTGCCCCACCAGGGGAGCAAGGAAAGACTTCAATGGGAAATAAGATTTGAGCCGCGCTCTGCAGCGTGAGCAGGAGTTAAGGAGGACGAAGGTGGGGGGTGGGGGAGATTGTTCCTAATGATCAGAGGCAGGGAAGACCTCATAAGGGGTGGAGGGACGGCAGGGGTGCACCCTTGGGCGGGGCCAGGCCATGCATGGCATTGCAGCCAGAGGCACTGGGAGTGACTGATGGCCAACCAGTTTAAAAGGTCATCCTGGTCATCCCGATTTAAAAGGGTGGGGAGTGAGGGGTGAGGGCTGGAGGGGAAGGTGGTACTTCGGGTGAGGGGGGAGGCAATAGAGGGAGGGTGGGTGGTGGGGATGAATGGGGTTTAGGAAATGGAATTGACAGGACTTGGAAAGGGGCTCAGTATGGGGGTGAGGCAGATGGAGGTCTCGAGAATTAGGATTTCTAGTGAAATTATTAGTATGTGCTCACTAGATGGGTATGCAATGCTTATTGGGATGCCTGAGGAGAGAGTAAAATCCTGGTTTGGTCTCCCTGGTGTGTGTGTTCGTGTGTGAGTCTGTGTGTGAGTGTGTGTGTCTGTGTATTTGTGTGTGGCTGTGCGTGCGTGCGTCTGTATGCGTGTGTGCATGTGTCTCTGTGTGTGGTTGCGCGCGCGCCCGTGTGTGTCTGTGTCTGTGGGGGGGGGGTCGGGCTGGCAGGTATGTTCTGCAGTTTTTGCATCCAAAAATAAAGGCAGAATTTGGGATCCATGCATATTTGTAGAAATCTTCCCCCCACATGCTATGTGGCAATTGGGAATCGCAAGCAGACACCGTTATGGGCTTTTCTCTTCTTTCAGAGTGAAGTCTTTGAGGACGATACCAATTTCCTAATATTCCAAATTCAACAAAAAAAAATGCTACTTAACATTGTTAAAGTTTGATTTTAGTAAAATTCAAAACAGTTTCTTTGGCCGGTTGCCATTGTGAAAATCAATCCCACATTTTGGACTCGGTGGCAGTCTTGTCCATCTGAGAGTATTTAAAAGGCTCTGAGCAGAGTTGATAGAAAAATCGTTTTTAAGGAAATGTCATTTATGAGTTCTCATTGCGGTGTTAACTGGGGGGGGGGGAGGGTTTGAACAACTTAAATGCCCAACTTGGGGGTTAAATCGGTAGCCCGTACAGAAGATGGAAATGCCAGGGCTAGCGCCCAGCATGAGGCCAGAAAGCCAGGGGTGAGGGCAAAACGTAAGGCGGCACTCACTCCCCGGTGACTGCCTTGCATTTAGACAATCCCGAAAACCAGGGCCTGCCGAAGCCCCCTGATCAGGTGCCCGAGCACTTTACTGGCCTCGCTAGTCTGAGCCCCAGATACCGTCCCTGTCATTTGAGATTGTCTCATGAGACAAGATTCAATGACAAGGGGAAATGGTCGCGTTGTATTGTTAAGAGGAAACAGTATGTAAAATAGAATCCCAAATATGTGTGTGCCTAGAAGAAAAGTCTGGAAGGAACACACTAAACGCTTGCTTATTTTAAGAGAGTATTTTCTTTATAATTTATACTTTTGGGGGGCACTATTTGTCCTACAATGAATAAACTTTACTCACTTTTCCTTCGTCTTGTTATACAATTAATACCAACAAAGATCGATGCCCTTTTTATCTGGGCACTAGACCAGTTAGACTGCGGGTGGGCAGAGCTTGACTCTGGGGGTGGGGCTTCTGACGAGCCTTCCCCGCGAAACCGTGGTTCTCTGCGGCGCCAAGTCCATGTTCACCTCTGGGTTCTGTTTGCTGAGTTGGCAGGATGCACTTGCCTGTCTTAAGATGCCTCCTCCAGATTCCAGGAGAGCTGGCCGTTTTCTGAGGCAGGGGTGACACACAGGAAGCCAAAAGGGCCACATCCTTGGGGTTCCACCCTGGGAGGGGGGTCTTCAGAGCTGTGGGGTCCTGCTGAGCCTCAGCTTTGTCCTCCAAAAAAGGATTAACCCTGCTCTCTCGCTGTGCAGATTAAATCAGCCTGCCCCTCCCCCCGGGGGGGTATCAAACCTCACAGTGCGCTAGAAACACCCCTTCTTCCTGGAACCCTGTCAGCCGCCTGGGAAATGACAAGAAGCAGAACTTTCGCTCTCACCTCCGCTGCAGAAAGCGGAGCCTCTTGTGCTTGGGAGACCAGCTGACCTTGAACTTCTCTAGGTTTGCAGCAGGTATCTGCTAAGGTCGGAAGGTGACTTACCCAGGCGCCTGGGAAGACCTTACCTTTGGAGGAGCCTAGAAAGAGGCCTCGTGACCAAAGTCTCCCTAAAATGGAGATGATGGGGTGCACGGGACCTCAGGGGCCGAGGAGGCCATCCTGAGACCTGAAGTTCTTTTCCTAAGACTCAAATCACTGGGCTTTTGGAGAAGCAAGGAAATGGCCCCATGCTCTCCTTACCAAATCTCCGGATGGCTGGCGAGGCTGTCCAGAGTGACCGCCCCACGCAGTCAGGGCTCTGGGCACCTTCTCCCACCTTCTTGGGGCAGGGAGGCTGGAGGAGACATGTTCTTTGCATTTCTTGCAGGATGGTGAGGTTCGTTGGCAGGGCCCTGCCTCCTTCCAGCCTTCCGTGTCAGAGTGGCTGTTAGCCAGCCCGCGGAGCAGACTGGAATTAGTGCCCGGGTTTACCGCCCACAAGCCTGTTTCAGGTCGTTTTTCACTTTGCTAGTCTTTCACATTCATTCTTCACCTTCCCATTCAGTTCTGTAGTATCACCTCCGTGTTCTGATTCGTGTCATCCTCTGATGACAAGGAAAAGCCTCTGTTCACGGGCACTTACTGGGTGCTGTCCTTTGGGGCCCTGCAAAAGGCATCTTACTAAAGCCTTCCGCAGAGCCCCAGGGAGTGGGAGGTGATATCCCTGTTTGACGTGAGCATTTGAAACCCAGAAGCGTAGAGCCCCTGCTCCAGGGTCGCAGCCTGTCTGTAAGCAGCAAAGCCAGGATTGAAACGCACCAAGAGTGAAATCCCTTCTCCTCTCCACGATCCCACAGCCCTCTGTGCTGTTCCGTGCGCCGCCTGGAGAGGTGGGCTCCATCTGCTCACACTGCTGGTCGCTCTTCCCCCCTGGGGCTGCTCTGGAAGGCAGAGGGGTCCTCCTTCAAGGAATGAGTCTCTCTCTCTCTGAGTGAGGAGTGCTAATACTTGGCGTTGATTTCCGATGCCTGTCTTTCTCTCCATCCCGCCGCCTCCTGCTCCGCAGGCCCCCCCCCCCGCCCGCATTGTGGAGCAGGAAGTACATGCTCATCTCACAATGGAACCCTTACTCATGTTTCCTCGGAGGACCTGATCTGCCTTTCTTTTCTTTTCTTTTTTTTTAAAGATTTTATTTATTTATTTGACACAGAGAGAGAGATTACAAGTAGGCAGAGAGGCAGGCAGAGAGAGGAGGAAGCAGGCTCCCCGCTGAGCAGAGAGCCCGATGCGGGCCTCGATCCCAGGACCCTGAGATCATAACCTGAGCCGAAGGCAGTGGCTTTAAACCACTGAGCCACCCAGGCGCCCCTGATCTGCCTTTCTGACCTGTAGTCTTTGATCCCAGAGCAGCTGTGGACCAACCGGCCACAGAGCGTGTGTCATTTGGGGGGGTCGGGTGGCCGGAGAGCCTGGATCCACCTTCCTAACTGGGCCCTGTCCTGGCCAGGTCCGCTGGACGGGTCGCCTGCCCTTTCGCAAGCCTCGGCGGGCCCCTCCTGCAGGGAGCTGGGGCGTGGTGCTCGGCCTGCAGGAGGCACGCGCTTCCCTGCGGCCGTGGTGTTGCCCGTGATCGTGAACGCAATGTGTTGATCGGTCACAAAACCCACAGGGCTCCTGCTGCCAAGGTTCTGGACCTCGAGTTCAGGCGGGAGGGAGCGGTGCTAAGCAAATAACTAACGAGACAAGAACATTTCAGATGGTGAGGAAGTCATCACGCCAGGGGTGTGCTCGAGAATGTGAATTGTCCTATTCTCTGGGGGAAAAAAGAGCCCCGATGGGTAGCGTTGGCCAGTTTTTGTGGTATAAATATCCCCACTGTGGCTGACTTCAGGTTACTAAAGTGGCACCAACTAGCTCTTAAAATTTCTAAAACCTTGAACAAGTGGCTCTTGCAAGGCCCAAGAAGCTGGCTCCAGCTGTGGGTGTGGTTGGGGAAAGACCTGAAGGTATCTAAAAACAAAATGTACCAGTGGGAGAGCGTTCTAGGCAGAGAAGGGGGCTGTGCAAATGTCCTGCGGTTGGCCAGAGCTCGGTGTGCTCAGGGAGCAGAAGACTGGTTGGTTTTGGCAGGCACCTAAGGGGAGTGGAGAGAGAAGTGAGCTGCTAGGTTGGGGGAAAGCCTCAGAGACACTGGGACCAAGTCTGGATTTTACTCTAAGGCCACAGGAAGTCTTGGGAGAGTTTAAGCAGGGGCATGTCTGGGTCTGATTTGCACTTTTTTTTTTTTAAACGTTATTGGGCTCTTCAGGCCTGTGGGAGGAAGTGGTGCTGGGGCAGGTGTGCCCGCGGGGGAAGACGGAAATGGCTGGATTCAGGTAGAGCTGTAGGGATGTGTGGAATTTTGTCTTCAGGTGTCACCTGGCTGTTGACCATGAGTACAGCTGGGTTGCAATTTCTGCCCTTCCGTCCTGGGGCGGAGGAAGGAACCTGAGACCATCCCGGATCATTATCTAACCGGCCTACTTTTCTCTCGGCTGTGTGATAACTCTGTTTACCACCTCCCGGTACAGCTAAGATGGGAGGTGAGGACATCTATTTATCTTGGGTCCCAGTGCAAAGCAAACCCCGCAAAAACAAAATCTCTGACCTTCCTGCTTGGATTTTTGTAGGAGAACAGGGTCCTGTTCCTCACTTTGCCTGGGGGAGAAAGATAAGACGCTGTGACTTGGATTTCCGTCTTTGCCCCTGGGTGTCTCTTGGGTGTGTCTCAGACATGGAAATGCTGTGGGCGGAGGCCTGGCAGGTTTTAAAAAAAGGCTCCGCTCCCAGCCTGTCTGTGTGGTTTTCGGAAGAGAACAGCATCACTCGGGACCGGTGTTGTCCAACAGAACTTGGTGATGGAGACGTTCTCTATCTGCGCTGTCCATGACAGTAGCCACTTGCCGCATGTCGCTTCTGAGCACTTGAAATGTGGCCGGTGTGACTAAGAAACTGGATTTTCCTGTTTCTTTAGTTTTTGTATTGTTTTCTAGACTGTATGTTATCCTCCATGGCCGGGGGGCCTTTGTTTTCTGTCAGTTGGCTGGAGACCCTAGTTCTGGAGACCTGCAGAGAAGGGTAGGATTTAGGCAGATGTCACCTGTCGTAGCCCCTCGCAATTTGCCGGGGAAAGAACAGTGTTTCTCAGCTGGGGAGTTGCAAGACAGGACACCGTCTTCAGAGTCTCGGACTGGCCCTCTTGTTTCTTTTGTTATTATAGATATTAGACCAGTGTTACATCTCACAAGTGTCTAGGCATCGATTCTTCTTCATTCATTGTGATCAAGTAGGAGTCGTTGATGGGGTACCTTCTTCACCCTGATCTCCATTCCTGGAAGTGCCTGTGGTGTGGTCACTGTGGCATGCACCCTTCTCCACCTTGTTCTGTTGCATTTATATCTGAATCAGTGGAGAGGTCCCAAACATCCGGCATTAAAAAAAAATTGTATCATCCTATACATGTTTTTCTACAAGTCGTCTTCTCTTTCAGTAGTGAGTCTTAGATCTTTCCGGGTCAATTCATTGATCTGTACTGTTTTTTGTTGTTGTTGTTTTTTTTTAATTGCTACAGTATTTCATAGCCTGGACATTTCATATTACTCAGAAGCCTAGTGCTTTAATTAATTGTTTATTATTCCATTTGTTTTAGTATATATTTTTGTGCATGTCTCAAATATGTGCACAAATATGTGCACAAAAATATTTTGTGAATTTTTGTGCATGTGAATGCACAAACTACTTCTTTTAGGGTACATAGTGAGAAGTGGAATTACCAGGTCAGAGGGAATGGGCATTTTTTAATTTTAATAGCTGTTACACAATACTCTTTAAAGGGCTCTGGGCTGGCTTGGTTGGTAGAGCATGCAAGTCTTGATCTCGGGATTATGAGTTCCAGTCCCATGTTGGGTATAGATTACTCAAAAATAAAATCTTAAAAAAAATATGAACAAAATAGTTATACCAGGGTATGTTCCTGTGAACTGCATGAACGTGCCTCTGTGCCCAAAGTCTCTAAAACATGTGATTTTATCAAATACCAACATGCATGCCACTCGAACAGGTGAAAAATGGTATCTCACAGTTATGTAATTTGCATTTTACTATTTATAAGTCAGATGAAACATCTTTTCTATGCTAATGGACATTTGTTTTTCTGTGAATTGCCTGTTGAAATTTCTTGCTCATGTTTCTGTTGGATAATTTTGTTAATGCATTCACCAAACATGTACCAGAATGCCTACCATGCACCAAGCAGCATTCTAGGTGTGAAGGATGTTGTGGCGAGTAAAATAAATAGACACGCCTGCCCTCAAAGAGGTGACAGTCTAGTTGTAGGAGAAAGACCTGGGTCACTTGAATGTTTCAGTTGGTTAAGTGTCCAACTTTTGATTTTGGCTCAGATCATGATCTCAGGGTTGTGAGATCGAGCCCCATGTTGGGCTCCATGCTGGGCATGGAGCCTGCTTAAGATTCTGTCCCTCCTCTCCCTCTCACATGCATGTGTACACACACATACACTCTCTCTCTAAAAAAGGAAGGAAGGAAGGAAGGGAAAAAAGAAAGAAAGAAAAAGACATAGCAAAAGGAATTGAGGAAATATATAATAATATTAGATGGGATAAAAAGAAGGAAAAGGAGATAGAGAAGAAGGAAGGAGGTCGTCCTACCCACTGGGGAAAGACTCAATTTTAAATAGGATGGCCAGGAATTTTGTAGGCATTCTTTATATATTCTATGTACTAATCCTTTGTCTGTTCTATGTTGCACACATTTTCCTCCAGTCTTTAATTTTCCTTGGACTCAGATGATAGTACTTTTGCCTAGTTCTTTCTTCCTAGTTCTTTCTTTCTTTTTTTTTTAATTAAAAAATATAACCTGTTTGTTGGAATATATTCATGTAAAAAGTGTTAAGTTCCTTCTTCTGATCTTTCCAGGCAACCATTGTCAAGAGCTTTGGTTTATCTTCCCTGATTATTTTGTCCTCACCACCATGTGACACTCTCCCCACACCCCTCCTGGCAACACTGAGCACTGGCAATTTCTGGTTGTTTCCTCATAAATGCAATTCTGATCTCCTACATTCTTCCTCATGGTTGTTTAATATTCCATTTTAGAGAGGCTTTCTGTAGTTTACTGAAGCAGCCCTTTTGGTTGGATGTCAAGGTTACTTCTAGTTCTCCATTCCTCCAGATGATGCAGCAACCTGTGCTCTTTCTGCTGCCTGTAAGCTTCTCAGGTCTTTGTGGGACAACCCCCACGAGCACCCTGCATACTAAAGGTGCTATAATAACTTGATTTTGTTTTCTCCCCCACAGCTCCATGGCTACATGGAAAACAAGCCCCTGGGGCTTCAGATCTTCATTGGGACAGCTGATGAGCGAATCCTTAAGCCCCATGCCTTCTACCAGGTGCACCGGATCACGGGCAAAACCGTCACCACCACCAGCTACGAGAAGATCGTGGGCAACACCAAAGTCCTGGAGATCCCTCTAGAGCCAAAAAACAACATGAGGGCGACGTAAGGACTGTGGGCCGAGGGCGGTGGGTCTTTATGGGGAAACGAGTGGGGCCAAGAGGCAGGCATTTGGTCCAGAGGGCTCTCTGGAGTTGGCAGAAGGAACCACGAATGGTCGTTCCCACTCTGTGATGGACCCTTCGGGATTTGTTGAGAAAGTTTCTGTTTTCAAAGTTCTCTACCTAAGTACTTTCCATTTGTTTCAGGAGGAAGAATACCTGTGCATCTTGGGATTATGTTACTTGGGATGAGGCTTAATTTATTTACATTTAAGCATTCATTTGGCCTAAAGAAAATGATTAAATAAGGATGCAGAAAGGTCGAAACTCACAAAGCAGTAGGCATATAGCTAAAGTTTGGGAGACCTTGGACCCATGTATTGGAGTTAAAACAAGATCCATATTAGAAAATAATCTCAAACTTCCAAACCATGAGAATTTAACAAAGAACTCCTGCCTACTGTTCACTCAGATTTGTCAGTCGCGAACATTTTCCACACTTGCTTTATTGCTCCCTTCACTCTTCGCTCTTTCCTGAGCTGTTTGAGAATTAGACACAGACATTGTGAGTTTTTTTTTTTTTTACTTTTAGATGCCTGAGTGTGCATTTCCTTAGAACAAGAATTCGTTCTTTGGTCACCACAGTACATTTATCAAATCAAAGATACTTAATGTTGATACATCACTCTTACCTAGTGAGCCGTCGATAATCAATTTTACCCATTGTGTATTTGAGTTTTTCAGATACCTTTGAGAGTAGAAAAATGGGCATGAAAAAAATCTCCCTAGAGAAGTAATTTCCACTGTGGGATTTCTCTCCTGACTTTGTACGCATCTGACCTCCCACTGGGCATCAGTTCGTGGCCGAAATATCTATCAGTGGATTGTAGTCCTCTCCCCTCCCCCACCACCGCAGCTGGCGGTAGGATGATTTTGGTGAACTGAGTATGGTGGGCTTGTGGGTGATCTCTCCTCTTCCCTGAGATGGTCCGTTCTAAAGGGGGTTCTCCACCTCCCGCAGCATTGATTGTGCGGGGATCCTGAAGCTTCGGAACGCCGACATCGAGCTGCGGAAAGGCGAGACGGACATCGGCAGGAAGAACACACGGGTGCGGCTGGTGTTTCGAGTACACATTCCAGAGTCCAGTGGCAGGATCGTCTCCCTGCAGACCGCCTCTAACCCCATCGAGTGCTGTAAGTGGGGCTTTGGGCAGGGTCGGCCGCTGCAAAGTGTCCAGTAGGTGACCTTCCACCTGGGACAAGGTGCCCAGCGAGAAGACGCAAGACTCACAAGGGTCAACAGGGCCCCGAGAGGACCCAAGGGCCCAGAGACGGAGCCCCCTTAACAGTTTCTCTCTGCTTCTGTTTACTGCTGGAAGGTTTTGTGGTCTCACAGGAAATTAAAAAATAATACAGCTAATGAGTAGCCTACAGCTTTGTTCAGAACATTTGAAATGTGTAAATGTTTTGGCCTTCAAAAGGGTAGATGCCGTCGGAGTGGGTTTACTGTACGCAGTGTCCTCATTTTCTTTTCCTTGCCATTCCTTTCAATCAGAAGAGTATTCCAGCGGCTCTTACCTCTGGAGCAGTGACTCTGCTGGTTGCAATGCCCAGCGTTCAGGAGCTCGTGGAATCTTCACGGCGGTCTTTGGCGATCGCTGGTGCCACGATGCTCGTTTTGGGGGGCAGGGTGGGCCCTGAGCTCATTCACAGGTACTTGAGGCAAGGTTTGTAGTTGGTTTTTGCAGTTAGACATGGCAAAGCTTGTTGTCTGCTCGGGGTTTGAGAGTTCACAAATCATTTGTCAGAGCATGAAGAAGAAACAAGTAAACATTGTGGGGAAACCAAAGCTGTTTATATTATTTTTTTAGTTTCTTCTAAGAGTATTTTTTATGTTGTTACAGTCATGTTCTGTATTCAATTATGTTGCAGGATTCTTTTGCCTTTCTACTGGACATTTTACCATAACTCTGTGTCGCAAAAATCTGTTGCCCACGAGGGCCAGGGAGGTCCCGTGGAGGAGTGGAGTGGCTTGGTGGGAGGCAGTAGGGAGTGGTGGAGACCAGGGAGCAGGAGGACATGTCCCCACCTAAAGGGACTGCCTTTTTGTTACCCCAGCCAGTATCTCCATGTGGGCATGTAGGCTAGGGGTGGCCAAACCCTCTGACTTTTTAAGACAAACCAAAATCTCCTGATGTTTAAAAAAACAGCAACAAATTCAAAATACCGTCATGATCAGAGGAAGTCTTCATGTGGCTTTGATTAATCAGAGATAATCTTAATGAGACATTAATGAGTAAAGCAAATGTAGAGAGGATTGGGGAAGACTGGCCCTCAGGATTGAAAGCCAGTGAGGAGAGAAGCCAGAACTTGGTCTTGGTTGATCTTTGGAAAAAGATGAAGGGGCCCTGTGATTTCTTCTAGCCTTCTAAGTCACAATGTGGACGTGGTGGTGAGTCTGTCCTCCGAGGTTAGAACGACCCAATAGCAGACAACTAGGGAAAACGAGTGTTGAAAAACATCATCTCAGAAAGAGTGGACTTCCCCTCCTCTACCCAGCAGACCCACCCCTGTCCCCTGAGTGCTGGTCACGGTGGCTGCCCCACTCTGATGTTGGTTTTGAACATCTTGAGATGTTTTGGGAAGGAAACTTGGGCTCTTCCTCAGTAATTCGGGGTATTTTGAGAAGATAAGGTCTCCTCTTTCTGGCCAATGACTCACACAATGATGGGGCTGTGGTTTGTAGCAAGGTGGGGAGCAGGCAGTCTCAGGAGAGACCACATGCCTGAGCCCCCTGTTTCTCTCCATGTCTGGGTCACTCAGGTCAATGTATCTCCTGTTGATCGGAGACTTTAAGGATCACCATTGAACCATGTGCACCTCCAGCAAGATCTTCAGGGTGCTATAAACTTGTTTGAACCCTGAATGTAGGCTTTTGTCTGTATTTGGCTGATTCTACCACCTCTTTTTGACAGATAAGGAAACAGACTTTCTTAGTAAAGTGATTCATTCGTTTTTACTCAGTAGGTAGCAGAGCCAGTCTCCAGCTTTCTAGTTCCGTGAAATACCTTCTCAAGGTTTCTAGAACACCACGTTTCCTTGCAGTACCACCCTGAACCACCAGCTGGTCACTCTCTCTCTCTCTCTCACACACATACAGAACGCTCTGTCATTTTTATTCCCTTCTTTGTTCTATTTGCCTAGACTGCTGCCTGATGGTTCCATACGGATTTATTGACTAATGGACTTACTATATGATTCCTACAGAGATAGTCAGTAACTACTTATTGACACTTAGTCTGTAGCCTGTGTGGATACAGGATGTGTCCGAGAAGTATTTATTGTCTGGTTGACTCAGTATGGACCCTGTGGGGAGGGTGAGTTGGCAGGAAGAACACTCAGTGGGCTGGTACTTATTTGCAAGGCTTGCTTACCTACACTTTGGAGGTGCCGCTTACATACCATCTTGGGGGGCAAGGGTACGTTCTCAGATTCTAGTGGAAAAAAAAAAACTTGAGCAAACTGCTGGAGGCCACTCTTTGGAAAGTGGACTAATTTGCTAGAACCATCAGCTGCTCACACTTCTTCGCAGGTCAGCCTGCCAGCGGTCACGCCTCCGCATGGACAGGCATTCCGCCCCACTTCCCTGTCCCCACTAGAGCCTTCGGGACCGCCGAGGCGATACTTCTGGTTCCCTCCCTTGGTCTTGCTGATCTTGCAGCTTCCCCAGCCCTCCTGGCTCAGGGCGCCGCCCCCACCCCTTCCCACGACAACCGCGCCTCCCTCTTCGCGGGGAACAGGGAACGCAGCAGAGGTTCCCCGACGACACACCCACACCCCGCTCCCAGCTGCTGCGGTGCTTTCTCCCCCGGAACCTCGACATGGGACGGTTCTCCTTTCCTCAAGGCGCCTCCGTGTTCTCAGCAGCCATGTGACTTTCTCGGGGTGCCTGAGCCCTTGTGTCCCTCTCGTAGGACTTTCCCAGGGCAGGTACTGACTAGGTGACCCCGGCGGGGAGGCTCGGAGTGACAAACATCTGTTCTCTCACGGTTCCGGAGGCCAGAGCCCTGAATGCCGGGATCAGCCGGGTTGTTCCTTCTGAAGGCTCTGCAGGGGGAATATTCCAGGCTCCTCTCCCAGCTGCAGGTGGTGGCCAGCAGGCTTGCATGCCGCCGCTCATGGGGGCATCACTCCAGTCCCTGCCTCCCGCTCACTTGACCCTCTCCTCGGTCTCTTACAAGGACACTCTCCTTGGGATTGGGGCCCACGCTGATCCTGCCTGATCTGCCCTCCGTCCTGAGCTTACTCACACCTTCAAAGACTGAATTTCCATATGCAGTCAGGTGTGAGGTTCCGGGTGGCTGGGGACTTTTGGCCGACGCTCCGTTCAGCCCAGGACACCTCCTCGGCCGTGTTTCTTGACTTCACATGCGTCTCTGCTCCTCGGTTCCCAAATCCACTGGCATCTTTCTGTGACTTCTTTCTTGGCTTTTGCCCTCGCTGTCCCCTCCATCCAGAACACAGATTCTCAAACTGGGCTGCACATTGGAATCACCCGGGAGCTTCTTAAAAAACAGGATGATGCCCGAATCCCACCCCAGAGATGGCGAGTCTGTCGGTCGCTGGCGGGGTCTACGCATGGAGACTTTTTGGAGGTCCCCCCGTGATTCTGCTGTGCTGCGAAGCTTGGAGCCTCCTGACTCCCCTCCCCCGTTCCCCCCACCCTCCAGTCCCTGGGCTCCCTCCTCACCCAAGGCTGCTGTTCACAGGGCCCCCAAGGAGGACTCTTGCCCTGACCCCATAGGGTCCCGGGGCCCCCGCGTTGTGCTGACAACCCAAGTTACTTGTCAGTCTCTCTCACGTAAGGACGGAGACCAGAGGGGGTCAGCCAGGGCCTGGCGCATAGCAGCTCTCTCTAGAATGTTTGTTTTTTTTAAAAAAATAGTGAAAACAAGCATGTCCAGGCTGCCCTGGAGAGGAAAGCTGTGAGGAGACAGGCGGGGGGTGGGGGGGCTGTCCCCAGGTGCACAGGTCTTATCCTGTGACAGCCTTCCCATGGGTTTTCTCCCTGCTCTGCAGAGGGGCCTCTGCAGGTTCATGGAGTTTCAGAAATCACCAAAAGCAGTTTTCCACCAAGTCCTGGCCACTCCCAGCGCAGAATGGAAAGTCGCTCTGCTCCTTTTTGCAGGACCTGGGGCGTGGGTCTGTGATGGGGAGCGGCGTGTGCATTTTCTCACAAGCTCTTTTCAGTCTCTCCCTCTTTGTGACCATAACTGGGTTTTACTGAGGTCTCGTTAAGATACAATCAGTCACGCAGGTCGCGCGTTTTCAGCTGAACGATTTTTGACAATTCACCATACCTGTGTGACCACGACTGGGAACGAGACCCAGGACATTGCCTTCCCTCCGGGAAGGGCCCTGGTTCCCCGCCCGCCAGTGCCTCCTCCCCAGCCCCACACACCCGGGCAACCCCTGTTCTGATTCCTATCACCGTAGATTAGCCTGGCCTGTTCTGGAACTTCGTGTGATGGAATCGCACCGCGTGGGCTCCTGCGGCTGGCGGTTTCTGCTCAGCACGGGGGCTTTGAGATCCACTCCTATCATGATATGCCTCCACGGTTTATTCTTTTTTCTCGCCGAGCACTATTCAGTTGGGTGACTGTAAGGACTGTTTATTTCCCATTGATAGATGTTGGGCTCGTTGGCGGGGTTTGGGTGCTGTGGAGAAGGCCACCATGAACCTTCTCGTTCCGGGTCTTTTGTGGACAAATGCTTCCTGTGCTCCCACGTAAATACCTGGGAATGGAATTGCTGCTTTGTGGGGAAAGCATGTGTTCCAATTTCGGTGTTTTCTGAATCATTTTATACTCTGTGTGAGAGTGCAGGAGGCGGTGGGGGGTGGTTCTGTGTGCTGCACGGCCTCCCCGATGTTTGATTTTGCCAGTCTTTCTACTGGTAGCCCTTCCGGGGAGCCTGAAGTGTACCCCCCTTGTGCACCACTTGCATTTTCCTAACGACTCAGGATGCTGAGCTCTGGTTGGGTGCCTCTTGGCTGTTTCTGTGTCTTCTTGGGTGAAGTGTCCATTCAAAGCTTTTGCCCACTTTCTCTTGGGTTACTCAGATTTTTATTGTTCATATGCAGCAGTTCTTTGGTATTGTGGATAGGAGTCTTTTGTCAAATGTATGTACTATGAATGTCTTCCCTAGTCCGTGGCTTGCCTATTTTTTTTTTCTTACTTGTGTCTTCTTACGGGCATTGATATTTTGTTTTGATGAAGTTCTGATTTATCATTTTCTTTTCCTTTGGGGTTAGTGCTCTTTGCACTCCCCCCAACAAATCTCTCTACCTGTCTGAAGGAAACAAAGATACTCTCTTATGTTTTCCTCTAGAAGCTTTTTGATTCTGGCTTTTAGGTGTAGGGATACACTCCATCTCAGGCTAATTTTTTGTATGGTGTGAGGTAGAGTTGAGGTCCATCATTCGCCATCTGGAAATCTGAGTGTTTCCTGCAAGCGAGAGCTTGGAACACCCAGTTGGGTTCCTTCCCTCATCAATACGCCTTCACTGCTCCACCTCACTCCCCTAGGTCTGGCTTGGGAGACGGGCGACCACGCCCTATTGCCTCGTGAACGACCTTAGAATCAGCCGGACCAGCCTGGCATATTCCCTCATTTGCTTCATGAAAGCAAAGATGCTTAACTTGTCCACCTGCTTCTGCCAGAAGCCGGGAGGACCCACCTAATTCCTATGGGCTCCTTAACGTGGATTTTTCCATTTGGAGTGCATGATACACTGTTCTAGGCACTAGGGATAAAACAGTGATCAAAACAAAGTCTTGGCCCAAATGGAGGTCACATTCTAGTGGGGAAAACCCACAGTAAACAAGTAATGAAAACCATCATTTCAAATAGCTAAGCATGATGATGAAAACAACAAGGACCATGTGTTGGTGACTTAGGTGTGGGGAGCAGCAGCCTTGGGTATGCCCGATCAGGGGAGACCTCTTGGAAGAGGTGGCACATTAAGCTGGGCCTGAGTTGGGGGAGCATGGCCCAGCTGCAGGATACAGTCAGTGCAAGGGCCCTGAGGCAGGGATAAGCTCCGGGTCTTCAGGGAGCAGAAGGGCAGCTGGGGAGGCTGTGTGGAGTGAAGAGGGGTCAGGAGAGCTCTGGAGATGAAGCCAGGGACTCGGGTTTTATTCCAAGTGAAATGGGAAGCCTTGAGTTCTAAGTAGAGGGCTAACATGATAGGATCTGTATTTTCAAACTCGTTTAGCACGGTGCCTGGTACACAGTAGATGTTCATAAATACTTGAAAACTAAATGAAGGAAGAAAAGAGACAACAGGGACCTGGCAGGGAAGAGGTGAAGGAAGAGGACCAATTATCAGTCACCTGCTGTGAGTCCAGCACTTTCCATGTTGCTGCTGAATCATCAAAAACACTGGGAACTCAGTAACTCAGCGTCTGTTCCTATTTCACAGCTGGGAAAACTGAAACACAGAGAGGCTGAATAAATTGCCTCTGGTGACAGAACTAGTAAGGGACCAAACCAGTGATGACATTCACATCGTGCTGGATCTCAGGACACCAAGGTGGCGTTACAGGACGGGTGACAGATTAATTTGGGCCAGAACCCAAAAACTGGCGTCCTCTCACATAAGCCAAGAGACCAGCTCAGCCACTTCAGAGGCCTGTGGGTGCCCTCCCACCCACAGCAACTGATTATCTCCCCTGAGCTGCTGTAGCAGTCAGTCTGGGGTGAAATTTGAGTGTTGGACAGAGGGTAAGTAGGCCAGGCCCTGCTTCCCAAGGAGACTTCTAAGCAAGGACCAAGAAGCCACATTTTAGAAACACCCAAAACATACATGATGGGGAGAAGCCGTTTTGGGTGGTGATTGGGCCTGGGTTCGAATCCTGCCTCTACCTCTTAGTGGCTGTGTAGTCCCAGGAAGTTCCTTAACACTCTGTCACTCAGTTTCCCCATCTGTAAAATGGGGATGGTAGTCGGACCTATCTCTTGGCCCTTGTGGGGGTTAAATGCGTGTGTATGTGTGTGTCTTACAGTAGGTGCTTGCTGAGATCACAGCAGGATAACCCGAGTACCTCTCCCGTGGTGTGTCCCACACTTGCTTGTTGGCTGCCCTTTCCATGGCTCTGCACAGTAGCTTTGCATACACCTCTGACTTCCACTCTGTCATGGCTAAGAGACCACAGCCTAGGCGGCAGTGGACAGGTGTGGGAGTTGAACAAACACGGGTTCGGGAAGCGGGCACCAAGCAGCACCCCCTGCTGCTGAGCAGGGACCTGGGTGGTTATCTGGCCTGTGGAGTGGGTGGGCCCGGTGGTGAGAAGTGCGGAGGAGCGGGGTTTGGGGGAGGGGCCAGGACTGGGGAGGCTGCCTGCTGACCCGTACGGTTATCTGACGGAAGGTCACGGCCCCTCACTGAGCTAGTTATGCAGGGACAGGGAAGGCAAAACCGCCCTGACTGAACGTCTGCCGTGTGCCCATGGCTCGCACGTGTACTGACTTGTTTCCAGCCTCCTCACGGCCTGGCAAGGCTCACCCGAAAGACTTGCTCAATTCATTCATTCAGAAACATTTACTGACAGGTGCCAGTGAGCGTTTGAGGCATAAATGCTGCCTTCTTGGAGCTTCTGTTCTCGCGGGTGGAAGTTCAGAAGTGTTTTGCGATTTGCTGCAACCGTGGCTGGCAAGGAGAGGGGCCTAGCCGGGGGTGACACCTGTGTCCTTCTGCTGTCCAGGCTGCCTGAGGCCCTCAGCGGCCAGAAAGCTCGTCCAGCAGTCAAATGGAGAGTCACGCAGCCTTCAGGGAGGTCTTGTGATATGGAGACGTGTGGGAATATTCTGACGGGGCTGCCTCTTAGCATATTGGAATGGAGAGTGATTATCTGAGCAAGAATGAAAAGTCATAGCTTCCACCGTGGCTTTGTGGGTTCGGTGAGATGAGATCCAGTGGCCCTGCAGGGTACGTGTTACTGCTCCATATTCCACACGGGAGAGCTGAGGCCGCACAAGGTCTGGAGTGAGAAGGTAGCCGTGTGTCCTGCAGGCCCCATGTGTCTGTGCACACCGTTCCTCACGCCCGCGGGGTGAATGCTCACAGGTCTCGCGGAGAGGTGAACCCCACGCTCAGGGAGAATTGCTTTCCCACCTCCCACTTCCCAGGGAAGACCGCAGAATTGTCTGGGCAGGGGCCGAGGGGCCTTAGGGGCCGGTCTCAGGCGAGGCCTGCGTCAGCACTGTATTCTGAGCCGGGCCAGGCTCACAGCCAAGGACGGCAGCTTGCCGTAGAGACGAGAAGGGTGGACAGCAGCTGGTGCACTGCGGCCTGGGGTGGTCAGTGCCTGGGCCAGGATGAGACTGATGGGAGTGTCCCCCCATCCCGCCGCCCCCTCTCGCCTGGGCTGGCTGGCAGCTTTCCCAGTGGGAAAGCCTTTACTGAAAACGGGCCTCTCAGGGTAGCAGAATCCCACAGTCTGGGTTCCCCTTACTTAGCAGTGAGGTCCCAGGCATCACCCTTTTCCTGTGGGCAACTCAGTGCCCCCAGCTCTAAAATGGGAATGATTCTTGCTTAGCGGTCTCATGAAGCTCAGCAGTAAAAATACACGTAACTGACGTTCAGTGAGCCTGACAGAACGCTGCATGCTTCCCGTGCGTTGACTCATTTAACTTGCCAACAGCCCTATGAGGTTGGTACTATGATTATTCGCATTTTGTAGATGAGAAAAGGGAGACATGAGACACAGAGAGAAATGACTTGCCCAAGGTCTCAAAGCTTGGAAGTCACCAAGGTGGGCTTTGAACTCGGGCATTCATGTAGCAGCGTCCTTTCATCCACGACCCTAAATTGCTTCCTCATGTGTGTTTTATGACATCAACAAACACATGTATGTGAAGTGCCTGGACACCGTAATTACGTGTCGGCTGTAATTTCTTGCTGTTGTTAGCCTAATCCACCCACTCTGCAGAATCAGATTTCTCTGACCAGCCTCTCCTGCGTGTCTCCTGAGGTTTTTCGGGGAGGTCGTAATTCTTGGCCACACACCCCAATGACGGGGCGAATTGTAGACAGGCATGCAGTAATGTCCCATTTCCCGGCTGATGGGGGCAGACCCGCAGGACCCCGAGCCGGTGCGAATTTCCCCCAGCCACTGCCCACTCTGCTCCCCATCAGCCCCCCTTGCTGATAAAAGCAAACACCCAAACTGGTTAAAACCAACAGTGCCCTGTTGATTCAGAGCTCATAAAACCCAGGAGCCCCAAGCCCCTTTATGATGTGCCAGACTCTGGAGGCAGGAGGGAAGCCTGGGGAAGTTTCCTGATGAGGGCCACCTAGAAGCTCCCACTGGAGCCAAGAGTTCTGGACTTCACCCCAGGGAGAGCCCGGCCCTCAGGATGGCTTTAAAATGATGGCTCTTGGTTTGGGTAGAGCAGTGCAGGGCGATGGTTGGAATGGTCTGGAATCTCTAATGGCTGAAAGGCTGAATGAGAGTCAGTGGGAACCCATGGGGGTTGGTGTGTGCACCCGGGCTTCCTGTTAGCCCTCTCACAGGCCCTGGATGGTGTCACTCCAGTTAGCAGCCATGGTGTGAGGTTGCATCAGAGACAGAGAGGAGGAAGTGGACCCCAGGGGGGTAATTTTGGTTGCTGTTTGCCTCTCTTCAGTTCCTCTTTCAGAGGCTAATTGGATTTGTTTGCTTTACCTCTGGGCTCTCTGAGGATGCCCCCTTGTCCTCAGGTGGCCTCTTAAATGTCAGAGTTGGCGCTCAAACAGATGTGTGTGACCAGCCGCCTGGAAAGCTTGTTACCATCGCAAATTCCAGGCGATCTGGGTGCAGGAGACGGAGGGTGTGGCCGAGCATCTGCATGTTCGTTTTGTGCCTCGTCCAACCAGGTGACCCGGCTGCAGGGGACCCGGGAGCCTTCCCTTGAGCAACGCTGCCCGTGGAGGTTGAGAAATCCGGTTTCTGGGTCGGGATCCACCAAGGACAACAGCGACAAGCCCAGTAGCGTGCGTAGACACGTGGGACGTGGTGGGCACGGACTGGGTGAAGTGCACCGTCTAAGTCGGCCACACCTAGCCCACGCCCGGCGCCTGGAACCTGCTAGAGAGACCACAGGGTCTAGTATCTGTAGCCTTGCTGGCTGGAATTTACCGAGCCGAATACACTTTGTGTGAGTTCTCTCCGGGAAGCCTTGGAACAGCCCGTGCAGTGGGTCTGTGGACAGTCGCGGCGTCCAGAGGGGGGACCGGGCTTAGAGGTGCCCCGGAGCCGGGACCGAGGGCTTGCCTACCCGGGGCTGCCCCTTGAGGGCGCGGAGAGCCCAGCATCTGTTCCTCTGCAGCCAAAGGGGCCTTAAGAGCATCTTCCTCGGGGGCACCTGGGTGGCTCAGTTGGTTAAGCGTCTGCCTTCGGCTCAGGTCACGGTCCCGGGGTCCTGGGATCGAGCCCCACGTCTCCCTCTCCCACTCCCCCTGCTTGTGCATTCTCTCTCTGTGTCAGATGAATAAATCTTAAAAAAAAAAAAAAAGAGCATCTTCCTCGGCGCTCGGGCAGGGCTGTCCCTGAAGGGTGAAAAAGACAACAGATGAGAAAATGTTCTAGAAAGGGCTAAGCAAGAAAGAGTGGCATTTTGAAAGTTGACGGTTACTGTGAGTTAGGCACTGGCTGAGTGCTTTTGTCTTATATTCCACGATTTCCTTATTGTGATAAAATACACATGACAAGCTGTGCCATTTGACCCACTCTAAGGGGTGTGATTCCATGGCACAGAGGACACTCATGCTGTGCCACTGCCACCATCTAGTTTCAGAGCTTGTCCATCCCCCCAAAAAGGAACCCCGTGCTCCTTGACCCTTGGCAACCACCTGTCTGTTTCCCGTTGCAATGGATTCGGCCGTTCTGAGCAGTTTGCATCCGTGGATCCCAGAAGAGTTGTCCTTTTGTGTCTGACCTTGCATTTAGCACATGTTCAAGGTTCCTCCATGGTGTAGCCGGTACCATGTTTCGTTCCTTCTCATGGCTGAATCTTGTTTCTCTACGGGTCCGTCCGTCCGTCCGTGCATCGATGGATGTCTGGGTTATTGGTATTTGCTATTTGGCCAAGTCTGTACTGCCCGCGCCCGTGTTTACACGTAGTATGTCCTCTCGTGCTGCTGGTACCAGACCCATGAGGGCAGGAACGGATAGTGTTTTCCTGAGGAGGCCTCCGTGATCCAGAGAGGCAAAGTGACTTGCTCAGGGTTACACACCAGGGAGGTGGCCGACGAGCCCAAGCAGCAGTAAACCGGGAATTCTCCTTTGGCTCCCGGGTCCTGCGTTATCCTGCCGTTGATGGTCTGGCAGATCATACCTGGTGGGGCTCCCTGGAATCCTTAGGGGTTATTTAAAAAGACAAATCTCTGCTGGGGTCCTCCCCTCAGAGCATTGAAGTGAGAATGTCTAGAACCAGGGACGATTTGGGCCCCCTCCTCCCAGCGGCCATCCAGGCAATGCTGGTTGTCCACAGGGGAGGGGTGCGGCTGGCAGCCGGGGAGGGGGGTGTGGGGGAAGGCCAGAGCTGCTGCTGAACCTCCTACCCACGTGTCAGTAGCGCCCGAGCTGAGAGCCCTGCTGTAGGGTTAGGGCCTGGGTGTCAGTGTTCTCCAAGCTTCCGGGCTCCTTCTAATGTGTGCTCCGGGCCAAGCGTGTCTCTCAGACTTGCTGGTGCATGACAACCGCGTGGATTCCTCATTCCACGCCCACTCGGTTCCAGGGGTCTCGGGAGGGGGCGAGGCTCTGTATTTCTGACAAGCTCCCGGGATGCTGGTGCTCCCAGCCCTCACCTCGCGTTCAGGACTGGAGACAAAAGTCCAGCGAGCTGGGCTGGACTCTCACTTTCTCTTTAAACTGTTGTTTAAAAAAAGACTATTTTCCTGCAGATAAGGAGAAGGGGTGGGAAATGCAAATGTGGCCGAGGAAGAAAAAGGTGGTGGCTTGAAACTGCGAGGCTTTGCAGGGAGACCCAGTGAAGCTGGTCGGGGGAGACCGCCGTGTTCACAGCCATGCACAGTGATTCACGGAGCAGCCGTCCGGGCCAGCCTCCCACCCAGCGGTGAGAGTCACGGCCACGGCCAGTCCCCCGGCCGGGCTGGCTGCGAGCCCTTGGCCGGCTTGCCCAGTAGTGATGACTCAGGCTTTCCACCTGCAAAATGGGAGGGATGGCTCTTGCCGCCTCCCCACCCATTCCTGGGGCCAGAAGCCCCCAGCGCCCCCCAAACTCATCAAAGGCAGATCTTAAAAGCCAGGACCTGCTTTTCCAGGCAATGCAACTGCTGTTTTCACTGCTAATAAATCTCCATTTGTGGCAGCTCAATTAGGAAGTCATACAAAACTCTTATATTGGAAGAAGGGATTAATAACCCGGCCCATGTGGGAGAAATTAGCAGCTTCTGCAGAGAGGCCTTTTTAATACGTAGCCTTAACTGGCAGCCCCTTGGAACAGCACTGGCTCGCTGGTCCCTGGGCTGGGCCCGGCAGGGGGCGAAAGCGGCAAGGGAGCACTGTGAGTTACTGGGTCGCGCTTTCAAGGTGAAGTGCCCGGGAGCACCCAGCTGGTCCACGGTGGACTCCCGAAATATTGCCGAGGGCCCTGGAGGAGCTGGTTTCAGGAGAGATGGACGGGGGGTGCTTGGCTGCCTGGAGGTGCAGGCCGGCTGGGAGGGAAGGGTTAGCTTTGGGCCTCCGGCCTCACGCGGCTGCTGCCCGCCACAGCTCCCGGATGGGGAGGTCCTCGGGCCCCTGGCACGGAAAGGGCTGGCCCTCGGCCCAGTTCTTGGGCTCGGGAGGAACGCCAGGAGCTCGGGCTGACTCACGAGGGGAGGGCCGGCCTCTTCGGCCCACGCTGCTAAGGCGAGGCCCGAGCCGATGGGTCCCTCTTGCCGACGGGGACGTCTTTCTCCCCCTGCCTAGTTAGAGTGGCTGGAGAGAGTCTTCATTCTCGCCTGCAGCCTGCTTTCCAGAAAAATCGGGGTCTAGATGGAGTGACCAAGGGATGGGGTTCCGGAGCTGGACAGACCAGCTTCTGAGGATTCACATCTAAGTCCCGCTACACACCCTTGGCCGAGGGGTGACCTGACTTCTCTTAGCGTGAGTTTTCTCCCTAGGCAAAGGTGAATAATTTTAATACTTCTTTCCTCCAAAAGTTGCTGTGAGCATTCAAGTATATCATCATAGCTCAGCGCTTAGCATAGGCTTGTCCTGTTTCTCTTTCATTCATCATAGACACAGGTGAGGATATAAGTGTGTGCAGAGGGAGTGATAGGTACGTATATGTATGTATTAAGATATATTGAAATATATCCATATTTACCTTCTTCCATCAATCCTTCCATCTTCCCATCTGTCCTGAGTACCCCTTACTAAGTCCGAGGCACTGTTCCTGGCCCCCATCTTCTAAGAGTACACAAAGCTCCCTCCTGGGGCTTACATTCTAATGGGGAGAGATTTGAAAGGCAGGTGAACTAATAATGCAAGATAAAGGGGAGAGGAGAGAGAGAGAGACATAGACAGGGCAGGGTCTGCTGTTTTAAACCTCAAGGCAGGAGGGTAGGGGTGGGGATGAGGAAGCATCTCGGAGAAGGGGGTGTCAGAGGAGAAACCTACAAGAAGTGAGGATGGGAGCTGCACAGGTAATCAGGAAGAACTTTCCAGAGAGGGGGACTAGAAAGTGCAAGCGCTTAAAGATAGGAGTGTGCTGTGTGTGTTTGAGAGACACTGAGAACATTCTAGAAGATTGGCTGGAACGCAGCCGAGGTGGTGGGGTAGGGGTGGAGGTCCTAGAAATTGAGGTCAGAGAGGTGATGGGACAACATCGTGCTGTTTCGAAGACCCAGTTTGGGATTGCCAGTCCATTCCCAAGCAAGTATGTCTAAACCCTGCAGGAACTGGGCCCTAGCATTTAGCACGTGTGATCCATTCAAGCATTTGTTGACATCAGGTGCACGAGGAGACAGTATGCTCTGGCAAAGGGACTCTCTTATGGAAAAGTTGATTTGCCCTTTGATGAAATAAAAATCAAATCTCATTCGCCTTGCCTCCCTATAAGGAGAACAGGCATCTATCCTTTGATTCATGAAATCAAACACACCGTTCGAAGCAAACTAGCCCAAGTGACTTAGGGCCCTTTTGCAGGAACATGGTATTTCCTGAGTCCGCAGCTGGGGGGGCCGACGGCTCCATGTTTGCCATGACAGCAGGTGACAGAGGGGGGCAGAGTGTGTCTGGTCGCTGCAAAAGCAGCCTCTTTGCAGTGGACTTCTCCTGCCGTCCCAGTGACTTCTCTTTCTCTGGCCCTCAGCCCAGCGATCCGCCCACGAGCTGCCCATGGTGGAGAGACAGGACATCGACAGCTGCCTGGTTTACGGAGGCCAACAGATGATCCTCACCGGACAGAACTTCACGGCCGAGTCCAAAGTCGTGTTTACTGAGAAGACCACAGGTCAGGGGGCTTTTTGAGCTCTTTCGTTGTCCACCTGGACCAGACCAAAGCACCATCTTTTCTTCTAACAAACGTCACTGACTAGGGGATCAGTTTTGTTTGGTAGGGCTTTCTAGTCTTCTCATGACAAGAAGCTTCCCCAACTGAGGTCGCTACTGTTCACGGTGGGTGAGTCTACCATTGTGGATGGTAGACCATGTGTCCTAGCTGGTCCTGGGTTGTTTCATGGGGTCATGAGGTTGACCCCCACCCCAAACTCTTGTATTTTTTTTTTAAACTATTTTTCTAACATAGGCAAAACTTTTCAACTTTTTACTATTATCCAAAGGGGAGGCTGTTCAACATAGCGAGTAGGTTTGCCCTGGCCCTCGGTCTCCTGGGTGCAGACGCCAAGTTCGCCATTTGCTTGTTTTGTGATTGTAGGCACATTATCTCCCCTTCTGTGTCTTCATTTCCTCATGCACAGAATGATGATAACAGAGATTCTTGCTGCACAGTGCTGTCGGGAAGGCTAACTAGGTTAATACACGTTGAGTCATTATAAGAGCACCGGGTTTCTTGGAGGCCAATAAACATAAGCTACTTATATTTTTATGACAAATAGTGCTGCAGTGAATCTTCTAATACTTTTAGGATTAATTAGCTGATCTTATATACATGAGTGTCTGTCATTGTGTACTCAGTCAGGATTTATTCCTAAAGTGGGATTTTTGTATAGTCATTTTGAGAGCTTTAATTACCTTCCGGAAATCTGCAAACTGGAACTTCCATAAATACCATGTCAGGAATGGTTTCATCCCATCCTGGAAGTGCCATTTTTTTTTAAATTAAAAAATATTTTCTGAATTGGTGCTTTCTCTTTACTGTACACTCCTTTGTTATGAGAGGTTTAATGTTTTTGTTTATGTTCCATGCGTTGTCTGTTAATATCTTTTGCCAATGAAGACATGGTAAAAACAGAATGATCTAAAGTAGGATTAATTTCTTTTTTTAAAAAAGATTTTATTTATTTATTTGAGAGGGAGAGCGAGTAAGCACAAGTGGGTGGAGGGGTGGAGGGAGAAGCAGACTCCCCACTGACTGGGGAGCCCGATGTGGGGCTCGATCCCAGGACGCTGGGATCATGACCTGAGCTGAAAGCAGATGCTTAATCAACTGAGCCACCCAGGTGCCCCATGAAGTAGGATATTCAAGTTATGCAATTATTTGATAGTTATGGATGCTAGACCAATTTTTTTCTCTAATGGACGTGATTTCAGTAGGTTCATTCTAAGGGGGTATTCATATTTGTTTGTTTACTGTCCTTAGGATGATACGGAGACTATAACAGGCAGGGTGTTCAGTTGCGAGGATTGGGCACTACACAAGGGCACCTCCTCTAGGGACTGCCATTCAAACGGGGTACATCATCAATCTATGTATTATTAAGACAGCCACTGGCAGGAGGAAGCAGGGTGTCTTGGGGAAGGGGTGTTTCTTCTCAATTCACACAACGCTTCCTGTTGGGGTGGGCTGGCTCTGTGACTAGGCGTGACATTGAGGAGGGCTGTGGCAGTGGGGGCTGGAGATGGATGGGTGTGTTTGGGAGTGGTTTAAAGGATATGTGGTCAGTCACTGTGGGTTGGAGGGGCCACAGTGGTGTAGTGAGGGGTTAGGGATGCAGACATTTAAATGGGTGCATTGCATTCATTCTATCATAGGTTCGTCTAGTACTTTAGTTAGCCATTACCCTTTTATTATGCCTTCGGCTCCTCCCAACTCTGTGTGATTATAAGTAACTCTGATCAACGTTCTCTCCATCCCTTTTGTCAGCTAGGTAAGAGCTCTTGCTCTTCAGCCAAAAACCCAGCGCCACTGTTTTCTAGCTGTGTGACCATGGGCAGCTTACTTAACCTCTCTGGGCAGTCGTTTTCTTGTCTGTGTGATGAGAATGGTGATGGCCCTACCTCATAGGGTGGTCATGGGATTAAGAATTTCTACATGTTAAGTACTTTAAAAATGCTTGGTATAGAGTGCTCAATATACATTACTGCTATTTGGTAATATATCCTAGGCTTACAGCCTACCTGTGTTGTGGTGGCTTCATGGAGGCATGCACAATAAAAGTATCTTGGGCGGAGGCTTACTTTTCAAATGGTGGGACAATGTAAAAGGCTCTCTACTGCAGGAATTTTCTAGGCTTTTGTAAATCAGAGAGCAAACCGATGTGGGGGGCACGTTGCGATAAGCAGGCAGAGGTCAGAACAGAGAGGTTTCCCAGTGCCAGGCAGAGACATGGCCTTGGTTTGGTTGGCACGTGGTTAAGGTAATAGGGAGTCATGGTGAGTTCTCCAGCAGGAGAGTGGATGAGAGTAAATGAGCAAGCACGCATTAGCTGCTCCAGCTTTGGTGCGCCTCCCACGGGAGCACCCCGCCGGGCGGGCCTTCCGCACTCCCACAGGAAGCCTCTGGGCTCATGGATCCTTGTTAGCAGAGGGGAAAATGTGAGTAATAAACAGACGTCTCGTTACCCACACCCAGGTTGGCAGGGGGCGGGGGGGGGTGGCGCCGATGGAACTGGGTTGGGGGGGCGGCTGGGGGAGAGGCCAGGTCCTGCCAGGTCCCTCGCA
Organism: Ailurus styani; assembly: GCA_002007465.1. Taxonomy (NCBI): domain Eukaryota; kingdom Metazoa; phylum Chordata; class Mammalia; order Carnivora; family Ailuridae; genus Ailurus; species Ailurus styani. The sequence goes on along the minus strand of LNAC01000171.1, from coordinate 560,929 downwards.
GAGTTAGGAACCAGCCAGCTTTCACGGTCCCAGGAGCTCAGGTACTTGGGACACCGCTGGGGGCATCGACTGTTTGTTGAGTGAATGAACAATGGCATTTCCTCTCTAGCTTGCTTTCTCTCGGTTCCTGAAGAAATTTCACAGTTTATCTCTTGGAGTGAGGAAGAGAGTCTGTTTCAGCTTGGAAAAGTTGTGTATTAATAAGGAATAAGGAGTAATTAAGGAATTAATTAATAATGGAAGGACTGCCAAGGAATCCTAATAGCGCCGTCTGTGCTCTCTGACGGTCACTTTCCACGGACTGTCTCCTCTAAGCCGGGACCCGCGGAGAAGTGAGGACACTCACCAGGTGACACCCAGCATTGTCCTCGTGTCCAACTTCCCCGGGCCTCAGTTTCCCTCTCTGAAATGAGGTACTAATGTCCCCCCCCCCAAGTTAAATGGAGGACACACACAGGCAGTGGGCCCTTGGGGCGCAGGGAGCACTCACTGAATGTTTGCCATTGTCTTTGTGGCCGGAATTCTCAGGGCTCGGGCTGTCGGCGGCATCATTGACATCATGGTGGCAAGCACAGGTTCTGAGCTCAGGAGGCCTGGGTTCGAATCCATGATGGGCGTTTTAGTAGCTTCGGCCTCCTGGGTAAGTCCCGTCACCTCTCTGAGCCAGCGTTTCCTCTTTGGTAAAATACAGGGGACTTGCTTCTCATGAGAGAAGAGATGACACGAGTTGGGGGTACAGATCCTAGCACATTACAGATGCTGGTGAAACATTAGTCTTTATGACTATCATTATATTTAGGCTGTGGAAGAACAAAGACGAGTAAAATTTTACCTCAGGGAACCAGGGGGACATTGAAGAACAATAAATAATAATAATGAACCATGTGCCAGGCCTTCTAAGCACTTGATGTGTACGAACTCACCTGATTCCTCGTGACAACCCTACCAGAGAGCTGTTCTTCTAACTTTCCTAAGGAGAGACTGAGCGCAGAGAGGTTAAGTCACTTAGTGAAGATCACACAGCTGGCAAATGGCAGTGCTGGATTCGACCCCAGACAGCCTGGCTCAAGACCCTTGACCGTGAGCTCTTTTGTTCTGAGGAAGCTCAGAACCAGGTTAATTTGCCCGAAGACCCTGCAGCTGCTTTGAGCCACTGAGGTGAACCATTCTGTGGTGACGTAGACCCTTGGATTTGGCAGTGGAGTCACCGGGTTCGAGGGGACCCCCATGAAAGGGGGCCCTTTCATGCCTAGCTTAAGGAATCTGGGGCGAACGGGGTTTCTGGATGGATGGCAGCAGAAAAGCAGGGATCTCGGAGATTCGCCTGCACGCCCCCAAGAAGTGGTGGGCTTCCCTCGTGGGATGTCTGACTCGTTGGGGCCCCCACAGACAGGGGGCGCATCTTGCATTTGCAGGGAGCTGGCTGTGCTCCTTTGACCCCAAGCACTCGCCTCCCAGCCCGGGACTGCCTTCTGCAGGGGGAATCCCTGTTGCTCAACTTCATTTTTCCAAAACGCATCCCCGTTCCCATCTCCATGGATAGATGGTCTGGCAAGGGCGCTGCGGGGCGGGGCGGAGTGGAACGGGTTGAAGTTTTCCAAGGAAGGGGAACCCCAGCTGGTTCTCACATTAAGGAAAGGTGACAGCCTCCTGGGCTAATCTTAGCCCCCACGTTGGGTCATCGGCACCACCAGCTCCAATGTTCTTTTTATAGCTGTCGGCCGAAATGGGATTGGCAGCTTCCACTCCAAGCAGGATGACAAATTGGAGAAGGATGGAAAAACAGTAGGAGAGGGGCAGCATGGTGTTTCTTAAGTTAGAAAAGCCTCGTGTTTTGGAAAATGGCGTCTTATTTATAGCAGCAGTAATAATAATGACTATTATATTATTTTTATTGCTATTTTTAATCATTTTCATGACTTCCAGGAGCCCGTAGGATCTGGCCCTTGCCCATCCCTCTGAATTCAGCTTTTTGGACTGTCGCCTTGCTTACTTGGCTGTAGGTACACCTGTCTTCACTCTGTCCTCAAGCACCCCATGCTGGTTTCTGCCTCAGGACCTTTGTGTTTGCTGTCTCCTCTTAGAATGCCCTTCCACCATTTCTTTACGAGGCTGCATCCTCCTGTGTCTTCAAGGCTCAGCGCAGAGGTGGCTTTCTCAACGAGCCCCTCCTTGCCCATCTGCTCAGAAGTTGTTCAACACCCCATGCCCCCTGCCAGAACCCTGTGACCTTCTGTCCCGTTGTGCTGCTCTGTTTTCTCAGTAGCACCTCGCACTGCTGAAATTGTCTTGCCTATTGGTTTATCCATTTGTGGTCTGGTCTCCCACACTGGACTCTTAGTTCCTCAAGGGTGGGGACTCAGTGTTTGCCACTGTATCTGCAGCATCTAGAACAATCCCTGGCACATAGTAGGTGTTTGTTCATACTGTTGAATAGGTGTCTTCTCCTTGAATTGTCACATCGGCCCAAGAGGCAGGTGACATGGTCCCCATTTATAGTCGAGGTAACTGAGGCACATAGAGGTCAAGCCCCAGGCCCCAGGTCAGCCCACAGCTGATGGCAGAGCTGGAAACCCCAGGTGGCGTTTATCATCAACCCCCCCCCCCCCCCCAAGGAAGCGCTCTAGTCACATCCACAAGGATAAAGAGAAACCAAACAGGATCATCAGGATCTTCCCTATTTACCATCCTCAGTAATTGCCTAAAAGCCTTCATATATTCTCTGAAATTTAAAAAATGTGTAACCTTCCAGCCAAAGTTCAGGCAGAGAAGTCCAGGCTGTTCCTGACTTCAGCTGGTAACCCTGGCCCCTGGCCACCCAGGCCTCAGGCGGAGTTGGGGGTCCCAGCAAAACATTGCAAAACAGGAAAAAATCTAAGGACACAAAAATAAAAGTGATGTGGCAGCGGAAACAGGGTTGCCATGGCTCTGAGCGACTCGCCGCTTCTGGGTGGGATCCAATGTTTTGGAAGGTTCCTCCACATGACACAGGGTTTTGGAATTTTTCAGCTGGTAAATCTTTCTTAATTCGGGCCCCCGGCCCCAGCCAAGTAGCTCCCTGGCTCTCTGTGTCCTGCGGGGGTGTAGGTTGGAAACCTGCCTGCCTCGGATTACTCAGCTTTGAAACTTAAATTGTTTGAAGAGAATTTGTGTTTTGTTTTGTTGGACGATTTTCTTGGAACAGTCTGATGGCAGAGGCTCCCATCACCTGTTGAGAGGGCAAATTGATTTTTTAGAAAGGAGGCGTGGGTGGTGGAATTCCCTCTTTCCCACTGAGTCATCATATCCTAATATGAGTCATTTTATTACTTGGAGGTTCCCAAAGGTTGTATTTTGAGCTTTGTTTAATAAATATAAATGCACATGCTTAAAATAAAAATTTTTTTGCTAAATTAAGTATCTTTCCATGAATTAGTATCCTAGAAACCTTGGAACCACCTGAAAGAAGGCATTTGCTCCTGCCACCTGTTTTTCCTCCGCGGGTTTGGTTTTGCCCAGTGTGGGGTTTTCTTTTAAAACAATAGCGCTGGTGTGGGAGTCTCGCTGGACTGGGCTTCCCTTTGGGAAAGGTCAGACTCCAGGCTGGGCTGGGGCATGACTAAGGCCCTGCAGACCTTTGCCCTCGGTGACTCACGTCCACAGTGTCATCGGCCCCCAGGGCTGAAGCCCACCCCTTACACACAGCTGGCCGGGATGCAAAGCTCGCCTCCAAAGCCAGAGGCCAGGTCGTTGCCCCGAAGCCCCGCTGGAGATTGAGCAAAGGGTCTCATTTTCAGTCCCTTGCTTGTAAGGACAGGCTTTTGGGTGAAAGAATCCTATAGTTCCTTCTGTTTGGAAGCCTTTGAAAGAAGACACGGACAAATGAATTTTCTAGCTAACTTGGGTTCAGGCATTTCCACCATCAGACACTGTTCTTGGTGCCAGTGTCCGATGTATATTGCAGTTGGCAGGGGGAAGTCCTCCCCTCCCTGCCACCCCCCCCCCAAGAAAACCATACTATCTTTTATTAATAAACACCCTTTTGTATTTTTTCTATATTTTTGGTGCCATGCTCTTTTAAAAAGATAAACGTATATATTTAAGGTATAAGCAGGCTGGATTTTGGATCATCTAACGGACTTGGCTCGAAGTCTGAATAGGCCCCGTATTGTGCTTTGGGACTCAGTTTCCCCGTCTCTAAAGTGGGCTTCCTGGTGTTTCAGCAATGAACAGAGAGCAAGGATCTAAAAGTGTCAGGCACATAGCAGGTGCTCAGAAGATATCAGCTGACCTGCCACATGCCCCCTGGGAGCTCCGTTTACCGAACACGGAACCAGGAGGGCAGGGCCGTGTTGGTTTCTTGTCTGAGAGGAGTCCTTCTGGGTGCACGTGAGTTTCTTCTCTTGTCCCTCGAGCCATCCCACACCCCGGGAGCTGGAGGGAGCTGGACTGCTGGCCGCTCCCCGCCCCCCCATCTTACAGGTGGGAAGCTGACTCACATGGTGAGGTTGACAGACTTCCTTGAGGTGGTAGAACTTGTGGGTGGAGGGCTGGGTCCCAACCCCCCACTTCCTGGTTCCCAGAGCGACGGGCTAGGACGCGATGGTTGGGGGCCGTCTGTAGGTGACAACTGGGAAGAGTTGCCCCAGAGAGGGGACGAAAGATGGGCCAAAGTCCAGCCTCTGTGAAAACAGCTCAGCGATGCTCCTTTAGCCTCCCTCTGCTTGCTCAACCCCAGGGCTTCCGTAACGCTCTCTGGGTATTTACTGAACACCTACTAGGTGCAGGTACGGGACCAGGCACTGGGGACCCGTTATAGTGGAGGTCCCTGATCTCAGCGCGTGGACAGTATCAAGCTTGTTCGTGAGCGGGCCACTCTGAGACGGGGCAAGTGCTCTGAAGACAGTGAAACCAGGTCGCAGGAGGCTAGATGAAGGGCTTGGAGGTAGGGGAGAGAAATATAGGAGGCTCAGTGAAATTCAGACCTCAGACAACGCATGTCCGTAGTATGAGTGTGTCCCATGCATGGCACAGGATTTGGGACATACTTGTAGTAAAAAAGGAGTCACCGATTTCTGAAAATCAAATGTAACTGGACATCCTGTATTTTTATTTGGTAAATCTGGCCACCCCAGAGAGTGGGATCAGGGAGGGCTTCCCTGAGGAGGTGGCTTTGCACGGGAAGTCCAAAGGCAGAAAGGAGGGAGCTGCACAGACTGTCGGAAGAGGGTCCGGCAGAAATGACCGCTCAGTGCCCCAGTCCCAGCGTGGGGATGATGAGCCTGGGGTGTTTGAGGAAATGAAAGCAGGCCCAGGCTGCCGGGGCCGCGTGAGGAGGTTGGCACCAACCAAGCCTGGAGAGGGCTCTGGGGTGGGGCGGGGGTGCGTGGGGCTCAGGTCATGCCCGGGTTTGTAGGCACAGAGAAGAGTTTCGATTTTGTTACAAAAGTAACTAGGAGCTCTTGTCCTAAGCAGGGGAGTGACATGATCTCATTTGCATCGTTCCGATTGTTCTGGCAATCTGGATGAAGAATGGACTCGGCTGGGGGCGACTAGTGGAAGGTGCCGTGAACCTCCCCTGCAGTCGTCCCGGGGGTGGACAGGGGGCGGGACTGCTGAGCCCACCGAGGAGGTGCTGGGGCATCAGGAGAGAAGTGGGGTGTTGGGAATCAAGGCATTTCCTCTCCAGCGCCCAGCGAGGACGTTTGGGCAGTTGTACCATTGCAGTGGGTGAAGTCCTCAGCTCCAGGACCCTCCTGCCCACCCCCTGCCCCCATCTGCTCGGCTCATTAAGCCCCCACACCCAGGGAGGACGCATTTTCCTGCCAGTTAGCAGTCATAAAGGGCAGACTGGAAGGACTTCAGCCATCTTCATTTAGCTAATTTTGAAAGCAGAGCCAGGACTGGGAAGCATCACACATGGTTTCCTAACACAAACTGACACTTTGATTTCCTCCCCGTTCGCCTGGAGCCCAGGGGCGTGCTCACGGCCCGCGTGAGGATGGATTTGCTCTCCGCCTTCTGAAAGCTCCCTTATGTCTCCTTCGAGTGTTGACAGGAGCCCGTGGCTCGGCCAGGCTGACTGCTAAGACCCCAGCCCAGAGCCAATGCCAACCCTCCTGCTTCCTGACGCTTGGGTTCAAGAGGTGTCCGAAAGCGGGCATAAAGCAACAGTCGGGTAGGGGCCGCGGGTCCGCAGACGCGCTGGTTACTGGGGTGCGTTCTTTTGGTGCAGTGGCCAAGCCACCACCGAGGCTAGAATGTTCTTTGAACCATGCCCACCCCCCACGCTGTGTTTTTTTGTTCTCGCAAAGTCTTGCTAAGTCTTCTGGAGACCCAGCCCCTTTGCCCAAAGAAACTGGCTCTTTTCTCCTCCCCTCTGAGTAAGACTTGGAAGGGCCCTTTCCATGCTGGCTGCCAGTCCCTGTTAATTCAGGACGGGGAAGTTTGCCCAAACATCTGCTGAAGGGACTGAAGTCCTTCATTTCATCTCAGCCCAGAGCAGCAGAAGCAGACTCGGTCATCTTGGGCCTGTTCTGCTCTGGGCAGGTTTTCCCAGAGTCCCGGACCTGGGGCCTGGGCCGGGAGGTGGCTTCTAGACAACCCAGGTCGGTTGCTCGGGTTGCACATGAGTCGATGTTCGCACCATTATTTCAAGTGCCTTCCCCATCACTCAGTTCCCAAAAAGGAGTCTTCACAAAGGGTTTGGAAGTCTCTCCTTGCTGGGTCTTTTTGCTGGCGAGGCCAGTGGTCTGGCTGTGGGCCAAGCCTGTGATATCTTGAGGTCCCCTTGTTCATTTAGTCCACTGGTGTTTACTGAGCACTTGTTATGTGCCAGACAACAGTAGTGCTGGGTTGGAGCAGAGAACAAGACAGATGCGTGGTGCTGCTCTCAGGAAGCCCACAGCTTAGCAGAGGAAGGAGACAGAAAGCCACTGGGCTGAGAAAATGAGGTCAGAGGATGGAAGGCGATGGGGGACAGGTCAAGGGGGCCCTCCCTGAACGGGGCCGGAAGGCCGGGAAGACCCTGGTCTGAGTGAGGTCTACAGAAGAGCAAGTGTGGTTGTTTGTTGGGGAGATCGAGAAGGCCAGTGTGGCTGGAGGAAAACTGAGGAAGGAGGCAGGGTCCCCGTCCCAGGAGAGGTTAAGAATCTTGGGTCCTCACTTAGGAGCTCTGGTGGGCCTGTCCAGAGCAGGAAGGCATGTGGGGCTTATACCATGGTCCCAGCATCCTGCACAGGGCCCGCTGTGCAATGGGAGCTTGGTCGGTGTTGCTGGTCCATGCCTGGCTTCCATCTGAGACCACGGCCCCAGAGGCCCCGGGAGACAGGCAGACCAACAGGCAGTTGCAATAAACGTTTTCCTTAGGAGACACCTTTCTTTTAGGAAAACACTAAAAAATGCATGCAGCATGGGGCGCCTGGTGGTGCATCAGTTTCAGTGTCCCGACTCTTCATTTCAGCTCAGGTCGTGATCTCAGGGTCATGAGATCAAGCCCCGTGTTGGGCTCCGTGCTCAGCCCGGGTCCGCTTGAGACTCTCTCTCCCTCTCCCTCTGCCCCGACACCCTGCACTCTCTCTCTCTAAAGTAAATAAAATAAATCTTAAAAAACCAAATGCATGCAGTGCCCTTCCACCTAGTTTCTTGAACGGCATTATAGATGTGGCTGTCTGGGCTGGTCTGTCCAGTCTGGCCGCAGGGGTCTGACCGCATGACAGTGTGGGACACGTGTTCACTGAGTCTGTACTACACTGGGCTGTGGTGCTTGCCAGTTCCTGCCTTTTACTATAAAGGGCATACGTTTCCAGGGCAAAGAATGAGATCAGGCTCGTTCTAACAGCTGTCCAGTGTCCTCAGACTCATCTACCTGATTTTCCATACCCGAGATGGAGGGCCCGTATCAGTGAATACTTTCTGTGGCCATGTCATCCATTCACAGGGAGAGAGGTAAAATAATGCAGCGAAACAAGGAACCAGAGCACCCATCATCACACTCGGGTCAAGATGACCAGCCTCCTCCCCAGAGTCAGACCTATGGGACACCACATTTTCAGACACTAATAACCGTACTCACTGTGGGCTGAGCATTTTGCTAAGCATTTTACATATAACCTACCTGCATTTCTGCCAGCTCTTTGAAGTCAGTGAATGAACTCGACCGTTTTGCTTAGGAGGAAACTGAGGCACAGAGAGGTTAATCTACCACTCAAAGGCCACCCAGTGAGTGAATAGCAATGATTGAGCTTGAACCTAGAGGGAGGGAGTTCGGGCGGAGAGCCTGCCAGCATTTATGGTGAGTTCCTCTGCCTCCGGGAAGCTCAGTGCAGAGGATGGGGTTAGCGTGTTATCTCCGTGAAACCCCAGGACGTGTGTGCTGCAGGATGCAGGGTGGGGGAAGGGAGGGCGGCCCCAGGCAAATGGCCTTGAGGTATTTTGCAAACCACACACTTCCCATAGAGACCAGTTCCCTTGAGTGTGCCTTCTACATGCTACCTAAAACCGGGGATGGCAATGTCAGCTTTCAGTTCCTTTTGGGGACTTATCTGTTGGGAACAAGGCTAGACTCTTGAAGCTGCCCTCTGGGCTTTTGAGGCTTAAAAACAAAAGAAAGAAACTGGGCTCCTGGGTTTGGCTCATGATTTAGGTTTTTTGTTTGTTTTTTAAGATTTATTTTAGAGAGAGAGAGAGAGTGTGTGCATGCAGTGGCGAGGGGCAGAGGGAGAGAGAGAATCCCAAGCAGACTCCCCACTGTGCGCAGAGCCTGATGCAGGGCTCGATCTCAAAACCCTGAGATCAGGACCTGAGCTGAAACCAAGAGTCAGATGCTTAACTGACTGAGCCACCCAGGCANCACCCAGGCGCCCCATGATTTAGGTCTTGATTTTCCATTTCGGTGGGCTGTCTCTCTTCTTAAAAGTTGAGGTCGTGGTGACAAGACCCATCTGAAAGGAAAGGAGCCGGACACGTGTCCACCTGCCTCCTCTAGCAGACGTTGTCCCTTGGTGAATTCCCTCCACTCGTGCCTGCAGGCCAGGGTATTTATAATTTATAATCAGAGAAATGTGTATTATTTTCTGATTAAAATATGCTTGTGTTTTTTTCAATAATGACACATAGTGGAATATATGCAAAAAATGATAAGACAATATTGAAATAACGTGTTACCATGAGCTGTAATGATGACACTCTCCACCATCTGCCACACATTTCTCCCATGCCGTGTGTCTGTCGGGGAACGGACCTGTGGGGTACAGGTCCTGTGATTGTCACCGCAGTTTGGCTCAGAGGCCGAGAGAGGTAAAGTGCCTTCTCCGAGCGCACACCGCGAATGGCCCGTAGTGTGGCCCGTAGGGGGCTTACAGGTTTTGTAATGAAGTGCGGCCATGTCAAAATGAGATTTCACCAAAACTGCAGGGGTTCCCAGATGGGTCTGTCTGCTCGGAGTTCGGTGTTCACAGGAACGAAACAGATAGCACTGTGGTGCTGCAGAGGGGAAGTCTGTTCTGGCCGCAGAACATGCTGGAGACAGCTCGGGTCACAGTCGCTGGGTAGCTGAAGGCCCCACAGAGAGCCCTGGGGTGAGCAGCCATTGCCCCCTGGACCCCATGGACTTTTTCTTCCCTGACCTGCTGTCCAGAGCTCTAGGGGCCGGGCTGCGTGAGCGCCCCCCAGGCCAGGGGTGAGGCCATGGTCCGTCTTGCTGCACAGGCCTTCAGGAAGGTCCTGCCAGGCCGGTCTGCCTGGAGCCCGGAGCAAGGGGGCAGGAGGGAGAGCGAGTTTTTAGGCGAGTGGCTGTCACAGGGACATCCCTCTGCAAGGGCCCTGTGGACACCTTGGGGCCCTCCTGGGCATGTGGTCCTGATTCTGAAGAGAGGAGGTCAAGTCCTCAGAGCAAGGGCCTAGGGTCTGGGAGGAAGGAAAGCTATTTATTTTCCCCTCCTGACAGCCGGAGGCCCTTGCTGTGGGCGGGTGGGGTACAGTAGCAGAGAAGGACGCTGACCAAGAGGATATTGGATGGTGGTGTTTTCTGGCCAAAATGTCACGCATCCTTGGGGGAGACCTCAGTGCATCCCAGTGGAAGGGGATCTGCAGAACTTGGCCGTCCCCCCTCCCATGTTGAGCGAGGCGGCACCTTCCTCTCTCAGAGGCCCCCGGGGGGTGGGGCACGGGAAGTAAAGGAGAGATACGGGGGCTGGGGAGGGGGTGCTGTGGTTGAAGTGGGGAGCACGATGCTGTCTGAAGAGGCCAGGCTCTCGCGTGGGTGCCCAGAATGGTCAGATCGTGTGAATTTTTTTTTTTTCCCTAACAGCCAAATCTGCATTTTTAGGTGAAATCTCATTTTGAAACGGCAGCAGCTAGTGAAAAAAACTTCCAAAAAAGCCACCCCACCCTACAGGCCACAAAACAGGCCTGGTCTCTAGGGTGAGGCCAATGGCTTTAAAAAAAAAATTGTGGTGAAATATACATATTACAATATTGATCAGTGTAACCATTTGTAAGCAAGCCCTTCAGTGGCATTAAATCTCTCACAGTGTGGTACGACTGCTCTTACACTGTCGCTTTTCAGGACATTTTCATTTTTCAAAACAGAAGCTGTGTCCCCATGAATTATTATCCCTCCCCCCATCCTCTCCCACAGCCTCTGGTAACTTGTGTTCTTCTCTCTGTGTCTGAATTTGGCGATTCCGTGTACCTCGTGGTGGGGGGGATTATGGGATAGCGGCTGGTGTCGGGCCTGTTTCACTCAGCATGTGCGTTCAAGGTCGATCCTCGTTGTAGCCTGGGTCAGAATTCGCTTCCCTTCGGAGGCCGGATGCTGTTCCCGGCACGTCTGAGCAGACCACGTTCTGTGGATCCCTGTGTCTGTTGATGGACCTCGGTCTTCTCTGAGGAAGCATCCTGCCCCAGCAAGTACTGAGATGGTGACCATCATTTATTGCAACGATCTTAAATCCGCTCGCGCTGACCAGCGCCTGAGCACTAGGGTACGCAGTAAGGAACATACGGCCATAGCCAGCGAGGCAGACGCAGGCTGTCGGGGCGTTGCCTGCGGTGCCATGGCCATGGGTGCTGTGCCTTGGCTTCCCCGGGAGAGACGGCGGTCAGTCTTGAGGGATGAGCCACCGGGAATGCCTGAGGAGCTACATGAGGATCTGAAACCACGTGATGTCCGCAGGAGAAGGAGCACGGGTTCCGGGCTCGGCTGCCGGGGCCCCGATCTGGCTTCCCCACGCACAGCTGAGCCTCCCCGGGCTGGTGCCTGCATGTCCTCACCCATCCAACGGGGGTGGTGATCAGACCTGCGGCAGAAGCTTGTTGTGCGGATTAGACCCATCCATACCTGCGAGGTGGCGTTGTGAGCGGCGCTCTGTGTACAGATGGTGCTTGGAAGCGATAGCTGTTATTCCTCCTGGGGGCGGGGGCGGGAAAGTGGGGCCTGTGGAGGCTGCAGCAGGTATCTGGAGGCACAGGGGGAGCCGGGATGGGTTTGAGAAGAGGCGCGTGAACCTTTGGGGCGGGTGTGACCGGGGAAGATCTTACCTGCTCGGACTTTCCCTCGGCCTCGCAGGAAGCGGGTCATGCCGTCTCTGCTTAATGACTTCAAGCTTTTCTCCTTGAAAGCATCGCTTTTGTTGTTGGACTGTGCCAGTTGTTGCTTAAGGACTGTGATTTCGCGACTGTCCACTTCCTGCCTTTGGACAAACCCCTGTTCCTTCGCTGGGCCTCAGTTTCCCCATCCGATGGTGCTGGGCCGGCTGACTCCGAAGGGTAGTCCCAAACACCTGTGCACTGGAATTCCGTGCTCTTGGTGGGCGGGGTTTTACTTATGTACATACACTGGAGATGGAAAAAAGGTGAAAGTGGAGGAGAAGGGCTCCCTCTCACTTCTCTTGGGTTCTTGGACCAGGAGAAGAAACCCCATGAGAACCCACTTCTGGGGACATGCCTTTCATCACCTGCCATTTTGTGCTTTGCCTCTCACTCACTGGCACGTGTCGGGCAGAGAACTGGGGATGGAGACTCTATGGGCCCAGCTTGATGGTCCTGATCACTTTTCCAGCTGCTTCTCCCAGATACCCACACATTATTGTTTATTGTCTGTTTCCTCGATTAACTTATTACTTGATCTTCTGACTTAGAGCTCGCATGGCAGTTAGTGAATAAGAATGCCCTTTTTGACACGGACCCACGCCTTGCTCATATCCACCACCTGAAAGAGGGACGTATGTCTCTGGTGGATGACTTTTGACCTGTCTTTGATAAAGCGGTGAGAATTTTCTCTGACTGGTTCTGTCCAGGGCCTTTCACGTGAAAGTACCGTGCCTTGATGACCTAATTTCAAATTTCTTGATGTCCGTCCACCTGTCCTTTCTTGCCAGAATTCTTTGCAGCAGTGGCTGACGTTGGCCCTTGGAGCTGCCGACACTTTGGAATGCGTGCTTAGACACGAGATGTTTCTAGACACCTGCAGTGTGTCGGGTGTGGGGGAGATGGTGGTGACTCGAACTTGGTCCCTCATCGTGCTGAGAGTTGGTACCTTGCCCACATTTTCCCTCTTCCCTTTCAACAGAAACCCAGGTCTCCCTTAGTCATTTCAGGAGTTTAATAGAACTTCTAAGGCATGACTTGCAGACACGTTCATTACTCTGGGCTCCAGCTAGCTCATTGACTATGTGTTGTTTAGATCATCTATACCGCATCAGCTTTGGTAGCAATCACAGGACTTTATTAATTATTATTTGGGGAAATATATTCTGTACTAGGAAGTTCAAATAATGCTTGGAAACCAGATTTCTTTGGGGGAACCTTAAGAGCCAAGACCATCTAGAGTCATATCTAACCTATCACCGAAGACATAAATAGTTATGCTTAAAACAGGGGAGAAGGGTTCTGTGGCCAAACGTTGGGACATGGTACTCACCCCAGCCCACCTTGGAAAGTTACACTGCGAGTGAACAGATTAAAGGCTCTGAGAAGTCCTGCATTAATGAAACCCATTTGACATTGACTCAGCATTTTCCAAATGCTTATTAGCTTTAGAATTTGTTTCCTATCCTCATAAACCCATTTAATATACTTCAGAGCCAGCGTTCCACAAAACACCCTGGAAACACTTGTGGAAATGATTTGTTTCAGCCGAAAATGGCCCAATGGCCAATGTAGGTGGTCAGAAAAAGAAATCTGTTATTTGCAAATGCAGAGTTTTGTTTGGCCCAACTCGTTGGCCCCAAACTGAGGAACTAGTGCTCTTCTCCAAGGAAGGAGAGTTCACTCCTGAGCAAAACCTCTCATCGGTTCTTGTAGTGAGTCATGTGAAATCCAGACTGTGGACTGAAAGGTGGGGGGTGGGCTCCTACGTTTCCACCCTCTCCAAAAGGACTCACGAGCCAGGACATTGTTTCAGGCTCTTCGGGCAGAATATGCAAGCCACCTATATTCTCAGACAATCAAGAAGCCATGGTCTGGGGCAGCCAGTGATCCATAGCAGGGCCCCTGTGACCGTCCTGGCATGTGCAGGGCACTTTGGAAATGGTACTTTGGTTGAACAAAACATGTAGTGACGTATCATGTATAACAGCCTCGCTTTTTTAAAAGAAAGATATAAAAGGCATCCGGACATAGTAGCAGTGGGATGACGGGCAGTTTCTGTTCTCTTCGTTTTCCTTGTTACCTAACGGTGCCCGATTTTCTGTTGTCGACCTATGTTCCCTGTGGAAAAAGAAATATACACATATGTAAATAAAAATACATGTATGTTCGGGCGCCTGGGTGGCTCAGCGGTTTAAAGCCTCTGCCTTCAGCTCAGGTCATGATCTCAGGGTCCTGGGATCGAGGCCCGCATTGGGGGGGGTCTCTGCTCGGCAGGGAGCCTGCTTCCTCCTCTCTCTCTGCCTGCCTCTCTGCCTCCTTGTGATCTCTCTCTCTCTCTGTCAAATAAATAAATAAAATCTTTAAAAAAAATACATGTATGTTCAAATAGACACACGCAACACAAATATGTTGCATACACCTTGCTGAAATGATAGAATGTGTAAACCAAGATAAATATAAGTCGGTGAGTTTTGGTCTTAAATCTTCGGTGTGTAATAGTTCCTTCAAAGTGTGTCCTTTTTTAATTTTTCCAGATGGGCAGCAAATTTGGGAGATGGAAGCTACGGTGGATAAAGACAAGAGCCAGCCCGTAAGCACTCGGATGAGATGACTGAGCACCCTGTCATGTTCCCCTCCCACCTCCCTGTGCTCTCTTTCCTCCTGCTTTTCCTCCTTCATCCAAGTCCCTGGGCTTTGGAGCTAACGGGCACTCAGTATGTATTGAATGGACACATCAATTGAACCTTTCTTGAGCACCAGGCCGTCTGATGTGTAAGTGTGACATCGTAATAGACTTTGGTAGAGTAAGTGGCAGTCCTTTCTTCACCTGCAGCTGAAAGGTCAGGTTCCCCTTAGATAGAATCTCGCCTGTAAACATACAGAACATGTCTTGACTCCTTTGAGAGGAGCTGGCTTGATGTGCTTGGGGCCTTGCGTAGGAATGTAGGCACTGTTGCAGTTAAGTTGATGATAGCTCCTTCCTTCCAGAACATGCTTTTTGTTGAGATCCCTGAGTATCGAAACAAGCACATCCGTGCATCGGTGAAGGTGAACTTCTATGTCATCAATGGGAAAAGAAAACGAAGTCAGCCTCAGCACTTTACCTACCATCCAGGTAAGGAATCTTCTCTGGAGGCCCCTTTGGTGTTGAGAGGCAGCACAGGCATGCGGTGAGGACACGTGATGCCTGCTCCCAGCTGGGTGACCTTGGGCAGGTGACCGAACCTCTCCGAGCCTCCATTTCCTCATCTTGCAAATGGCACCTTCTTTATAAGACCTATAGCAATCAGTGCATGTGAAGTGCTTAGCACAGGGCATGGTAATAAGCAGGTATGCATGATATTAGCTATTGTTCTTCTTTTTCTTTGGTGGGGGACACAGATGAGGAAGGAAACAGGCATGGACTTGCTCAACAACAGAAGGTTGCAAGGCTGATGACCCCGTCCATGCCTTAGATTTGCTCCTGCTTGGGGGATCGAACACTCCCTGAAACCTGCAGGATCTTTAGTGGACCCCACAGTGGGTCATCACCCTGTGCCCCATGGATTCCTGGGTAGACAGCCAGGCCTGGGGGGGGGGTCTCATTTCCACAAAGCACTACAGCTTCCCAAGGCTGACCCAGGCCTACTAGCCACCCTTCCAGGACTGGAAACCTATAATGTGAGGCTCTCACCCAGCATATGATTTGCCATCCTGTGCCAGCCTCTGGGCTCCCAGAAGCAGGAGACCAAGCAGACTGTCCTGGGAGCCCAGGCTTGGCGGGACTTGGCTTGGGCGGAGGGCATCCCGAGCTTTGTCTGTTCTCTCTGGCCATGGCATCATCCCAGCACTGATGTGACGTGCTGTGAGTGGTGGGGGCCTGCGGGGGCCCAAGACTATGGGAGACAAACTCTGGGAAGGTTCTAGACTGCAGCTCAATGATCCTTTTAAACCTAGAGGTCTTCCATTGTGTTCCACAGCACTCTCACCTCGTGCTTGTGGTCAGGAGGCCTCGCGGGGGCCAGCGTCGGCCCCTGCCCGTCTGAGCGTGGCCTGAGTGAGAATTCAGTCCCCCAGGTTGACCAGGGGCCGAGATGACAGTCTCTGAAGGGCACCTTGAGAAATGATTCCTGGTTGGTGTCCAAGCTGCCTTGGGCTCTAAAGGCCGAACCTCCTTGCTGCCTCGACTTCTCGACGCCTGGCGGTTCCCTGAACTTGATTAGCGTCCTGTCCCCACTACGTTCGCTCAGCTCCTGGGCTGGCAATGTTTCAGGAAACGATGCTGGAGGAGGACAGGTTCTGGAGACCATCCTAGGTGGGGAGAGGAGCAGCAGTGGCACCAGGGCTGATAGTGAGAAGATGATAATAGTAACAGGAGCAAGCATTGAGTGCTTACTGTATGCCAGTCTCTGCGCTAAGTACTGTTCACACATCTCATTTCACCTTCCCAGCAGCCCCGTGGGGACAGGGAGTGTCTTGTGACTGCCAGGTAACAGGGGAAACGGAGGCCCTGGCCAGCTGGTCTCTCCCCTACAATACTACAGAACTCAGGGGATCCATCCACCACCATTTGCTCATTTCCTGTTTCCTGAAAACATCTAAGTGTCAGTTGAGTGCTAGGCGCTGTTTTAGGTGCTTAGGGACACAGCATTGAACAAAACAGACCAGAGAAATCCTCCTTTGAGGAGCCGACAGTCTAGGGGGGCGGGCTGTTCAGATAATAAGCAAGCACAGGAAAGATACAGAATATTTCCGCTGGTGATAAACATTGCCAAGGACAGCAAGTGGGGAAGGGGGATGTGACCCGCTAGGGCAGAAGGAGGAAGGGGATTCAGTTTTCAGTCCAGCCTTCCTCTCCGAGCTCTGTCCCTGGGAAAAGCCTGAGAACGTCCCAGGGCTGAGACAGACCTACCAGCCGTCTCTCCGCTCCCAGAAAGACCTACGGCTCATGATCGTCGTCTGGGGTCTGATTTCTCCCTAAGACAATTACATAGGGAGGCTCTGGTCCAAGGCTAAGACGGGATTGAGACCGGGTGCCTGCTCCCACCTCCCGGGACCCCCAAGGCCACGTTCCCCGCCGCAGCCCACTAATCCTGCGCGCACCCCCAAGGCTCACTAAGAAGGGCGCACCCCGTGTGCTTCTCTCTCTCCCAGTCCCGGCCATCAAGACGGAGCCCACCGATGAATACGACCCCACCTTGATCTGCAGCCCCGTGCACGGGGGCCTGGGCAGCCAGCCCTACTACCCCCAGCACCCGATGGTGGCCGAGTCCCCCTCCTGCCTCGTGGCCACCATGGCGCCCTGCCAGCAGTTCCGCTCGGGGCTCCCGTCCCCCGACGCCCGCTACCAGCAGCAGAACCCGGCGGCCGTCCTCTACCAGCGGAGCAAGAGCCTGAGTCCCAGCCTGCTGGGCTACCAGCAGCCGGCCCTCATGGCAGCGCCCCTGTCCCTGGCGGACGCCCACCGCTCGGTGCTGGTGCACGCCGGCTCCCAGGGCCAGAGCTCCGGCCTGCTCCACCCCTCGCCGGGCACCCAGCAGGCCTCGCCGGTGATCCACTACTCGCCCACCAACCAGCCGCTGCGCTGCGGCAACCACCAGGAATTCCAGCACATCCTGTACTGCGAGAACTTCGCGCCCGGCCCTGCCAGGCCCGGGCCGCCCCCCGCCAGTCAAGGCCAGAGGCTGAGCCCGGGCTCCTACCCCACGGTCATTCAGCAGCAGAGCGCCACCAGCCAAAGAGCCGCCAAAAACGGACCCCCAGTCAGTGACCAAAAGGAAGTATTACCCGCGGGAGTGACAATTAAACAGGAGCAGAACTTGGACCAGACCTACTTGGATGATGGTAAGACGCTTGTTTTTTTCTCCTTGCCTGTAAGGACGGGGACCCCAGAGCATCGCCCCTTCCCCCAGCGGGCTCATTGTGTGGCCTGGGATCTTCCTTCCCCCCTTTGGGCCTCTGTGACCCCCTCTTTAATTCAAGGGGGTTAAAGAAGAGAACTTTTAATGCCTCACCCGACCCTGTGCACGAATCCTTTTCCCCGCAGGACATCTGGGGCGGCTGGTAAGAGGTTTAGAGGTTTCGCTATAACCAGTGCAACAGAAAGAGCAAACGAGGGCAGTTCTGGCCAAAGGAGTGTCCCCTGGGTCATGAACTGGGGCAGTTTAACCGCTACCACTGTCTTTGCATTGCCAAGTGCAGACCAAGAATAGACTAACAGAAAGGAAGGAAGGCGAACCTTTTATTCCTGTAGAGGAAAAAAGTCCTGTTTCTTGATAGCCCTCTTTTGTGTTTCGGGGGGAGGGGAGTGGAGAAAGGGAAGGAGCAAGCTCGCTGCAAAGTGGAGCATGAATGGGGGGCTTGCAGGCAGACTCCGGGCGTATCTGTGCCGTGTGCCCATGGAACAGAGAGGCGCATTGACAGGAGGGAAGCAGCGGGCTTCCGTTGTGGTGAGCCGGGCCGCTGGGGTGGTCGGGCCAAAGGAAAAGACTCAGGGCGGCTTTGTGTGAGTCTGTAGGTGCCTGAGTTTGTGGAGGGAGGGGGTACCCGCTGAAGGGTCGCCTTGGCGGAGTGGCTGTGACCGTGACTCTGGTCTGGGATCTCAGGGAGGAGGGGCCGGCGGGGCTAGAGGACCCCCCTGGAATGAGCCAGGTGGCGAGAGGGCGGGACGGGCAGAGCTGCGGTCCCCCGGGGGCGCCAGACACAGAGAGCAGGTGGTATGAGTTTCTTAGTAGAAGGAAAACCTACACCCTGGGCTGCCATGCGCAGCTCCAGCCTCACCTTTTATAGGCAGCAGCATCTGATAAACCTCAAAATGCCAATTATTTTAGAAAATTTACTCTCAGGAACCCAGACAAGTGATAGGACGTAAGCCAAAATCTTCAGAATGGCCACAAGGGTTCTTGTAAAAACCAGATACCGAGTATCACTTCGGTGGCAGGAATCCTCCGGTACTTACTGAGACTATTGACTTTTACTTTTTTGCAAAGCTTTGACAGTGGGTGATCTGGGGGTTCCGGGACTTCTGGTAGTTTCTACATCCTCTCTCTAGTGAAACTATTGATCAGACGTCCCCCAAGTGCATCAAGGGAAGATGGCTTGGGCCCGCTTAGTATAAGGTCAGACTGCCCTTTCCAGGTGGACCTCAGAGTGAGGCCGTGTTAATAATTCATGTCTCATCCAGAGTATTCAGACACAGGTTGCGGTGGGGTCACTGTGCTCGGTTTTAAAAGGGACACCCACATGCCATCCATCTTTGAATGATTTACGCTCCAGATGGTCGAGATACAATGTTGGTTGCTTATTTGAAAGGGGGCTATCTTGTAGAAAATCCTTTTCATGCAGAATGCCTAATGTGAGTGGGTAAATGAAAGGTGCCTGTAACCAGACCTCTCTCCACGCATGCGCTCGGGGGATGTATCAGGGGTGCGGTGCTTTCTAAATAAATGATGCCTGAGCAGGCCTAGGTAAATTTCCCCTGCTGACTCTGTGTCTGATGGTTGGTTTTGTCTCCCAGAGCCACACGTGTGCCGGCATCTCCCACCTGTCTGTCGTTCCACTTAAAGACAAACGGTGAGGGTCTCTGTTAGAGATGGTGCCTTAGTCCGTGCCCTGGCTATTAGGGATCCATCAGTATGCAGGTGGTCATGACTCACCTTCAAGGGTCCATCATGGCCCCAGACCCACAGAGGTGCTTCCTATTTTCATAGAAGCCTGAGTTGCGGACAAAGCAGCTGAGGATAGAGACCCTTTAGGGCCTCCTAGATGCCTTTCTGAACACAGGCAGGTTCAAAGTCATGGTGAAAGTGAGCTCTTGGCAGGTCAGTAACATGAGTCGGCCCTAAGGATGTCTTAGAGAACTGCGTGCAGCGAAATTGCTTCTCCTGATTGAGCCTTTTCTTAGGTACTTTCTGCGCAAGCCCAGTTCCATGGGATTTTTAGGAGATATTCTCTGAAGTGAGGGTTCTATGGCTTAAAAAAGTGAAAAAATTCTGTAAAACCAAGTATTTAAAAAAACTTGTTTACTGCAGGACTTCTCAGTGCCTTTACTGCACTCATGGACATTATCAATCCCTAAAACGAGGGATGTAGCGCTTCCCAGAATTACTCAGTCACATGTAAGAGAACGTGCAACAGGGGTGCTGTTCGTACTGCATTTTATTATTCTCTCTGTGATTGGAATCCTGGAGTGGTGCCACATGGCAGGCCTGAAACCCCTGTTCCCCAACATTCTGGGAAAATAACCTTGAGAGAATTTTGTAGTTCAGAAGCCCAGCACTGCCCCCATCCCATATCCCTGTATTCATGCTTCTGAGTTCTTTGGCTTCACGTGGGGCCAGAGCAGGACAGGGCAAGAGAATAATTTCTACCTGTGTGGCTTCCAAAGGCAGCGGGGTGGCTGCTGGGTAGACGTTCAGTGACTGACTGGCAGTGTCCCCAAGGCTCTGAACAACCCGGGACCAGCCAGTGTGGCCAGCTGTGCCCCCTTGAGGCCCCAGACAGCACCACCACTGCAGCTCCCAGGAGGTGTGTGCCCTTTGTCTCTTGATCCCTGGGATTCCAGACCCCTCCGATGGAACATTCTCATATTCCACCATTGGCTTCGTGGAGGTGGGATTCAGACTTCTCAGTTGATTTTGCGTTGATTTCTGACAGGCAAACTGGACATCCCTGGGTCATTTCTCTAGTCCGGTCGGAAGACATCCTGGGTTGAGAAGCCCCGTTTCTGTGCCTTTCTCGGATTACGCCAAAGGGGTCTTGCCCACGAAAACCACATCTGGCTGCCCAACCTGGAATCAGTGTGTGTTTCCAGTGTACGGGGATTTCTCATGTGTCCGGTGCAAGAGCAGGCTTAAGTGTTTCGAGGGTCAAGGGAAGGTTCCTCGAGCTGGAAAAGGAAGGGGTCACCAGCAGACTCGGGTCCAAATGCAAACAAATCATCTTCAGAGTTGAAAGTGCCCCTTGCCTGTGATCCCTGGAAGCCCCCACATCTGGGTATCTTTTCCCGACCCTTCGCACGTGGTCCAGCGTGTCCCGTCTGGGCGTCCCACCGGACTCCGTCACGTTGCATTCCTTCACGCAGACCGTCTGTCTGGGCCCTGCTTTTTCTTGGAACTCCAAAATGCAGCTTCTGCTTTCCCTCCTCCAGGAACTTGAGACATTTTCAAAAAGTCTCATCTTGAACTGGCAACGTAAGTGGGATTCCAGAGCCACGTGCATCCCCCTTCCTCCCTCTCCCTTCGCTCCTCCACCCGCACCAGGCACTTTCCGTAGTTCTTCAGAAAGGTCGGCTCTCCCTTGTCTTTCCTCTGTCCTCTTGCGCCTAGCACTTCCTTGTTCTGAAGTCCCCGGTGTCACCTGGAAGACACCCGCAGCGAATGACTTCCTCCCTCCTCCCCTTCCCGCCTCCACCCTCTACTCTGCTGGCCTTCCCTGCCGGTGGGCTTCCCTCCTTCCCTCTGTCCCCTCCCTCCGGACCCTCCTGCCCTCCCCTGCACCTCTCTCCCACCCCTAGGTAGTGAGTGGTTACCTGCTCTGTGCCTGGCACTGTTCTAGGACTTGGGTACACAGGCGAACAAGGAAGATGAAGTCCTTGCTCGTGTGGGGTCAGTTTTTCGGTAAAGGAGGTAGACATTCGTATGTAAGGTAATAACCATATTTCAGGTGGTGATAAAAGGCCATGAGGGAAATTGCACAAGGTTGGGAGCGAGAGTGCGGCCAGATGGGGGTGGTGTTGGCTCCTGAAACCCAGTGCCCAGANGGGGACAGCAGGTGGCCGCAGCTAAGAGGGCAGAGGAATGGGCCAGCGATGGTGGGTTTTTGGCAGTGCAGTATGATTTGATTTACCTTTTAAAGAGGTGACTCTGGCTGTGTTTGGAAAATGGATCACAGGGAGACAAGAGTTGGCCAACAGGGGCTTTACTTTGTTTCAGACAAAGGCAGATACAAAGCGACAATCTTGCAGCAGGCAGGTTACGGAGGGGTGACGCACTTTATCAAAGTGTCTTCTCATTCGTGCAATTATTTAAAATGTGACTGGAATTGTCAAAACGGGATTAGTTCCGAAGTAGCTCTTGCACTGGCAGCCTGGAGCGACGGGGGCAGGGGGGTGGGGGGGGTGCCTCATCGGCCCAGGGCACTTGGATCCCGCAGGTAGGGACGGTGTGTGCGCAGGCCCAGGCAGGGGAGAGGCGGGGACAGGCTCCGGCCGGTGCCACTGTGGGCCCAGTCTCCGCAGACCCGCGAGCTCTCGGGTCATCTGGCCGTCTCACCGCGGGCTCCGGGTGGCGGGCCTCTGCCATCCACCTCGAGATTCAGCCACAGACGAGAGGACTCAGGGACAACGGGAGGCTTGGGACTCAAAGGAGTTCCTCGATCCCGTTCTGGAAGCGTCTCAGGGAGAAAGCACGCGGTGTCGGTGATGCCCGAGCCTCTGCCGGCGGCCGGGGGGGTGCAGTGCACGGCGTGTGCACATGTACGCGTCTGTGAGCATCTGTGAGCATCCCTGCAGCCGCCAGGAGCGCGGACCGGTCTGGTTTTGGATCTGCTGCTCTGGTCTTCGTGTGAACTACTTAAGAAATCATTTATTGAAATACATTGAACGGCTCTGAATCTCTCTACATATTTAAACGTCGAGACCTATGCGCATTCAGAACCACCCACGGGATTCCCACCTGGACCCTGCCAGCACCCCAGAAGTCCCCGGGGTCCCCCTCCTCTGTCCCATCCCCCGGCGTGGCCACTCTCCTGCCCTCTGACCCCAGAGGTTCGTCTGGCCTTTCCGGAGAGAAGGAAGTCATGCGGTGGCGCTCACGTGGGTCCGCAGCTTGCCACCAGCCGCGGGCCCGGCCATCCGGGGGGACCTCTGGGTGTAGCCGGGGTTCGTTCCTCTCGCTGCCGTGGGTCATTCCATCGAGGGAATAGCCTGCGGGCTCTGCACCCGTATTTCTGTCGATGGACATTCGGCTCCTTTCCAGTTTTAGGAATCACATTTCTGTGCACTCCTCTTCGGGTCCCCACCCACAAGGTCAGGAGCGGACCCTGGCCAGACATTCTTCCTACGTGCGCGTACCCATTCATCCGCCCGCAGCCCGGCACGGGCGGCCCAGGAGGGTGTTGGAAGCGTGGTTCATCCCCCATCTCCTGACCTTGGGATCTGCCCTCACTGCTGATGAGCTTGCCTGGTGGTGGGGGTCCCAGGCTGCAGACCCCGGCCGCAGACCCTGGCCCCTGTTTTCTCACCCGCGAAAACTCCGCCTCTCGCTCAGATACTCAGACTGCCAAAGATGCATGAAGATCTGAACTTGGAGTTGCTGGCCCAGGACATAAGACTCCTGAAAGACGTTCAGCACTTCGTCTGGGCTCCATCAATAATAATTGTGACCGTCACAGTAGCTCCGCTTCTCTTCAAGTTTCTTGTGGCGCTTTCTCCAGGCTTACCTGTATCTTGGCCACTGTGGCCTGGTTTTGTTTGACGAGAATACTTGATGTGAGAAGCAAGTAGGAAAAGCCTTGGAGGAAGCAAAGACACAGTGAAGATGTCCCGTTCACCTCGGGGCCCAGCATGGTCCCAAGTTTCAGGGTTCCAAGCTCCCCGCCTCCCCCAGGGAAAGACTGGCAGGGAAAATGAGCACGGCTGGCCTGGCCCAGGGAGGTTGGGTGGTGGCAGATAGCTTCCTTTCTCCGCTTGGAAGAGCCACCAGGCGCAGCAGGAAGGGCTGTCCGCACCCCATGGAATCCTCCATGGAGGTGGCCGCTTCGGGCTGGCAGGCAGCGCGGAGCCGCGGGGTCAGCCCCCTGCAGAAACCAGGCAAGCCGGAGGCCTGCCCTCCTGGCGTCTGTGTTCTGCGTTCGGTCTCGTTTCCATCCTCCCCTTGCCTTGTGCTGGTTCTCAGTGCTTACTCAGGTGACTCCTCATGACATGAGACACCAGCTCTGAGGGTCCGCTCCCCTGCTGACCTGTGACCTGGGGGGTTACTGCCTGGCTGCGCCCCCCTCTCCCTCTCTATCCCAGGGAGACGCTCCTCCCTCCTCCCTCTTCTGTCCTCCATCCTCCTCCTGGGGCTGCTGTGGAAGGAAGAGAATGGATACGTGCTGAACAGAGCTTGGCGCAGAGTAACTCTCCATAAATGTCAGCTGCCGTTTGTGTTCCGGAGCTTTTAGCGGGCTTCTTATAGAACATGCTGTACATTTTTAAAAGTGTGTTTCTATAGGAAAATAAAAACATGGTGATTTTGGTCTTTGGAGATGAGGACCCTTAGGCCCTGCCCCCCCCGCATGGCACGGGCTCAGGGGACCTTCCCAAGCTCCCTTCTGGGGACCTTGGGACGTTTGCCTGCATGAGGAGCTGGTGCCGTCTGGCCAGGGACTGCTGGAAAGGCTGGTTAGCGTGGTCCCCGCTCTGCTCCCCAGGCGGACCGTGGACCAGTGGCCCAAGTTTTACTAGTGCCATTGCCAGAGGGGCCGAGGGAGTCCGAAGCTGGACACGCCAGCGTGCGATAAACCGGCCAGGGAGGAGTGGACAGAGGGACACGCAGGAAGGGAGGAGGGAGCGGGGGCGGGGCTGGCACAGCTTTGTCAGCAGGTCCGGGATCTCTCCTGGGACTGCCCAGTGCCCACGGCAAGCCTGTGACAAAGCAGCCCCTGTAGGGAGAGGGGAGAGGCGTGCACAGCCCACAGTCGGCCTGCTGCTGCCGAGAGCGGCCCGGGACCCGGCCACCGCACCGGCCCGGGAGGGCAGGGTGACACGCGGGGATGGTGGATTCTTTCTTTTTTTTTTTTTAGATTATTTATTTGAAAGAGAGAGAGAGAGAGAGAGAGATATCACAAGTAGGCAGAGAGAGGAGAGAGGAGGAAGCAGGCTCCCCGCTGAGCAGAGAGCCCTATGCGGGGCTCGATCCCAGGACCCTGAGATCATGACCTGAGCCGAAGGCAGAGGCTTTAACCCACGGAGCCACCCAGGCGCCCCTGGGATGGTGGATTCTGAGGAGGCTGTGAGGATGCCTCAAGAGTCAGCTTCTGGTGCCCTGGGTCAGGGCGGTGCTGTTCACCAGGAACCAAAGCCAAGTTTAATTCACACGGCCGCCCTCACGGGGCGCAAAGTCCCACCCCCGCTGAGGTCTTTGGTCCGCATTCTTTTTTAAAGTTCATTTGAAGATGTTTATATTTTATTTAGGCAGTGTGTTCACATGCTTAAAAAAAAAAAACGTAGAAAGTTCTGTCCAGCGCGGTCTTGCTCCCATTTCTGCCCTACCCCCTCTCCTGCCTTCCAGAACAGCCTTTCTCAAACTCCCTTGCTTCACCACCATCCTCTCCGGCCAGGCTCCTTTGGCAGTTCTTTGCTGTCAGCGCCCCCACGATCGGCCCCCGCACAGACACACCGTCTGTCTGGTTATGTACCGTGGCCCTAGGTAGGGCCGCGTTTGCTTGTGATACGTACGGTTTCTCCACTCCCTAAGATCCCGTCTTCACCCCCCTGGGGATGCGTGCTGTAGAGTTTCTGGAACCACAGGCAGCTGCAGACGCGTCTTCCTGTTTCCTCCCTCCTTCTGCAAATGCAGCAGATCTCCTTCTGGGTCCCCCGGGGGTGCGGAGTTGGGTGTCTCTTGTACAAGCAGCACGTGCGACTCTGTCACCCACTGAAGGGGCGGGTGTGTCAGGGACTGGTTCTCAGGAATGGGAGGGCTGGTCTGCGGGTCCAGCCTGGATTCGGGGGCCTGGGGGGTGGAGAGTTTCTGGGGTCATCCTGCTTGGCTTTCTTTCATTCTGGCCTCACCACTTCACCCTTTCATGGCCCCAACTATGAGGGTTCTGGTAAGGTTGGAAAAAGGGAGCCTCCTTGGAAGGAAAGCACTTTGGCCAGTACCTGGTATGCATGGTGAGTGCTCAGCAGTGAGCAGCCTCCTCCCCGCCTCCCCGCCATCCTCATCCTCATCATCAGTTCTGGGCCATCACTATGGTCTGAAATATGTGGCTCCCCACAAAATTCATATGCTGAGGCCTAACCGCCAAGGTGATGGTATTAGGAGGTGTGGCCCCCGGGAGGGGCTTCGGGCATGAGAGCAGAGCCTCCGGAAAAGGGTTGGTGCTTTTATAGAGAGACCCCGCAGGACTCCCTAGTTCCCTTCTGCCGCGTGAGCTTGCAGGGGAAGGAGGCTGTCTGTGAGGGAGGGCGCCGAATCTGGTGGTACCTTGATCTTGGAACTTCTCAGGCTCCAGAACTGAGACATAAATATTTGTTTGTGAACCACCCGGCGGCTTGTCTGTTTCAGCAGCCGGAACAGACTGAGACAGCCGTGCAGGTGGTCACGGCCGGGCTGGGCTTTGAAGAAGAACCCGGAGGCTGACTCAGCCTGTGTCCTTATGACCTTGCTAGGCTACTTCTTGTGAATTTCAGCTAAGGGTATTTAGAGTCTTGCTAGAAAATCCCAAAGTCCAGGAAGCTGCTTGCCTAGAGATGACCCCTCGAAATTCGCAAGAGCTGCTGCTGGAAGTTCAGTTAACTGAGCTCATAGCAGGTCTGTGACCTTCTCCTCCAGAAGAGAAGGTACCTCCCTAGACGCGTCTTTATTTTGCCTCTCTTGCTATTTCCTCACCTTCTAAGAACCTCAGGTTTCTCACTGTGCCCCTTACGTGTCCTTTGATTCCCAATGATGTGTCCTTTGCGTTGCTAGCTCTCGTAAATACAAGGAGCCACCTTCCAGGGGAGTCTAACCCCAGAAATGCTCAGCCATCTTTTTGAAATTCTGCAGCACAGATGTTTCCGAAGGAATGTGCTCTTGCATTTCAAGGTCAAGAGCTACCAAACCACAAGAAAGTCCATTCTCAGACGTGCTGTCCGCTCGGCCTGCATTCCAGAGCAGCATCTAACCCACAGCGAGCAGACAGGGCCCAGTAAAGAGGACCAAGAGAGACGTCACTTGGTGTCATCCGATGGCCCCCCAGCCATCCACCCAAACCCACGCTTTTAACTGTTCTGAGTCATTTGTACAGGTCTCGTTTCTATCTCCAAGGGAGGTTATTGTCTTGTGGTAACAAGTGAATATCCTTGTGCAGGAATAAAGTGATCAGTAAGACGAGATTTATGGGTAGATCAGCACCCAAACCTGCTTTCAAAAGCTCTTCTCTGTTTTCGTGCTTAGTAGCAGAGGCTGCAGAAATGCTGAAGCTCATTTCCTCCCCAGCCAGTGAGCTGGGCATGCCCGAGACTTTGCTCCTTGCAGGATGGCAGAGTGACTGTTGTGAGCCTCCTTACGTGGAGGGCGACGCTTGTGATGGCTCTCGCTCGTCCCAGGCCACAAGCCAAGGTAGTCAGCATTTTTGTATTAAAAAATACAAAACTTCACAGTGTCCGCTCTAGTCGTAATTTGTCTCTCTCTAGAAAAGTAGAACCCGAGGGCGCCTGGGCGGCTCAGTGGGTTAGAGCCTCTGCCTTTGGCTCAGGTCATGATCTCAGGGTCCTGGGATTGAGCCCCACATCGGGCTCCCTGCTCAGCGGGGAGCCTGCTTCCTCCTCTCTCTCTGCCTCTCTGCCTACTTGTGATCTCTCTCTCTCTGTGTCAAATAAATAAATAAAATCTTTAAAAAAAAGAAAAGTAGAACCTGGAAAGCAGTTTAGTTGTTGGAGGCCATGAGTTAGATGTGTGGCCGTTCACCAGATCTTCTTTCGACGCCATGCTCTCCTCCGTGCTCCCTACCCTCTCCCCCATCAAGAAACCCATTGCCGATAAATAGTAGAGCTTTATTTACCCCGGAAGAAAAAAATCTGGTATGAAAAAGCCCTGGTTTCAGTCCATTCTGTAGGGTTGAGATCTAGGTGCTGGTTATTCTTGTGGCCTTTGGGCATAGTTCTGGACTCTTTTCTTGCCCTGGGCCGGTTCAGCTGTATTTCAGCACAAATTTTCTTCTACTTTTCACCCTCTCAGGAAAAAAAGAGGGCTTTGTTCTCAGGGAATGATGAAACCATGCCTCTGGCCCTTCTCCACCACATTCTTGACACCTCTTTAATTTGTTAAACCTGAGGATCTGGTGAGGCTGAGCCTGAGCCTATAAAGGCAGGGCTGGGGCCTGTTTTGTCCATCGAGGATGTCAGGAGTCTTGCCCTGGGCAAAGTCACCAGCAAACTGAGGCTCGAGATCCAGGAACGAGGTCTGTTCAGGTCCTCGGCAACCAGTGCTGCCGCTTTAAGGCTTTGGGATGCCATCTGCCTCATCTCTTTCAAAGGCCATGAAATGGGATGTCTGGCAAACCAAAATGGAGCACTTCCTGGTCATCTTACCACGGACACTAAGCACCCTGACTTGATTTTATGATGGGATCGTCTGTTGCAAGTGGTTTGGACTTAAGTCTCAGGCGTTCTGCAAACCAGCAAATGGGTTTCATCTGAAGCCTGTTAGTTCCACCATCCCAGGGAACTTGAAAGGATACTCCCTGGTTGTTAGTTTCCAAAACTCTGGACAGAGTGGAGGTTCTGTTGCATAAGCTGACTTGTGTGGACGACGCCTTTGAAATGTTCCGCAGCCGGTTCTTATAGATTTCTGGAAGTTGATGGTGTCTTTTTGAATTTTCAGCTTTACTGGATGCCTAAAAAAGAATTGACCCAAAGTTGATTAATACACCCTTTCCACGTCTTACAGATGGATCGAGTTGTGGTCTGCTTCAGTACTTGGACGAGGGGCGGCCAACTGGTGTTCCATGGGCTCCATTTAGCCTGCAGATATTTTGTTTGGCCCACACAGTATTTTAAAAAATATTTGGATTAGATGCCAACGCTTAAAAACTGGGAGATTGCACATAAAAATACAGATTTCAGGCTTTCCTTGGAAAATCCAAGAATCGGCCACCCTGGGCCCCACGTTCTGCATGGTGGCTACCTGGAATCAAAGTCAAGGCTGGGCTGCTGTCGAGACCAGCTCCGTTAGAGAACGTCCCTGCCGTTTGTCCTCCCCGCCCCACCCCCGCCACACCTCCCTCCTGTCTCCTGAAGATGGATGGAGTGTGTCTTGTGTTTTGCCATCATGCCTGTGCTGTTGTTCCTCTCATAGTTGGCCGACCTCACTCAGTCAAGGTTGCTTTCTGACCTGTTAGGCATCTGAATTGGTGACCCCTCTTCCGGAAGGGCCACTCCCATCCGCGGCTGCCTAACTCAGCACTCGGTAGACAGCCGTGCTCCCGAGGTGTTAGCTCCTTCCATCTTCTTTCTCCCTCTTGGTAGCTGGGGGTAAGATTTTTTTTAAAAAAAGATTTTATTATGAACTGTTTGGGATATACACAAATCTAGAGTAGCACAGTGTACCCACGTACTCACCACTCAATGTCGACGGTTATCAACTTGCGGCTGATCTGGTTTCTTCCATACCTCCGCCATGTCCCACTCCCATTTCATTGTAGTATTTGAAGCAAATCCTAGACATCGGAAATTCTAGAGAGCAAAACCGTATCATGACGTGTGTAACTATGCACTGTGTGTCCCTCAGAGTAAAAGATTCTGAAAACACTCCTAATGCTCTTAGCACGTATGAAATTTCGTGAAAATGCTCTAATATCATGAAATGTCCAGTGTTTAAACTTCCTGTTGTCTCATACCTATCATAAAGGAGTTTTTTTTCCTTTGTTTTGTTTTCATTACTTTATAGGTTGTCTGAATCAGGATTCAGACCAGGCCCATGCCTTGTAAGGTGGGGTACCTTGGTTTCTCTAAGTCTGCTTTAATCTAGAGGTCCCCCCCCAGAGCTGTTTTTATTATTATTATTACTATTATTATTATTATTTTGCCATTTATTTGTTTGAAAAACCACCTTCTTTATCCCATGACACTTCTTACAGCCTGGCTTTTGGTAGTTAGAGTCCCGGGATGAGGTTAAGCATCCCTGTCCCCCCGTCTTCTCCATTCTCTGTAAATTGGCAGGTGACTCTAGAAACTCAGTTGATTCAGGTTCCACTGTTTTGGCCAAGATGGCTTCATAGCTGGTGGTGGATCCTTTTGGCAGGAAGCACATGATGTCAGGTTGCTTCTCTTTTGCCGACGTTAGTAACTGTTCGTAGTGCCTGGCTCTGTTGATTCAGTGGTGCGTTAATGGCAAAATGGTGATATTCTGTTCTAATTCTGTCTCCCCTTCCTCTTCTGTTAACTGGAAAACTTCTGTAAAGAGAAATGTCCCTTCATCAACAATGGTAGAATTCATATAGGGAAAGAAGGATGAATGCTTGATTCTTTCCCTTTACTTACCAGTTTTTAAAATAATGGGTTGGTTCCTTAATATCCTCCAGGGGCAATCAATTAGGGTTTTGTGAGGTTTTTTTGTGCCATTATGAATTCATAGATTTAAACAATTTTTTTTCCAGATTTTAATAGACTTTTTGAGGGTAGTTCCTTTTGTCCTCATCATTCCATGGATCTCAGTAATATGACTTCCTCTCCTTTCTTTCTCTGGCTTAGCAATGTGCTTATTCTGAGGTGTTGGGGAGGAAAGAATCCTACGTGTAGACTCAGGGTTAAGATCCCTAGATGCGTGAAGGGGAAATCATAAAACAGCGTTTGCGTGCCCGCTGGTGAAGGTATTCCTCAAAGCATTGAGGAGTCTTTCGCTTCAGAGCAGTTGGAGTTTGCAGGGCAGGAGAAAGTTATGTATTGATTAGGTATACAGGGCTGCCGTAACCAGAACCCAAAATTAACAGCAGCTTAAACAAGGTAGATGCTTGGCTTGCTTTCTTATAAAGCAGCATGGGCGTGAGCAGTCTGGGGCTGCAATACTGGCCATGAGGTGCCAAGACTAGGCTCCTTCTGTCTTATCATTCCACCATTTTCAGGGTGGTGCGCCCATCCGCATTGTCCAAGATGGCTCCTGGATGGAGGAGAGGGTGGGGATAAGCAGAAGGAAATGCATGCCCCTTCCTCTCAGTGGGGTAACCTGGTAATCTCATACATCCCTTCATCTGACACCTCATTGGCCAGAACCTTGTCACGTGACCACACTGAGCTGCAAGGGAAGCTGGGAAATGTAGTTTTGAGGATTTACATTTCCCAGTGACAAAACCCATTACTCTGGGTGGAAGGAGAACAGATTTTGGGTGTCTGCACATGAAGCATGATCGTAATGGGAAAATAACTCCAAAAAGAGGTTGGATATTTTGTAATCTTTAATGTTCTTAGGAGTTTTTTCATCTGTTCCACAAGTATTTATCAAATGCCTCCCATTTGACAAGTGAAGTTTTTAGGTTCTGCAGACACAGTCGTTCATGAAACAGATGGACCCCCGTCTTCATGGATCTTACCCCCTAGTTGGGGAATGAAGCAAACAGTTAAACAAATAGATATTATAATGTCCAGTGGCCATAGCACTATGAGGAAAATCTAAAATAGAATGAGGCCTCAAATGTCTAGTTGCTGATTCTCACCCAGATTCAGTGACTACTTCTCAGTCCAAGAACCACCAGAACATTTTCTTATCTTTTTGCCTGAATCGGGTTTCTCAACCTCAAGACTATTGACGTTTGGAGCTGGATGATTCTTTGTGGTGGGGCCGCCCTGTGCACTGTAGGACGTTTGTCAGCATCTCTGGCCTCCACCCACCTGACTCCAGCAGCCCACCTGCCTTGCCCCAGTTGTGACAGCCAGATGACCCCTGGGCGTGGAGAATTGCCACTAACAAAAAACCAGCAGTCTGAAGGATTTAGTGCCCGATTCTGGTGGAAACAACGCCTTTATAATGTTGAATGTTGACCAGACTCTCTGGTTTTTCGGTACGTGGGGGTCCACTCTAGAAAAAGCCTGTTATTTGTCGACTGGAGAATTCTTAGATCTTGCTGGGTGTGTAAAGCCACCAGGAAGCAGTTTCTCGCTGTGCACAGTGGATTTCCTGGTGAATGCCCGGGACAGTGGCTTCAGGGTCAGAAGTTGATGAGTAGTTGAAGTCAAAGGGAGCTTGACTTGGAGCCTGCTTTGCCTCCTCCTTGCTTGTGGCCTTGGGTGAGGCATGTGTGAAAAGTGCCCCACAAAAAGTGGGGAGGGCTGGCAGTGTGGGTGTGGCCTCCCCGAGCCCGGGGCTGGCGGGCCGGCTGCCTCCGGGAACTGCAGGGAGCCATCTTGTTTGGGACATTGGCCTTCTTGTTTGCCTCTGATCCACTGCTTGCTCATTCATTCATTCCCCCTTTGAAAAGATACCCGCTGGGCACCTACTGTGTGCTGGGCTTTGTGCTGGGTGCTGGAACTCAGCAGCGAATCCAGTATACGAGGCCCCTCTTCTGATGGTCTCTAGCGGAGAAAATGTTCATCCAAAATCAACCAATAAATAATGAGGCTTTCGGCTGGAGCTCAGTGCTCTGAATAAAATAAAAAAGGTGATGGTCGAGGAGGGAGGGACTTCAGAGGAGGACAGGCAGGGATAGACTGCTTTTTGGGGAGGCGGCTTGGACCTGAGACCTGGAGGAGGAGGTGACAAAGGGAATTCCAGGCAGGTGGAACAGCACGTGCAAAGGGCCAGAGCTGGGAGGAAGCCTGGTTCGTGTGGAGGGCAGAGAGGGGTCTCGTGTCGCTGACAGCCGTGGCCAGGAGGGGACGGAGAGGGAGGTCTGAGGGCAGCCCCGACCACGTAGGGCCTCAGAGGCCACAGCAAGAGGCCTGGATTTGATTCTGGGAGGGAGGGGAAGCTGCTGGCAGATGGCAGGGTGGGTGTGTGTTTGCTAGGCCGGCGCGTCCAGGAAATAATTATGGCAATGGTCTCTCGCACTTAACGAGCACCTTTGGAAGGCCGAGACTAATTATCTCCCCTCGCAGCCATGAGCCCAGGCCGAGGAGCAAGGGAAGGATTTGTCTCAGGTCAGGGAGCTAGAGCCCAGAGGAGGCCGGCCGGAGGCATGTGCGTATCGGTGGCCCGAGAGTGTCATCCAGATACAGTTCGTCGACAGAATAGGGCATGGGCGCTCCCTCCATCTGATGAGACTCCAGAGAATGGGCTTTCGCGGCAGAGCCGCCAATCTGCCTGCCTCCTAGACAGCGCCCCGTGGATGCCCACCCCACTCTGTCCCTGTCTCCCCTCTCGGTAGGGCTGCCCAGGGAATGTGGGCATGTGGCCTTAGGCAAGGTACTTACTACCTGTGACCCCAACTTCCCCATTCGCAAAAGGGGGATCATAGTGGTGCGTTGGGTTTA
Source organism: Ailurus styani (assembly GCA_002007465.1). Taxonomy (NCBI): domain Eukaryota; kingdom Metazoa; phylum Chordata; class Mammalia; order Carnivora; family Ailuridae; genus Ailurus; species Ailurus styani. The sequence continues at coordinate 528,231 of LNAC01000171.1, read as the reverse complement.
AATGATGGACACGTGGCCAGTGCCTGTATCAGCGGCCGCGACAGGCACTGGGCAGGGGGTCACTGGCAGCTCGTCGTGTCCCCCGTCACCGTCCTCATCTGTCCAGAGCCAAGGAATGGCCCATCCCTGCATCTGGGAAGTGCCGGCCCCTCGTGTCCCCCGTCACCGTCCTCATCTGTCCAGAGCCAAGGAACGGGGCCATCCCTGCATCTGGGATGTGCCGGCCCCTCGTTAACATCCTCTCGTCCGTTCCGGGCGGAAGCCATCGGCTCAGACACCACCGGGAGCCTCCTCTCAGGTGCCCTGCCCCGTGCGCCAGACCCCGCTCATCCCCGAGGGAGGGGCGCGGGTGTGGACTGCCGCCTTGTCCTCACTCGCAGATGACTGGAAGCAGCCTACCTGCCTGTTCCCAAGACACAGTCCCCGATGAGGGTGCCAGGCAGCTGAGACAGGAATAGAGGGAGAGAGATCTCTTGCTGTTTGTGTTTTTATACTTATGGATTTCCTTTTCTTCTTGGCTATGTGCGTGTATTCCTTCGGAAAATTACAAAGGAACAAAGGGGACACAGTTCAGGTCAGAGAAATGATCCTGCAGGCGCACATGAAAGACGGGGCTTTCGAAATGGAAAGCTGTCGTCGGGCGTATGGGTTCCTCTCACCGTTTGGACACGAAGTTGTGCCTCTTGTCCGCCCCTCTCAGCTTTGCGTGGAGGATGCCATGTGGCTGTGCTGAGACTTCCTTGCCTCTGAACTTGAGCCCATACCATAACCTCCGCCCGGAGTGCATCCCTCCCCCTTGTGCCTTCCGGAGTGCGGCCAGCGTTTCGAGGCTCTACCCAGCTCTCTCCTCTCTGTAGCGGGGAGGGTTCTCCTTCCCGAGTCCTGGCGACGCACACGGCCCTTGGCAGCTGCTGTCCGTCACTACACCTCTCAGGTGTTTCCGTTGTTTTTCCCTCCTGGCTCAAGTCCAAGTCTCTGGGTGAGGACTACCATCTCTGCCTTGTCTGCACCCACGACTGCTCCTGCGATGGCTTTGCACGTAGTAGGTCCTTGGCAGCATTTGCTCTTGCCCCTCTTTGCTCCAAGCCTCGCCCAGCTCCCTGCAGGTAAGACGTATGGAACTGAGTGAATGTCCGAGAATGGACATCATATGCCGCCTGGCTTTTAAATGACGTGAGACTGTTCATCCTGAAACAACAGTAATACTTATTTTTAATAATAATCCTAACTAATACTTCGATGGCACTCATGGCATGCCAGGCACTCTGCTGAGACTTTACCGTGCTAACTCATTTAACCCTCGCAACAGCTCCTGAGCCAAATACTACTATTACTTCCATTTTAGAGGTGAAGAAACTCCAGCCCAGAGAGGTTAGGTGACTGACTGAGGTCACACAGCCAGTGAGTAAATGTGCAGTTGTTATTTCTCTATGCGTTCTTGAGGCGAGATGCTGCCTCTTTCCGTGGAAGTTCAGGAGTGGAAATAAACGGTGACACCTGCTAGCAAGGTTCGAGAGTGCATGAAAGCGGGGGACAGCCCGTGTCCCTGTCCCAGAATCAGGCTTCATCAGGACATCTTTGGAACCTAGAGCTGTGAGCTTTTCAAAGGACCTGAGACGTCCTTTGAGAGACTCGAGGGGCGGTGGTAAGTAGAGGAATAAACCTCTAAATCCAAAGACAGAGCTGCAGAACGGAAGTGACGGCTGTTTAACAGAACGCCCATAAATGAAAGATGTCAGCAGTCACCTTCGGCCTTCCCAGCAATGGTTTCGTGACATTCAGTGTGAGTGATGGGGGCATCTCCACGCCGGGGCCTGGCGTTTCCAAAAGGAGCGGTGCCTCGGCCTTGACCGTCCCGCGGGGAGGGTGCACAGCATGGGGAGGCGGCGGCGGCGGGGCCCCGGGATCCCCCCCGCCAGCCCCAGCTGGGGCAGGCCTTCCAAAATGCGCTGGCCCCGGGGCCCACGAGCAGATCGATTTCTCGCCTGCAGCCGGCCGCCCTGCCCAGCGCTCAGCCATCCGGCAGCTGTTGTGACAGCAAAGCCCGGTGCCATGGAAACGATTGTGCGAGCCCGGAGCCGGCTGCCCGGGAGCGCGTGTGCGCGGCGGCCTCCCTGCCCGCGGCCCGGACCTCTGCTGGGCTCGGCCGGGGCTGGCTTCTGCGGGGAGACCCGCGAGCCCCTTCCCTGCCCGCGCCAGGAGGCCGGCCTGGCTGGCACGCGCCCCTCCGCTCTCCGCCGGGCTGCCTGCCAGCTCCCGGCTCCTCCCGCCGATGGCGTCCCCGGGCCCGGCCGGCCGAGAGTGAGGTGGCCGGGGACGCCCGGAACGGGCAGCCGAGCCGCCCGGGCTCCCCTCCGTCAACAGCGCCGTGTTTGCAACCCCGGGGCTGGCCAGGGCTCTCCCCGCCAGGCCTCCCTCCCGTGGCGCTTCCAGGCGTTTCTGGGGGTGGAAAACAGAAACCAGCCCTGTGTTCTCCAGGCTGCCAAGCTTCTGAGGAATTCCTGCCTCAGCCCAGGAACTGGAACTCCCTTCTCCTGCCGACCCCCGGGCCCCTTTCGGAGACTGGTACCGGCTCCCCACCCTGGCGGGCGTCCTGTTTCACTCTGATCAGAGAGAAGGTTCTAGAGAAGGTCTCCTGCCCCCTCTGCAGTTGTCGTCCCTTGACTCACCCGCTGTTGGGTGCTGCCCCCCCAGGATGGCCTCTTGGCCCTTGACTGTGGCCAGAACTACCCGGAAAGAGCTCCCTGAGTTCACACTCCAGATCACAGCCCTGGGGCACTCGCTGCTCTGCGGGAGTTGCTTAGCCTTGCGGGGGCCCCCGTGTGTGGCTGGTGTCGGCAGAGGGACGGAAGTAGAGCCCTCTGTTGAAAGTCACCCTTGCTGAGGTGGGGATGCCAGGGAACCAGGGAAGATCGGGGCTCCTTCACGCCAGCCGGTTCCTGAAGGAGCAATGGGGCGGGGTGTTTTCCTGTGGAGGTTGGCACCGAAGTTTCTATTTTGGAAAGTTGGGCATCCTGGCCCAAACTGTTTGCCCTTGAGTCTGTTCCACTCAACACATCTGCTGAGTGCCTACTGTGTGCCAAGCAGAAAGCAGGGGAGAGGGGATCGGCTTAGTGAGTCGTCCTGTGGTTTGCAGTAAGGGGCGCATAGGTGTGCACACGTGGGCGTGCGTGTGCCCACAGCTGCGCATGCCGAGGAACAGCCCTGCAGCCAGCACGGGCAGGAGAAGGCCCTTGGCCCCATCAGGTTCTCCTTGGACTTTGGGGTTAACGCCGATCATTTTAGGCCCAAACAGAAAGCTCTGTCTTTACCATTAAACCAAGGTTTACGGGCGAGGCAGGAATGCAGGGCAGGGTGGTTTCGAGTTTGCGCCCTGGCGTCACCGCCTACATTTAGACCCTGGCTCGGCCTCCCGCTGGCTCTGTAACTCCCAGTCCCTTCAGCAATCCGGGCCTGGGTTTACTGACCTACAAAATAACATCTTCTGGTGGGGCCCCGTGAACACGGCCTGGTCAGCGTGCGTCGATGTCTCAGGACGGGGCCTGGCAGCCCCCAGCAGTGCGCACCGAGCCCTGCGGCCAACCCGGTACGTTGATGGGGGCTGGCGAGTGAGGGGAGGGCCCCAGGCCGTGGATCTTGCAGCGAGAGTGGGGATAATACGGGCGACAGAAATGTGTTGCACGTGGGGAGACAGACCATGAAAGAACAGGTGCTGCGAGGCAGAGTCAGTAGGGAAGGCCTCTCGGAGGAGGAGGCATTCTCCTGCCCCAGGTGAGCTCGAGGCCCCTCCCCATCCCCTGAAGGGGCGCTGCTTCCTGCTGCTCTCCGGGCACTGGCTCCCGTGGGAGGCAGCACGGAATGGTGCTCATCTGTCTTTGTTGTTCCTTGGCTCTATTCCCTACCTGCTCCCCCATCCTCCCTTACCCGCTTCCCCACCCCCTTCCTCCTCTGCCCCCCCTTCCCTCCCTCCCTCCCT
>LNAC01000171.1:428778-514873 GCA_002007465.1 Ailurus styani | reverse complement strand
AAGGAGCAGGAGATCGGCTTCGGCCATGTTCAGTTTGAGATGCCCAGTGGGCAGTTAGATGTTTGAGCCTGAAGTTCAAGGGTGAGGTCTGGTGCTGAAACATTAATTTGTCAGGATATAGGTAGTATTTTAAGGCCCCGAGGGAATGGTCTGACAGTGCCTTCTGCTCTTGGGTTTGGAATAAGCCACCGTGGAGTAGAGAGAGGGAAGTAGAGTGAGGAAGCTACAGTAGGGGCACGGCACCCGAAATTTGGGGGAGTGGGCCTTTTTGCTTCAGGTGATGGCCTGAAATGCAGGGTCCAAGCTGTGTTTACAGAGGAGGAGAGGGGAACTGGTTAGTTGGTCCCGCGCCTAACCCCCACCAAACCAACTCTGTTGGAGCCCAGCACTGGGGAGTGCAGGCTTGTAACTGCACCACCGTTGGAAAGCTGTCATCTTTCAGCGATGTTGGCCTTGAAAGGGAGCCCGTGCTTTCCTTAAAGAGCATCCTGCTTTACCTCCTGGTGCCGCTAAAGCTGCATCCAGTGACAGCTGAGTCGCTCCCTGTAAGAACGTAATCCCAGGAAAGGTTTCTCATTGCAGGCACTCAAAACGAACCCTGGCCTTTGACTTTGGCCGTTTAAAGAGGATCGTAGAGGGGAGTGTATGGCTTATTGAAAGTGAAGAGAAAAAGTGATCTAAGAGAATGGCTTGTCATGTAGACAGCTCATGAGTCCTTTTTAAGGGCCTTCAGTGCTCAAACTGGGTAGGAGCTATAAAAATAGTAACTTTTTCTCATCATCAACCAAAAAAAAAAAAAGGAAGAAAATGTGCAGTCTTACGAATTTGCATGCATGCACACTGAGGTTATATCACTTGTCAGAAGGAAATAGCTTTCAAGTTAGCATATATAAAAGCCTGAAGGAGGAATACTTTTGAGTAGCTTTTTCATGAAATTCTGATTTTCTTTGCAGAAGCTAGCGTTTTAAAATGTTCTCTCTTTGGTTGGCCCTGATTTGCAACTCAAGGGTATAGAGGCACCAGGGCTGTTTTGTGTAGCTTAGAAAAAAAGAAAACCCACCAAAACCTGCTGCTGCCCATTGATCTCAAAGACCCTCCTTTCTTTGCACCAAGTCCCTCCTCTCAGGGCCTATTAACACTGGTTTGGGGTTAATTCTGGCACAGTTGTTAAGATGATACAGAATGTGGGCTTAAACTACAGCCAGAGGGTTCAGTTCTGTCCTGGGTTCTGAGTGGCCCTCGGCTAAGGGATGATATTCATTAAATGGATGATATTAACATGAGTTGGAAGCATGATAGAGGTCAAAGGTGATTTTTTTTTCTTCTCAAAAATGGTTTTGCAAATCTTTTTCAGAGCTGATAGACACACACCTTAGCTGGATACAAAACATATTATGAAACAGAATGACTGTGATCTTTGATCCGAGAAATCAAAGTTAAAGGTAATTGACATCTTCTGCTTCTCCTTTTGTTTTCCAGCTGTGTGTTTCCTTAACTTGAATTACTTGTAGTAGAAGAAAACTTTTCCAACCGTCCTCACAGACACCACTTCCTGCTCTTAAGGGCTGGACCCCACCACTCTGTAAGGGGACACCCCTGGGGGCCTTCCCTGACACTGTCTAGAAGCTTGGAGCATCCAGGTTGGGGTGGGGAGGTGGGGATGAGGCTCTGGGAATTTGCATGTTCTCCCAGAGGTCGCCTCCGCCTCTCCCAGGAGGCGCACAGTCAGGTCACGTTCCTGCACTTGAACAGTCCTGCTCTGCAGTGGACCAGCTTTTTGGTTTTGTGCAGCTTTGCTTGGTGGATCCAGTTAAGTCAGACTCCATGTCAGAGGTAGGACGTTCTGCAGTGGGGAATGAGGGAAGGCAGGCAGAGCAGAGGAGCTGGGAGGCTGCTCTCAAAGGCTGCTGTGCTTGGTCTGAGGTCGAGCTGGTGTCCCCCCACCCCCAAGCCCAGCATCGGCACCCCTGAGCCCAGCATCGGGCCTCCCTCCGGGGAGTCTGGATTCTGGGCCTGCAGAGAGGAGCCCGGGAGCCACTGCAGACTCCACAGCGCAGGGTTCAGGAGGCCCCCGGGGGTCAGTGAGGCCCGATGCTCCACCTTTCTGCCCCTCGGCCGTGGGGATGTCACTGCTGTGACCGGAGCCTCTGACGTTCTGGGTAGACTCCGCACACGCAGCGGCTCCAACAGGGTGAGCCCTCCCCAGGAGTCAGCGCGTGGGCTCAGGGGCTTTTGGGCCTCCTGACCTCTCCCCAGCTCCCTGGGCTGTGGCTTTTGAAAGGCCCCTTTGTCAGAGAAAGTGGGCTCATTCCAGCAGGGCCCCGATGAGTTGCAGCGCACTGGTGAATTTTATCGCGCTTGCAGAGGCTGTGTGGGCGGCGTGGGGGATCCCCGAATCCTGTTGCCCAGAGGGTGGGCTCTGTGGAGCTCCTAGCCCTTCCCAGGAGCAGCACATAAGGGGCTGTGGGCAAGGCGTGGTGCTCTGGCACCTTCCCCAACAGGGCCCATCAGACACGGTCCACAAGCCATTTAACCAGAGTCCTTCAAGGGCCTTTTGTCTGTGCTTCTCCCGTCCCTGGTATCAGCACTCGGGAATGCTTCTGACCTTACGGGGGCCTGGGAGCTTTGGCAAGGGCCTCGGATCTTCAGGGCCCCAGGGGAATTTACCACCGTGTACTGCGTAGACCCCACCCCCGGCTTTGGGGTTCAGGCCTGTCAAGGGTTTTGTCTTTTTCACTCAGCCTCTGGCGGTCTGGCCTGGCCCCTGTAGAAAGTTCCTTACTGTTCCCAAGTGCCCCCAGAGCAAACAGCAATGGCTGGGAAAGTTGCTTAGCACGCAAAAAGCAGGTTCCTGGGAGAATTTGTTCTCAGAGGGCTGATCTTTTCACTTTTGCTATTCAAATCCCAGGAGAAGGCCCAGGGCCGCTAGCCACCTTTCCTTCTGAGCCCCTTTCCACAGGCTAGCGGGGAAAACAGGCCTGGTGCGCCCCCTTGGCTGTCCGAGCAGCTTTCCCCTCAAGCAGTTGGGACAAGACAAGGCACACTCCTCCCGTGCTTTCTGGTCCTGCCTTCTCACCCCAAGCCTGGGTCTCGGGAGTGAAGAGAGCAAAGCGCTGTGGGATGGGATGGGATGGAGGAGGAGGGCAGGTGGGTGTGGGGCGGGGCCGCACCCGTTCTGGCTCTCAGCCTCTTTGGCCTTAAGGGATGCAGCCTCCCCAGTTCCCATCTAAGCCTGAGGAGTGCCTTTCTGGCTGTGGCCTTTGTGGCCGGCCCCAGACTCTCGTGGGCACTCACATGATGTAACCAGATTTTAGAAAACATGCTTGAGGTTTGGGAGAGAAGCAGGATGGGGTCTGTCCACTCCTTCCTGTTGTTGCTTTCTCGGGGGATGAATTTCCAAAGTCAGCAATTAAGGGGGCAAGGCCTAGAGTCAGAATGACTCTTCACAGCCTTTTAAATTAGACCTGCCGTAGATCGGTGTGGTTTTCTCTACGCGACTCTGAGCAGTCATTCTTCCGCAAGGTGAAGCCTGAGAACCTCTGAGCTCAGCTGAAAGAAGGAAGTCATCGTGCAAGTGTCTGGCCCTTCAGGTTAATCAGAAAATTCCTAGGGCAGAGTGGGATGCTAGCAGAAACCCAGGTTTTTAGAAATAAACACCTAGAATTGTTTGATGAGCCCCCCTAGTAGGAGGCACTGACGTCTACAGTTTCCACTTTCCAAAAGTAGGGGAAGAAAACACTGCGTTGCTGTTCTTTGCCAGTGATAGGGATGAGGGGTTGGTACGCAAAGTCTCTAGCCAGTTGGTAATTGGTCTATTCAAATCTGGCCCCCTGGCCTGTTATGGTTAAATAGTTTTATCAGCACACGGCCCTGTCCATTTGCTCACGCTCTGTCTGGGGCGGCTTTCACACCACGATGGCAGAGCTGAGCAGTTGAGTGAGGGGCCGTCTAGCCCATGGCATTGAGAATATTTTTGTCTGGCCCTTTCTAGAAAAAGCTTGGTGATCCCTCGTGTATTCTTTTCATGCCTACAGCCGTTATTAGACTAGTTATATTTTTCTTATTATGTTACCAGTTTGATTTTTTGGGGAGTGTTAAAGAGAAAAATGTATAATTGTAATAATACTTACATCTGTCAATCTTTTCCTTTCTGGTTTCAGCCTCAGGGGTCAGGGTTAGAAATCACCCTGCGGTGGCACCCATGTTCATCAGTATTTTCAGCACAGTCCTCGCTCTAAGGGTGATAAAAGGTCAGGGGTGCTTGTGGTAGAGTCAACACCATTGGCCTCAATTGTGTTCTGAGAAAGTGATACTCGGTGACCGCCTTAACCACTCGGCACATGGCCTTCTCTGCTGTTAACTTAGCAGGGGCTGCCCTCACCTTTTCCGGACAGACACAAAAGACACTGAGGACCCCAGGGCCATGGAGGAAAGGTGAAGGTGATGACTACTGAACTTAATAGCACAGTGTCTTTACCAGTTGTGTAGCCATATAGTGTTGAGGTTAATACATGGGCCCCGAGTTCAAATCCTGATCCCATCACTTGGTAGGGCTGGTGACTGCCTCTCTCCATCTATAAAACAAGGATAGTATTACTAGGTTTGGTATAAGAAAAACTCAGCATTTATTACAGTGCTTGGCACATGGTTAGCTTTCAGTAAATATGAATGGCTTATATTCTTTTGTAGAGAAAAGGCTCCAGACAAGTAATAGGTGGGCAACCCATTTGTCAATTAGGTGACAGAGGAAAATCTGCTTCCCCAAACCAAGTGACCTAGGCTGCTGGTGTGGGGTCCCTGTGGGGGGACGAGACGCACGCACTAGGCACGTGCTGTGTGCACGGTGCTATGCACAGCACCATGGAGATACAGTGAACGCAGATAACCTGGCCCGGGAGTTTGCAAGCAAGGCATCTTGAGAAGTCAGCATTTGCTTTTGGAGGGAGTGAGGGCCCAAGGAGTAGGAGATGGCTTCCATGAAAACGTGGCATTGGCACGGGGCAGGAGGGAAGTCAGGGTTGGGACAAGGAGAGGGGCTATTCAGAGAAGTACACATGGCCCAGTTTGAGACAAGGTGGGAGGAAAGGTACAGAGGTTGGCATAGGATAGATGCTCAAAACATTTACTGAATGAATGAAACGTAGAGGGCTGACCCAAGTTCAGCACTCAGACCTCAGTCAGAGCTGGGGACCATGCCCAGAGCTGTCAGTAGGACCTAAGGCTACTTAACCCCTTTCTGAGCTTCCTTTTTCTCATTAAGTGTCAGTGAGCACTTCCTCTGTCCTGAGGCCCTGTTTAAAAGCTGAGGATTCGGTGGGGAACAGAATATACCCAAAGCACTAGCTGGTGAATTCCTGGAACCAATGACTGGAGGAGAGGGAGAGTGAAACTGGGGGTGTGCACTGCAGAGAGCCCAGGCAGCCTTCCTGGAGGAGGGGGAGCAGAGCCTTGAATGAAGGAGTGAGGAGAAAGGCATCAGAGGTGGCAGGGGAGACGGCCAGGGCAGAGGCCTAGTGGGGTGCAGGTGAAAGCCCAGGTGGCCAGCCAGCAGCGGGAAGGGGAGGGCACAGGGAGCTGGGACCAGGTTTCAGGGCCCCTAAGAGGGCAGGTGGGGCCCAGAGCAGGGTTTTTGCATCAGGGAGACCTTAAGAGGGGGCAGTGAGGCCAAAGCCCAAGGATGAGATGCTACAGGGCTGAGTCCAGAGTCCCTTTTCCCCTAAAGGACAGAAGCTGGGGAAAGACCAAGGGAGGGGTTTCATGGTGGGCGCCAGGGAATCGATTCAGAGCACAGGGTGGCCTCGCTTCTCTTCCAATACCCTCAGCTGTGAAGGGGAGACCTCCTACAGGCAGGACGCCGGGCTCTGGAGGAAGCGGTGGAGCAGAGAGAGAGACCCTCCAAGCTCCCAGACCCATGGGGCTGCACTGCCGAGGCAGCCGCCTAGCCGGCTCTTCTGCTGTAGAACTCTCTCTCCTTGTACACAGCCAGGAGAGCATGCTCTGAGGTTTCAGCAAGCAAAGGTTCCTCTACCCAGCGAGGTTTCTGTGGGGTTCGAGGCCTCCCTTCGGGGCCTGACTGCACAGCTGCCTCCCCGCCCCCACCCCCAACCACATGAAGGTCTGGGTACACCGTGTCCAGAGCTTTTCCAGGCGCCACTATTAGCTTCTACCTGGAAGTAGCTTTCAGAAGGCAGGAGGGGAACGCCGCGTGGGCCTGCTGGCCGCATCTCCTACCTTCCATCCCCTCCTGGGCCCCTGCCTTCTGAGGAGGGAAACGACCCTTTAGCGAGGGCTGGGGTGCCAACATCGCTGCCTCCCAGCTATTTTTAGAAAGCCGAGGCGATGGAAAGTTTCCATTAGGGATCGACTCCTCTGGTTTCCTAGATTGAGAAAACAGGAAGCCCTTCAGAATCCGGGCTTTGAAAAGCTGCGCGTGAGGCCACACTGCCCCCCACCCCTTCTGCTTTCACTGCTGCCTCCCTGCCCAGCCGCACAAAGGCCTCCGGGCAGACCAGGCCCTGGTGGGGTGCGCACGAGGGCGGGCCTTGTGGCGGCCGTTCTTCGTGGGGTTCCTGTCTGTGGGACCCTGGGAGTCAGCTAGGCTGGTGCCCGGTATACAGTAAGTACCCACTGAACACTGGTTTGCTATGAAGTCATCCTCAGAGTTGCTAAGGAATCCACTTCCACAGTTTGCAGTTCTAATAGATACGAAATGTATCTGATAGGCATGAAAACATCTCAGCACATCGAAGGTGTGGATCTAATGCAAACCATACTATGAACACATGCCGTACTAGGCACGGTGACCATGTCCACACTTGCATTGTCTTATCCGAGCTCCTCCACACCCCTAGAAGGAAGGGGGGACGGTTTTGGACACGGTTTACAGATAGGGAGACTGAGGCAACATTTAGCAGGCAAGGAGGCAGTTGAGGTGGGATTCGAACCCTGGCTAGCCGGCTCCAGAGCCCAAACTCCCACCTTGTATCGGAACAAGAGAGCGGGCGCTTGGCTAGTTTCTAGCACAAAACGGAGCCAGCCAGCAGGGGCAAAGCACTCGTTCGGAGTCCAACCCCGAGCCTGGGGTTATCCAGATCGCTGGCAACAGCCACCGAACACCACCGACCAGGCGGGCGTGAGGGGCTTGCACGGACCCCTGTGCCGCACGGGGACTGAGTGGCACGCCCGGGCGGTTTGCTCCCCTGAGACGTGGAAGGCACGGGCACAGAGAGGTCAAGTCACGCCGCCCTTGGAGCAAGGGAGCCGAGGCTCAGACGCGCTGCTGCCGGCTCTGAGGCCGTTGGCATTTGCGAACCTCTTCCTGGGGGCTTGTGGGCTCATCCACGTGGGGATTGCTGGGAAAAGACACTGGGAGAAGACTCGGAGGGCTCAGCCTGAACATGGGGATAGTTTGAGCACATCTCAACAGTTAGAGACAGAAAAGCCAGGCAAAGATGAAACACCCAGGATGAGGAGGCTGGGGAGGGGCTGCAGGGGAACTTGGCAGAGCTTCCGTGGCACCCAAAAGGGGTCTCCTCTCCTCTCCTCCCTCGGACCAGTCAACCCATCCCACTGCACAAACCGGGGTGGACACACACCTTAGGGCGGGTGTTCACTCTGCCTTGGGTCTGGGCTGCCACCGACAGCGACTTTTACCAAGAAAGTCGAAGGAAGCCTTTTTGCCAGCTCCCCCCTTCGGAGACCTCACTGCCTTTCTTCCAGGGACCAGAGGCCTGGATGAGGGGCCAAGACGGGAGAAAAGAGCCAGCTTCTTGACGCCAGGGGCCGGCATCCCATTCCGGGTTCCCTGCTAGGGGGAGGGGGTGGCCGAATTTTCCGGACCCCTCAGAGGACATTTTCCCCTTCAAAGACTCTCAGTGTGATGCTTCACTAGTGTACGTGGGGGGAATTCCTGGTTGTGCTGAGACAGATTTTGTCTACACTGATGGCTCATCTTTGTGGTATTCCCATCTGCTGTCTTTGGAAAGGTCCCTCTACGGAGAACTGTATGCTCTGTGGGTCAACTAGGGTTTAGGCATGTAGTAGGATTTTCTGGATGCTAGAATCAGGGAAGGAGTTCGGTAGTCAGCAGAGAGACGGCACACACTTAGCACCTACCCTCTGGCCCAGCACCATTTCTGCCACGATTTTTAAAGTTACCTTCACAAACGCCTCTAGCACAAAATAGTACCATCCAGGAAAAAGAGCAGAGGGAGGCCTTTCTCAGGTTACAAACCGTCGGACGTGTTACCAGAACCAGAGCGTGTTTTAGAAAACGGCCCCCTGTTCAGGGTCTAGAAAGCTAAGCTGATGCGTGTTGTTGGTGCCCGCTCACTCGCCCCTTCTCTCTCTCTCTTTCTCTCTCTCTGTTCTTTTGTAGTTAATGAAATTATCAGGAAGGAGTTTTCAGGACCTCCCGCCAGAAATCAGACGTAGAAGATGCCATTAGCAAGACACCTTCCGTATCTGACCCCTTGGAGCCTTCCACTGCCCTCACCTTCCGTTTCCTTTACTGTACATCTCCTGGCCCGGAGGCCACGCGCGGGACAAGGTCCTGGCAGAAAGCTGACCCTCGATTAAGGAGCTCACCCCCTCTCTGTGTAAACACCAGAGAGAACACTCTGCCTTTTGATTTTGGGTTTAAATCCCAGAGAGCACCTCGGTTGACTTTCCTGGTGTCCCATCCAAAAACCTTAAGTGCCTGCTGACCAAACACACAAGACAGCACGCCGGACCGGCCCTGAGAACGGAGCGACCGGAGCTTGGGGCGCGTGGGCTGGGCTGGGGGACGGAAGACGTGGGCCCCGTGATTAAACCCCAGCCCTGCGTTCGTTTTTCCAGGTCACAGACACAGCTCCTGTACCTTTTGAAGGAAAGGAGTTTTCAAACAGAGCCACCCAAGCAACGTGACCCGAGCGAGCCTGGCTTCCGGGCTGAAGAAAAAACCAGAAGCCGGACCGTCCTCCTTAGTGACCGCCTAGTCCCGGCCACGGTCGGGCCACAGCTCAACCCTTACTGGTCCGTTTCCTCATTCTGAAGCAAGACTGTCTGGCCCACAGAGGACCGCTTAAAACTCAGCCTTAAGTTATGACATGTGTCCGCGTTGGTTACTTTTTGTCTCCGCTTCAGACAGCCGGCCTGGGGTGGCTGGCGTGGGGAACGCTGTCTGGGCCCGCTGCTCTTCACCCCTGCAGGGAGCAGTGGGACTGGAGCAGGGACCCCAGGCCGCGGCATGAGCACCCGGCCTCCGCAGGCCTGCAGGCCGAGCACCTTCTGCTAGTCTCGCTTGCTTTCTCCCTGGCGGCCGGAGCGCTTTCCCATAAACTGGTGAAGCAGAATCTCAAGCATGTGCATTGAATCCTGAGCAGGAATCCTGTAAGAGCTACCGCAACCAAACGAGGTGAACGGTGCAGGTGTTTTTGTGAAGTGTGGGAAGAGGCAAGCAGACGGCAGGCCTCAGGGTTTCTCTAAGTGGGTTCCCTGTGACCAGGATTGAACGCCCTCCCTGGCCTAGCCTCCGAGGGGACAACAAGCTCGGGCTTTGGCCCCAAAGTTCGCACCGGAGAGAGTCAACCCACATGCCTCCCTCCATCGGAAGCAGCTCTGCCCCCAGGGCGCGCGTGGCGATCTTCGCCCCCCTTGCCTCGAAAGCGCGCACCGAGTCCTCACACGTCCTCCTCCTTTGGTGCAGCTTTTGCAAACACCCCCAACTCTCCACGTTCTCGGCAGGGGAGTTTCTCATCACACAGACGTGGTCCTGTTTACCTTTACGGGGGCCGCCGCGGGACAAGCCAGGGATTGGTTTTCTGCCGTTCAGGGTGTTCCCCGGAAACTCACGCAGAATGCCACCTTCCTGGATCGCTCGCTCGGCGAGATGGGAGCCCGGGAAGAGAATCACGGCCTTTCAGGGCTCTCTGTGGGTTTTCAGAGTCCTGGCTTCCTCGTCCAGGTGGCCTGGAGGTTAAACCTTGCCCACCGCTGGGCCAGGAGCGCGAGGCTGACGACGGCCCGGAGGGTCTGGTGCTCTGGAGAGCAGACGGGGCCTTTCCATGGAGGCCTAGCGTTTATCTTCCCCACCACCTGGGGAGCGCTCTTCAAGCCCAAAGTTTGGCAAGATCCCCTTCTATACAAAATGCCAGTCAGAGCTTGACCGCTGTTGCAGAACTTCTGGGATGTGAAATTCTTCCTAATGAATAAAAAGATTCCTTATACCAGCAGCTTTACGTAAAGCAGTTTCTCTCCAGCAATATTGACTTCCCTGGGGGAAGAGGTAAAGTGGTGAGTGATCAGTTCTCACTTGACCTGGCTGGGAACCTTAACCTTTTTTTTTTTCTTTTTCTTTTTCTTTTCTTTTTTTTTTGCACATGAGGGAATTTGACCTTTCCTCAGTTACCTGAATGTTTTACCCAAGTGCCTTCCTGCTATTGTAGCAAAGTCTCTCTGCTTCGTTGTGCCTGGATGGGGCGAACAAGGGCTAACGTGTTTTCCATCAATCTTCCAGCTCAGTCAGCGGAAAGGGCCTCCCGCCAGTTGAGACTCTTACACGTATGCGTGTGTGTATGTGTGCGTCTCATGCACATGTGAGCTTTTTCTAAGACCTCCTAGCTGGATATTAGAGGAAGCACTTTCATAAACAAATATACCAAGTAACAAAGAGAAACCAAAGCATTAGTTTTGAGACCTAAACAGGCGAGAGAATGTGTATTAGGAACCGACAGCGATCAAGAAAGTTTGGTCGGTAACAAATGCCAGGAGGAAATTTTGCCAAGAGGAATTGCTCATGAAACATTTTCAGTCTGGGAAGAGGCAATAAGATCCTCTAAGAGAAGGAGAAAAATAAGGATGTCTAAGTGGTAAAGATGTGTGTGTTGCACGTGATAGAAGGATCTCAGGTTGAGGTTTGCACTTGCTACATCCAAGGTAAATATGTAGCACCACCGATAGGAATCTACCATGTTGCTGAATGTAGATTTCCAGAGTCTGCAAGTCTTCCTGTATTGTACAAAAATACTGCTGCTTCATAATATATAAGAGCGATCCAAACTAGTAGGTTATTAAATTTTATTTTCTTATCTGTATGTTTATGCTTTTTATCTGTCCTGAAAATATCACACACCCCTGTTGGAATTAGAAATATTTATAAATGGTTGAAATCTTTTTCAAGTGTTTCTTTTTACATATGTTGTTGATTTCCCCCCCCCAAGGGAAATGATGTATTCTTGAAATTGTGTGATTCATGCTAGCAAATAAACAAAACCCAAAAACCAAAACAAAAACCAAAAACCGACCTCCGAGTCGGTCAGTCACCTGAGTCTTAGAAGAAAGCATCTCTGGAGACAGAGGGACAGCTTTGTGAAGAAGGAACGGTTTGTGCTTGAGAAGATGTAGACTTCAGCTCTGAACCTGCATCTGCTCACGGAGGAGAATTGTAAAATGCTGAGATCCCCCAAAGCAGTAGTCTAGTAGGTGATTTTGATTTAAAAACAAAACTGCCTGCGTTGTAATGGGATTCTGGAAGAGTGCACGTTCACAGAACCCTAAGTGCAGGCTCCTGTTTACAGAGCTAACCAAATCCGGGTGGTAAGCCCCCTACACATTATCCGAAGGACCTGCAGGGTTTTCCAGCAGAGACACACCCTAGATGAATCGGGTTGATTTCTTCTAGAAGCTGGGAAGCACACTGGCGGGGCCTTTCTTGTTTACATCCAGTAGCCAAGACGTCGGTCTCAGGAAGCCAGCCTTGGCCAGTGCAGGAGCGGTCACATGTAGACAGATTGGAAGCTGATGTGTTCCAGTTGTCACTCGCAACTCAAGGGAGGGCTGAATGTGTTTATTTTCACGTCAGCCACTTTCCAAGTGCTTTCTCTCATTCACAATCGAAAGGCTGTCAGAGGTCCGCTTCACAATTTCGTTCGCGTTTACGAGAGTCCTGGGGGCTGTGACATTCTTGACGAGCTGGGATAAACTTAGTTTTTGGAGGGATAACCCTGTAGCGGGTACCCGACACATCCTAACCTCCCTCAAAGATGGTCCCTAAGCACGTCCCTTTGAACAGGAGAGGGGGTGCCGGAAACCGACAGCACTCTGCCTTGATGCAGCTGTCAGCAGACCAAACACCTGCCTGGCTCAGGGTTTGGGGGCGCTGGATGCAAAGCCGCTTCCTGCAGAGCGGGCGTTTCCAGCGTGGCCACTGGCCCAAGCAGACAGAGGCTGGGGTTGGGACAAGCTTAGCCCCCTGAGCATCTTGTCAAAGAAACATCCTTGTTCCCATTGCGTCTGCAGCCCTCAGAGGGGAGGAAGTGTTGACGATGCCCGAAGTATTGGCTCTCCGACAGACAGAATTCTCTCCAACGGGGTGGTGCTGGAAGGCTTGGGTCTTTAAAATCCCAACTGTTAAAGAAGTTTGAATACATCACATTCCTATGCGAAACGTTTTTAATCTCCAGTTTAATGTAGTTTATTTTTGCTATATGTAAAGTATTTTTATACGGCTTGTATCATGGTAGTTTAGCAATAAAACGGTTGAAAGCAATGGCTGCATTGGTGTATCTTTTCTTCGCTAGAGAAGCTGCTCAGATTTTCCCTTTGCAGCTGGAGTTCCCATAAGGAGCTTTGGCGTGTGTACATAGACCCTGAATATGTTCGATCCTCGTCTCCGTCCTAGGCAGTAGACACGATCCGTTTTACTTCTAACCCTAGGGCTCAGCAGCCACTTGCCCCAAGTGACAGAGCCACAAGGTCATCCTGGATTCGTCCCTTTCTCTCCCCGCTCCCATCATAGCAGCTCTGCTCTAATCGGTCTCTACACCTGTTTAGAAGTATCCCCTACGTAAAGAAGATTTAGAATGTCCCCCTTGGGCCAGCTCACGGAGGCTAACACAATGTTCCCAGCCAGCCGGGCTGAGCTGGTCATTGGAAAGGAAAAGCAGTTCTTTGCTTGAACATTTTACACAATTAAAAAAAAAAAAATCCCTTTTACCAAACCCACAAACAGAATTAGATACTGTAAATACTAGAACTTTCCAGCTGGCTTCCTCCTTACAACAGCTTCTCCCCCCCTCCCCACTCGGGTACTTTAGCTATTAAGAGGTTTGGAAGTAATCACTATTTAAGTCTTAATATTGTTCAAACTTCATCCACTGGTCAGTGCTGCCCTTAAGACCCGGGGAAGCGATATCCCTGCCTCAGGCCCTCTGCTGCAGACCACTCTTCCACACCATGGCCCTGCCTTGGCAATGCCTTCTTGGCAATTTTCCAAGCCCCTCTTCCAGGGCCTGGAAGCAGCAGTTCCCTATGGGTGGGGTGTCCCAAGCACACACAGGGCCCTGTATGGGTTCTGGCTACTGGAACCCGTGGTCCCCTCTAGTGACTGGGACCAGCAGGTTCCTATTTCTGCCCTTCAGAGCATAGGGTCAACCAGATGCCCCAAAGAGTTCTAGAACCCACACCTGTGGGGTTCAATCTCATTTCCAGAAAAGCTTCGTGGTGAAGAGTTTAATTTTTTGTGAAATTGGGTGACCAGAATGGTGCTGAAACATTGAGTTGCGGAAGTCCCAAATTGCTTATATAGACAGGATCCCCATAAAACACACTCTGTGGAATTCTGCCCCCTCAGAGGTTTTGCTGTAGCTGTGTACGCTGGCTGTCTTTAAATTAACTTTCCAAAAACTTTATGCTGCGTTTCCTGAATAGAAACCCAATCACCTTAGGCAGAGGACAAGGATAAAACTATACAGCCATTTAAAAAAATAACTCTGTGTTCTGTGTTTATATCTAACTCACACTTGGTAAACACAATTCAACCTGTGCCTCGGTTTCCCTAGGTATAAAATGAAGAATAGTTCCTGCAGCATAGGTATTGTTAACATTGTTAACAATAATTAGCTATTGACACAATATCCCACCATTTGGCAAATTTGATATTCACCTAAAGCTGGATCTCACTTTCTTAATATCAGGAAGGAAGTATTCAGAGCACTGATAATAGGTCTTGAACTTCTCACACGAAATTATTAAACCCAAAAACTTGAGCTTACCCGATGTTCAAATCCTGAAACAAAAGGGAAACTCAAAGGCGGCATCTAACTTCTCTGTTCAGGGCAACTTGGCAAATCTGTGAATGTCTGTTTCTACATGCAACAGCAGGATGTAGTTTTGTACTAAGGAATAAAAACACAACACTGGTTTAGTAACAGGTGGGAATATTAAAAAGCAGTAAGACTTACAAGAGCAAATGAAATGCTAACGACAACATTTTCAGGTTCACAAGTTGGAAGGAAATGGATTTCTTGGCAGGAGCAGGCTGAATATGAAATAATCCTGGGAAGGAGGCACAACCACAGGGACCATCAAGAAATAAGGCCAAACTTCTGGGGAAGATGGCAGAGCAGGGGGACCCTAAGCTCGCCTCCTCCCACTGAAAGAACTAGGCAACAGCCACATCAGGGTAAATAACCCAGAAACCGACACAAAGAAGGGCAGAACAGACTCTCCACGGCTAAAGGGAGAGAAGAGGCCACATCAAGGAGGGCAGGAAGGGCAGAGACGCAGTTGGGAGCTAAACGGACCGCAGGACTGACCACAGGATGCCACAGGTGCACAGAGAGGAGAGAAATAGACTCTGAGACTAGGAAGCTTGCATGGGAAAGACAAATCCCCATACCTTTTGGCTTTGAAAACTGGAGGGGCCAAATTTCAGGAGTTCTTACAATCTGCGGGGCTGAAAACCTAGACCTTTAAAGATCAACAGGCTCTGGGAGAGCTGGAAGGAGAGAGGAAGCGGAGTCCCTGCCCTTAAAGAGACAGCACAACAAACCAGCCTGTGGACAGAGAAGCAGCAGGTTGCAAACTGCCTGTGGTCTATGGGAGGGAGATCTATTTACTAATCTCGGAGCTGGTGCTGGAGAGACAGAGACACTTCTCCAGGAACAGAGGAGCTGGTGCGTGCTCTTTCCCTCCCCCTGCTTCCCGGCCTAGACACCCATGGGAAAGAGCAAGGCCACAACAATCCCTACCTAACTTGCTAACAGCATGCCCTGCCCCTGCGTCCTCCTGTGGACATATCCCCTCTCCCAGGCCTCCACCCCAGGTCTCCTCCCAGGAGACTTGTGCAAGCAGACTTGTGCAGACTTTGCTAGGGGTATCGGGGAGAACCCTAACAAGGAGACAGAAAACAGACTCAATCAGAGATGAAGAACTCAATAACTAAACTGAAAATACACTAGAGGGAATAAATGGTATACTAGAGGAAGCAGAAGAATGGATCGGTGACCTGGAGGACAGACTAATGGAAAGCAATCAAGCTGAACATGAGAGAGAAAAATAATAGGTGAAAATAGACTTAGGAAATGTAGCAACACCATCAAGTGTAATAACATTCACATTATAGGGATCCCAGAAGAAGAAAGGAGAAAAGGGGACATAAAATTTCCCAAATTTGGGGGAGGAAACAGAAATCCAGATCCAGGAGGCACAGAGAGCCAACAAAATCAACCCAAGGATGTCCACACCAAGACACACAGTAATTAAAATGGCAAAAAAGTAGAGATAAAGAGAGAATTTTAAAAGGAGCAAGAGAAAAGACAGCAGGCACATACAAGGGGAACCCCATAAGATTATCAGTTGGTTTTTGGGCAAAAACTCTGCAGGCCAGAAGGGAGTGGCATGATATATTCAAAGTGCTGAAAGGGAAAAATCGGCAGCCAAGAGTACTCTATCCAGCAAGGCTACCATTCAGAATAGAAGGAGAGATAAAGTTTCCTAGACAAACATAAAGGAATTTATGACCACTAAACCAGCCCTATAAGAAATGTTAAAGGGGACTCCGTGGAAAGGAAAAAAAAAAACATTAGTAGGAGTAAGAACAGTAAGAAACACAGAAGCAGTAAAATCATGTAGATCTATAAAAACAAGGGGAATCACAAAACAAAAGGACACCAAGTATGACACCATAAACATAAAATGTGGAGAGGAGAGGAGTAAAGAATGGGCTCAAACTTAAGTAATCAACTTACTATAGACTGCTACATGCAGGAGACCTTATATACCAATCTAATGGGAACCACAAGTCAAAAACTAGTAATAGAGATGTAAAGAACAAAGAGAAAGAACCCAAGTATACCAGTAAAGAAAACCATTAAACTGTTGAGGGAAGAGAGCAATAGAAGGAAGGAACAGAGAAGAACTAAAAAAACAACCATAAAACAAATAACAAAATGGCAATACATATCTGTCAATAATTACTTAGAAAATAAACAGAATATTCCAATATAAACACTTAGGGTAACTGAATGGATTAAAAAAACACACACAAAACAAGACAACAACAACAACAAAAACCAAAAAAACCAAAACCAAAACAAAACAAAAAACAAAAACCCCCCAAAACCCAAAAAACCCAAAAGTTAAAAACAAAAAATCCCCCAAAAACAAGAAACCAAAAAGCCAAAAACCCTAAAGAACCCCCCAAAACCCCAACCCCCCCAAAAAAACACAAAAAAACAAAAACAAAAACAAACAGGGGCACCTGGGTGGCTCAGTGGGTTAAAGCCTCTGCCTTTGGCTCAGGTCATGATCTCAGGGTCCTGGGATCGAGCCCCACATTGGGTTCCCTGCTCAGCAGGGAGCTTGTTTCCTCCTCTCTGCCTGCCTCTCTGCCTACTTGTAATCTTTCTCTCTCTGTCAAATGAATAAATAAAATCTTAAACAAAAAAACAAAACCCGTCTATATGTTGCCTACAAGAGACTCATTTCAGACCTAATGACACCTGCAGACTGAAAGCAAAGAAATGGAAATGTATATATCATGCAAATGGGAGTGAAAAACTAAGGAAGCAATACTTATATTGGACAAAATAGACTGTAACAAGAGACAAAGAAAGGCACTATATAATCATAAAGGGGACAAACCAAGAAGAAGATGTAACAATTGTAAGTACTTATGCACCCAACATGTGACCACCCAAATACATGAAGCAGTTAATAACAAACATAAAGGAAGTAAACGATAGTAATACAATAATAGCAGGGGACTTTAACACCCCACTTATAACAATGGGTAGATCACCCAAACAAAAAAAAAAATCAATAAGGAAACAGTGGTTTTGAATGACACATTGGACAGATGGCTCTAACAGATATATTCAGAATATTCCATCCTAAAACAGAATACACATCCTTTTCAAGTGCACATGGACCATTTTCCAGAATAGATCACGTACTGAGCCACAAAACAAATCTCAACAAATTCAAAAAGATCAAAGTCATACCAAGCATCTTTTCTCACCATAAGGCTATAAAACTAGAAATCAACCATAAGGGAAAAAATCTGGGGAAAAGACACAAATACATGGGGTTAAGTAACAGGCTCTCAAACAATGAATGGATCAACCAAGAAATCAAAGAAGAAATCAAATACATGGAGACAAAAATGAAAACACAATGGGCCAATATCTTTGGGATGTAGCAAAAGCCGTTCTAAGAGGGAATTTTATAGCAATACAAGTCTATTTCAAGAAGGAAGAAAAATCTCAAATATACAACCTAGCCTTACACATCAAGGAGCTAGGAAAAAAAAAAACCCAAAACCAGTAGAAAGAAAATAATAAAGATTAGAGCAGAAATAAATAAAATAGAAACTAAAACACAACAACAGTAGAGAAGATGAAACCAGGAGCTCATTCTTTGAAAAGATGAACAAAATATAACCTTTAGCCAGACTCATTTAAAAAACATGGGGTGCCTGGGTGGCTCAGTTGTTAAGCGTCTGTCCTGGGATCGAGCCCCACATTGGGCTTCCCGCTCGGTGGGAAGCCTGCTTTTCCCTCTCTCACTCCCCCTGCTGGTGTTCCCTCTCTCACTGTGTCTCTCTCTGTCAAATAAATAAAATCTTTAAAAAATAAAAAAATAAAAAAGAGGAGGGGGACTCAAAAACAAATGAAAGAGGAGAAAGAACAACCAACACCACATATATACAGAGGATTATGAGAAAATTATGAAAACCTATAGGCCCACAAATTGGACAACCTAGAAGAAATGGATAACTTCCTAGAAACAGAGCTTCCCAAAACTAAAGCAGGAAGAAATAGAAAATTTGAACAGACCAATTACCAGCAATGAAATTGAATCAGTAATCAAAAAATTCTCAACAGGGGGCACCTAGGTGACTAAGACTCTTGATTTTGGCTCAGGTCATGATCTCAGGGTCATGAGATTGGGCCTTGAGTTGGGCTCCGTGCTGGATGCGGAACCTGCTTAAGAGTCTCTCTCTCCCCCTCCCCCTCCCTGATCTTGCTCTCGCTCTCACTCTTTCACTCTAAAACAAACCCAAAAGAAATAAACAACAACAACAACAAAAAAAACTCCCAACAAACAAAATTCCAGGACCAGATGGGTTCACAGATGAATTCTACCAGAGTTAAAGAGTTAATATCTATTCTCAAACTATTCCAAAAAATAGAAAAGGAAGGAAAGCTTCTAAATTCATTCTGAGACCAGCATCACCCTGATACCAAAACCAGAAAGTCACTACAGAAAAAAAGAGAACTATAGGTCAATATCTCTGATGAACATAGATGCAAAAATCCTCAACAAAATGTTGGCAAACCAAATCCAACAATACATTTTTTAAAAGTTATTCACCATAGTCACGTGGTATTTATTCCTGGGATGCAGGGGGTGGTTTAATATTTGCAAATCAATGTGGTACATCACATAAGAAAAAGGATAAAAAAACATATGATCATTTCATTAGATGCAGAAAAAGCATTTGACAAAGTAAACATCCATTCATGATAAAAACCTTCAACAAAGTAGGCTTAGAGGGAACATATCTCAACATAATAAAGGTCTTATATGAAAAATCCACAGTGAACATCATACTCAATGGTGAAAAATAGTTTTTCCTCTAAGATCAGAAGTGAAAGATGTCCACTCTTGCCACTTATATTCAATACTGGAAGTCCTAGCCACAGCAATCAGACAACAGAAAGAAATAAGACACCCAAACTTGTAAAGAAGAAGTAAAACTTTCACTGTTTGAAGATGACACGATACTGTATAATAGAGAAAACCCTAAAGACTACCAAATAACTAATAGAACTGATAAATGAATCCAGTAAGGGTGCAGGATACAAAACCAATATACATAAATCCACTGCATTTCTACACACTAATAATGAAGTAGCACAAAGAGAAATTTAGAGAACAATCCCACTTATAATTGCACCAAAAATAATAAAATACCTAGGAATAAACTTAACCAAGGAGGTGAAATACTTGTACTCCGACAGGTAAAAAACACTGATGAAAGAAATTGAAGATGACACAAATGGAAAGATATTCCACGCTCACAGATTGGAAGAACAAATACTGTTAAAATGTCCATACTACCCAAAGCAATCTACAGATTTAGTGAAATCCCTATCAAAATACCAACAGCATTTTTCCACAGAATGAGAACAAGTAATTCTAAAATTTGTATGGAACCACAAAAGCTCCCAAATAGCCAAAGCAATCTTGAAAAAGAAAACTAGGTCTCATAATCCTAGATTTCAAGATATGCTACAAAGCTGTAGTAATCAAAACAGTATGGTACTGGCAGAAAAAAAGACACATATACCCTTGATCATATGGTCAATTACTCTTTGACAAAGGAGGCACAAATAAGCCGTCGGGAAAAAGTCTCTTCGACAAATGGTGCTGGGAAAACTGGACAGTTACATGCGAAAGACTGAAACTGGACCACTTTCTCACATCACACACAAAAATAAACTCAAAATGGAATCAAGGATCTAAATGTGAAACCTGAAACCATAAAAATCCTAGAAGAGAGCACAGTCAGTAATTTTTCTGACCTTGACTATAGGAACGTTTTTCTAGATAGGTCTCCTGAGGCAAGGGAAACAAAAGCAAAAATAAACTATTAGGACTCCATCAAAATAAAAAGCTTCCGTGCAGCCAAGGAAACTATCAATAAAACTGAAACAACCTACTGAATGGGAGGAGGTATTTGCAAAGGACAGAGTCAATAAAGGGTTAGTATCCAAAATCTATAAAGAACTTGTACAACTCCACACCAAAACCCCCAAATAATCCAATTAAAAATGGGCAGAAGACATGAACAGCCATTTTTCCAAAGACATATGGATGGCCAAAAGACACATGAAAAGATGCTCTACATCATTGATAAATCATCAAGAAACTGCAAATCAGAACCACAATGAGATATCACCTCACACCTGTCAGAATGGCTAAAATAAAAAGAGACAGGAAACAACAAGGGTTGGTGTGGATGTGCAGAAATAGGAACCCTCGTGTCCTATTGGTGGGAATGTGAACTGGTACAATCACTCTGGAGATTCCTCAAAATATTAAAAATAGAACTACCCTACAATCCAGTAGTCACACTACTGGGTTTTACCCAAAGAACATGCAAATGCTTATTCAAAAAGATATTCGAACCCCTGTATTTATTGTAGTGTTGTCTATAATAGCCAAGTTACGGGAGCAGCCCAAGTGTCCATCGACAGATGAATGGATAAAAAAGATGTGGTATATATACACAATGGAATATTACTCCACCATAAAAAAAAATAATGAAATCTTGCCATTTGTAACAACATGGATAGATCTGGAGATTATAGTGCTAAGTGAAATAAGTCAATCAGAGAAAGACAAATACCATATCATTTTACTCCTATGTAGAAGCTAAAAAACAAACAGAAGGGACAAACCGAAAAAGAGATCCTTAACTATGGAGAACCACCTGGTTGTTGCCAGAGGGGAGGTGGGTGGGGGATGGGTGAAACAGGTGAAGGGGATTAAGAGTACACTTATCATCATGAGCACGGAGTAATGTATAGAATTGTTGAATCACTACATTATATACCTGAAACTAATATAACCACTGTACGTCAACTATACTGGAATTAAAAGTTTAAAAATTTTAAAAAGGAAAAAAGAAATCAGTCATTTTTTGTTTGAGCAGCCTGGGTAGCTGAATGAAGTACAGGAGGCCCATTTGCTGAACAAGGCTGGACCAAACTTTCTCCAAAAAGGACTATCCACTCTAAACTTCCAGTCTCTTCCTTCAAACCCCTCCTCCCCCTGCTAAAATTCAGAAGTCAAGTTTGGTAAATGGCCCAATGCAAAGGTATCATCAAAGACATGGAAACCTTGGCCGCAGCCCAAGATTTCTCAGTTCACTAGAAATTCCAAACCCTGAAACTCTGCACACAAAGTACAATGAACTTCAGACAAGAAGTACAAGGACAATCTGATCCTAACATTCTCTAGGAGCTGGGAGATGGTAGCCTTCCATGAGTTCCTGCTGGAAGTTCTGTAAACACCCCACAACCATTGCTGCTAGTCCTCAAAGTGTCAGATGGTGACTGTGATTTGATCAAGAGTCCTCTGCAGTTGATGCCATCGGAATGGCCCTTGAGGAAAAGCAATCACAGGACAACCTTGACACCAGAGTTTACCCTCACCTATGCATTTTCCAGACTCCCATGCAACGGCCCTTGTGACTTCTCCACTTCGCTAGCCATGAGCCGTTTCTAGCTCAATGTGCCTATCTTCCCAATTCCCAGTCTGCTCTCTACCCCTACGCCTTCCAAGTACACCCAGTTTTCCCCTTCAGTTTGTGGCAACCACCTAAGCATTCTGCAGTCAAAACTCCAGGAGTGACCCTGAAACCCTCACTGTCCCCAAGGCTCACACATCAGCAAAACCTGGTGGGGCCATCTCTGCAATTACCTCATGGCTTCATGCCTGCTGGGCCACCGTTCTCTCCTTCCTGATGCAGCGAGCAGCCCCCTCATTGCCCGGGCCCACTCCGGCCCTCAGGGACCACACAAGAGCCACACTCCACTAAAAGAAAATTCAGGTGTCACACCCTCGCTTAAAGCCTTCTAAGGGATTATCCCTTTGTATTTCAGTTTTTTCCAAGTGTATCGAGGTTTGGCTGACAAATAAGAATTCTATGTATTTAAGGTCAACAACATAGTATCTTGATATGGGTGAACACCGTGAAGCAAGTACCAAAAATCAAGCTATTTAATGCACACATCACCTCATAGTTACCTTTGTGTGTGTGTGGTGAGGACACTTGAGATCTACTCTTAGCAAGCTTCAGAGGTAATTAACACTAGTTATGATGATGTACATCAGCTTTCCAGAATTGACTGATTTCATAACCGAAATCTGTACCCTCTAACATCTCCCTATTTTCCCCAGCCCCCAGTGCTGGTAATCACCATTCTACCATGTTACTTGGAGTTTGACTTTTTTAGATTCCACATATAAGTGGGATCATGCACTACATGTCTTTGTCAGACTTATTTCGCTTACCATTATGTCCTCCAGTTTCATCCACACCGTCTCAAATGGCAGGATGTCCTTTTTGTGGAGGAATCCTACTCTACTGTGTATATACGCCACATTTTCCATGTCCATTTGTCCACTGATGGACACTTAGGGCTTACTTTGGATCTGGAGATTGCTTTACATAGTACAGTAAATTTAACAATTCTTCTAATTCATGTGCATGGTGTATCTTTCCATTTATTTGGGTCTTCTTCAGTGTCTCTCAATGTTTGATCATTTCCAGTGTACAGATTTTTAACCTCCCTGGTTAAATTTATTCCTAAGTATTTTATTCTTTTTGAGGTTATTGTACATAGGACCATTTTCTTAATTTCTTTTTTAGATAGTTCATTGTTCATGTATAGAAACACAATTGATTTTTGTTAATTTTGTTTCCTGCAATTTTGCTGAATTCATTTATTCTTGCAGGTGTTTTTGTTTTGTTTTGTTTTTGGTGGAGTCGTTAGAGATTTTTATACAGAAGAGCATGTCATCTGCAAACAGACAATTTCACTCTCCCTTTTTAATTTGGATGCCTTTTATATCTTTTTTCTTGCTTAGTAGTTCTGGCAAGGAATTCTAGTACTGTGGTAAATAGAAGGTCAGATTAGGAACAAGACAAGGATGCCCAATTTCAGAGGAAAAGACTTCATCTTTTCATTGTTGAGTATGTTAGCTGAAGGCTTGGTAAATGCCTTTGACTAGTTGAATGTGAGGTACATTCCTTCTGTACCTAATTTGTTGAGTTTGTATCATCAGGATGGATTTTGTCAAATGCTTTTTGCATATCTATGGAGATGGATGAACTAATTCTTATCCTTCATTTTGTTAAAGGGGTATATCATGCTTACTGATTTGTGTATACCAAAATATCCTTGCATCCCAGGGATAAATCCCACTTGATGATGTAGAATTCTTTGGATGTGCTGTTGAATTTGGTTTGCTAGTATTTTGCTGAGGATTTTTACATCTATGTCCATTAGAGATATTAGCCCATAGTTGCCTTTTCTTGCAGGTTCCTTGGTCTGGCTTTTGTGGCAGAATAAAGCAGTCCTCATAAAATGAATTTGGAAATACTCCCTACTCTACAACTTTTTGGAAGACCTTGAGAAGGACTGGCATTAGTTCTTCTTTAAATGTTTGAAAGAATTCACCAGTAATGCCATCTACTACTGGGTTTTTCTTTGTTGTGAGATTTTTAATTACTAGTAAGGAGACTGAATCAGTAATTGGTCTTTTCAGATTTCCTTTTTCTTCATGATTCAGTCCTGGAAGGTTGTAGGTTTCTGGGAATTTATCCATTTCTCCTAGATTATCCAATATATTAATGTATATTGTTTAAAGTAGTCCCTTATGATCCTTTGTATTTCATTACCAGATGTAATGTTTCTGTTTGCAGATGATATACTATATATAGAACATCTGAAAGATTCCACCAAAAAAACTGTTAGAACAAATTCAGTGAAGTTACAGGATACAAAACTCATTATACAAAAGTCAGTTGTATTTCTATACACTAACAAACTGTCTGAAAGAGAAATTCATCCTAAAAGAATAAAATACCCAGGAATGAATTTAACCAAAGAGGTGAAAGATCTGTATACTGAAAACTAGATGTTACTGGTGAAAGAAATTGAAGAGGACACAAATATATAGAACGATATCCCAAGTCCATTCTACCTAAAGCAACCTATAGACTTAAACCCTAACAAAATTCCAATCGTAGTTATCACAGAAATAAAAAAGAATCCTAAGATTTGTATGGAGCCACAAAAGACCCCAGATAGCCCCAGCAATCTTGAGCGAGACGAACAAAGCTGGAGGCATCTTGCTGGCACACTTGCTGACTTTAAGTTACATCACAAAACTGTAGTGATCAAAACAGTGTGGTACTGGCATAAAAACAGACCAGTGAAAGAGAGCAGAGAGCCCAGAAAAAAAAGCCATGCATATATGGCTGCCTAATTTACAATAAAGGAGCGAAGAATGACAATGGGGGAAGGACAGTCCCCCTCACTAAATGGTACTGGAAAAACTGGACAGCCATGTGCAAAAGAATGAAACTGGACCCATATTTTACACATAAAAATCAATTCAAAAATGGATTAGAAGGGTGCCTGGGTGGTTCTGTCAGTTAAGCATCTGCCTTCAGCTCCAGTCATGATCCCAGAGTCCTGGAGTCGAGCCCAATATCAGGCTCCTTGCTCAGCAGGGAGCCTGCTTCTCCCTCTCCCTGCTGCTCTGCCTACTTGTGCTCTTTATCTCTCTGTCAAATAAATAAAATCTTTAAAATAAAGAAAAATTTATAAATGGATTAGAGACTTAACGTAAGACCTGAAACCTTGGAACATCTGGAAGAAAATATAGTCAGTAAGCTCCTTGACATTAGTATTGGTGAGGATTTTTTTTTTTAATTTGACACCAGAAGCACAAGGAACAAATGCAAAGGGGGAAAAAAAGGAAAGAAAAAAAAGAAAGAAAAGAAAAACCAAATGGATCACATCAAACTAAAAGAGCTCCCGCACACCAAAAGAAACCATCAAGAAAATGAAAAGGCAACTTACAGAATGGGGGAAAACATTTGCAAATCTAGTAAGGGGTTAATCAAAATACACGAAGGACTCATAACTCAACAGCAAAACCACCAAACGATCCAAATTTTAAAATGGGCAGAGTAACTAAATATGACATTTTTCCAAAGAACACATGTAACTGGCCAACAGGTACAGGAAGAGGTGCTCAGCATCACTCGCCATCAGGGAAATGCAAATCCTAACCACGGTGAGATCGCACTTCATGCCTGTTGGGATGGCAGTTATCAAAGAGCCAAGAGAGAAGCCGTGGGGAGGAAGCCAACGGAACCTTTATACACTCTTGGGGATGCAACCTGGTGTAGCCACTATGGAAAACAGTATGGCGGTTCCTCAAAAACTTAAAGATAGAACTACCAGAAGATCCAGCCATCCCCCTTCAGGGTATAGATCCAAAGGAAATGAAAGGGAGACCTACATGCCCATGTTTGCTGCAGCAATTTTCCTAGTAGCGAGAACATAGAAACCACCTAAGCATCTGTCAGGGGATGAATGACCAAAGGAGAGGGGGTGTATACACACAGTGGAATATCATTCAGCCACGAGATAGAAAGCTATCCTGCTCTTTGCAGCCACATGGACCAGGACAGCATCACGTTAAGTGAAGTCAGCCAGACACGGAAAGACAAATAGTACAAGGTTTCACTTCTATGTGGAATCTCAGAGGAAAAAAAAAAAGTCCAGCTCAGAGAGACAATAGAAAAGCGGTTACCAGGGGCCAGGGAAAATAGGGCGAGGTTGGTAAAAGGGTACAGACTTTCAGCTGGAAGGGGAGTATGTTCTGAGGATCTAAGGTGGAACCCCGTGTGATGGTCAGTAACACTGCTGTAGATCTGAAATTTACTAAGACGACAACCTAAATGTTCTCCCACACAGGAAAAGGTCAATACATGAAGTGATGGGTGTGTTAATTAACTAGAAGGGAGAGTCCTTTTACAATGTACATACCCTGTAAGTTGAGGTTACAGTTTTGTCAGTTACCCTTCCAGAAAGCTGGGGAGGGGGGAAATCAATGCTCTGGGGGAGAAGGAGGGTAAAAAGCTCCTACGTGCCATTTTGCTAACATCACTCCTTTATTTTAATTTCAAACCTGGAACAGGCAGCTCGACCACTTGGGTCTGAGACACTGCGAGAACCCTGGTGTCCTGCCAGTCACAGGCCCAAGCTCTTCCCTGCGCCTTTAGATGGATCCAGATTGCAGGCAAGACTTCCAGTGATCTTCCCTGTCAACCACTTCTCCAGACTCGCCCTCTGGCTAAAGCTTTGGTCTCTCTCCTGATCCTTGCACAGACAAGACTTTTCTCCAGCCTCCTTCTCTGCTCCCCCGGGATCTCAAATGCTCTGACCCCAGAGGTTCATGGACGGGACTCTCTCCTCTGTTCTTCACGTCTCTGAGCAAACATCTCATTCTCAGAGGACTTCCCTGAGCACTGGGTGATGTGGGATTGACACACACACCCGTCACAACCCCTGCATGCTCCTGTTTGCACAACCACGTTCTTGTTTGCTTTATCTCATACCCTGTCAATTCCGTGATCGAAAGGGCGGGATTTGCCTTTGTTCGATGCCACACACCTAGACCCTGCCTACAACAGGCCCTCCGGAATGGCGAGCTGAATGAACGAACATGTCTAAATTTCACATACGCGAGTGACATTGAGAACATCGGACTTGTCTGGAATGCATGAAAAATTGTTTCCTACTATTTAATACATTTTTTAAAGCCAAACATCTGACTCAAGAGAGAGACCTTTTCTTCTGTCCCACACGGCTCGGTTTGTTCACTTCTAGTTACACACCCGTGTATTCCAGCCCGCCTTCTAGAAAGAGCCAGTTCTCCTGGCTGCAGAAGCCAATAAAGACCATTATTCCCTAGAATCCTGGAGCCTGCCAGGCTGCTCTCTGCCTTCTGGCGTCCTGCAGTCACCAGCGGCCTTGTTGCTGGGCTCAACAGCTCCTGGGCGACAGGTATGAGCCGGGCGCTGGCCCACTGCCATTTACAAGTCCAAAGTGAAACGCGACTTCTCTGGGGAGTCTCTCGGACACGGTGAGTCATGGGAGCGTCCGAAGCAGGCGAGGCGCAGCCGGGGTGTCGTGCTTGCTACCTTAGGTTGTGCAGACACACGAGGCTGCAGCTCCTCTCTCCCTGGTCCTCCCCGGAACACCTGCGCCAGGCAGTGCCCGGTCTGCCACCTCGTCCCTTCCCCCGACAGGTGCAGAGGCACCAGGGCTCCCTCTGGCACAACGGGCCTTGCAGAAAGTCCTTCTCAAGCCGACCCCCTGGACACCTCCCTGGGGCCCCGACAGGGACCGACACTGCCCTGAGTACGTCCAGGCCCCCTCGAAGCATCGTGAAGACGGGTCCCAGGCCCCCTTCCTATCTCCCACCACCCGTGGCCTCATCCTCAGTGCTGATCTTTTTGGTCCTGCATCCCTGTTGACGCCAGAGGCAAGCCAGCCCCCCTCTGTCTCCCATTTGCTGGCCCCCATGAGACTCTGCACACCCCACGTTTTGCCCCCCAGCTCCCAAAACACTGCTGCTGCTTCTCCCTCTGCATCTCATGGCCAGCCCCGAACCAAACCCCCACATCCTCGGTGTCTCGGTGCACGAGTGCCTGGTGTTTTGCTCTAATGGAAGATGCCCCACTACCGAGGCCCCCGTTCCCCTCGGCGACCCATGACAAGTGATCACTAACTGAGTGGCTTGACGCAATACAAATCCATTAACTTACGGTTCTGGAGTCAGAAATCCCAAATGGTCTCGCTGGGCTAAAGCCAAGGTGTCCACAGCGCCTTCTTCTTTCTGGAGGCTCCGGGGGAGAATCCGCCTCCTGGCCTGAGGCCTGCTCCAGCCTCAAAGCCCGAGATCACATCTCCCCACCCCTGCCCACGGGCTCCGTCTTTAAGGACCCTTGTGATTACACTGGGCTCACCTGGAAATGCAAGCGACCCTCCCCAGCCCGAGAGCAGTACTCACACCTGCAGCGTGCACGGTGCCGTCCCCAGGTGCTGGGGATTGCGAGGTGGACCTGGGGGGACTGCCGTCCTGCCCACTGCGCTCCCTGCAGCCTTTCCATCATGGGGGCTTGGCATGTAGGGGCCTTCCTTACTCTCCCCGCAGTGTCCTCATTTTCCGGTGACTCTAGCTCCCGGTCAGAGCACTTTCTTCAGCTTCTACTCTTGGCTTAATTTTTTAGCAATTTCATCATCCATCAAAGGATCCTTTCTTCATCCTGACTTCTGAGTTTCTTAAATTCTTCTTGTCCTGTGCTTCGTCCCCTCCTTCAGCCACCATATCCTAGAGCTGTGGTTCTCAGATCTTCGTGTTTATCAGCAAACCCCAGCACCTTCTTCAAACACAGGTGGCTGGTCCCACCCCAGCGATTCTGAGGCTGCAGGTCTGGGATGGGCCAGAGATTCTGCATTTCTAATAAGGTCCCGGACGGCACCATCACCCTGACCCCTGAGAGCACCACTCACTGTAGCTCCGCCCTCCAGTCAATTTCAAGCACACCACTCTGACCCTGTCTCCTCCCTCTCCAGCACCTGACTCCAATAATCCTACACCCCACCTGCCACTGACAATCCTCTGCCCCTACAACTTTTCCCTGTTGCCTTCCCCTTGATCTGCTTCCTCCTCCCCTTTCCCAGCTTCAATCCCAAGGCCAAGCCTCGTCATCTCGCCCACGCTGGTTAAATTCAGCGCTGTTTCCTCCGTGCCCATGAACGTGCTACAGGAAAGCACAAACACACTGTCCACGTGTGACCGCCAGTGACGCACAGGCCTCTCTCAGGGCTGGGACCCCCAAGTCCCTTGCTCCTTGTTCACAGCTTACAGCTCTGCTGGAGGACCCCTCCCCGCCTTCCAATCTCCCCGACTTCAACCCCAGCACCTCCCCACCCTGCCTCTCTCCCAGTGGCCCTATTTCATGAGGGGGATGGCAGCAGCTGGAAGGAGCTGCTGTGAGCCTCTGCCCGCAACACGGCCCTGTGCTCGGTGGCACTCCTGGGGGCTTCCCTGCTCCCCGCTGAGGCCAGGCCTCACTCCCTGGCGCCTTCCCAGAACAGCACCCAGCACTCGCATGCCACCTTCTGTCCCATCAGTTTCTTCCCTTCACCCTAGATTATTCTGATCAGAATACAAACACGCAATCATTTCTCCTCCCTTAAAAATAATGGTTGGCTTGGCGCCTGGGTGGCTCAGTGGGTTAAAGCCTCTGCCTTCGGCTCAGGTCATGATCTCAGGGTCCTGGGATCGAGGCCCGCATCGGGCTCCCTGCTCAGCGGGGACCCTGCTTCCTCCTCTCTCTCTGCCTGCCTCTCCGCCTACTTATGATCTCTCTCGCTCTCTCTCTGTCAAATAAATAAATAAAATCTTAAAAAAATAATGGTTGGCTTTACAATCCCGTTCAGCGCTTGCCTTACTTCTGTTTTCCTTCACAGCAGAACTTGAAACGCTTTCCACTTTCTCCCATGCCCCTCCGTCTCTCTCGAGCTCACTCCCACCAGCTCTGACACCCCCGACACCACCTGGTCCAAGTCACCAGCCACTCCCAGGTCACCAAACGCAGCGGCCACCTGCCCAGCACCGTCCCCCTGGATCGGCTGGCCTCACCGAGCCCCTGAGCACCCTGTCTTGCTGTTTCCTTTACGGGCTCCCCACCGGGCCCCCCACACCCCTCCCCTCTGTTGCTGGTTCCTCCTCAGCTCCCAGTATTAGAACACCCCCTTTCTACCTGCACTCATTTCCTTGGTGACCTCATCCAATTTCATGGTTTTAAATACTACTTAAGTGCACAGGACTCTCAAAAGTCTATGCCTGCCTGAATCTGGCCCCTGGATTCCAGACTCGACTGTCCGCCTGCCTGCTTGGACAAACCTTCCTTGGAACCCCACAGTGAGAAACCGAGGCCCTCAGCCAACAGCCCCACGAAGAGCTGAACCCTGCCAGCAGCAGCTGATTGTGCCTCGTGGGACTTGGAGGCGACTCTGGCCCTGGAGGACACTGTGAGCATAGCCCCAGGACAAGCCCTGAGCAGGTGATCCAGCTAAGCAGCTCCTGGATTCCCAACTCCCAGAAACTCTAAGATGATAAACATGTTGTTTGAAGCTGCTGAGGTTTGGGGTTTTTAAAAAGATTTTATTTATTTATTAGAGAGAGAGAGAGTGCGCGCACAGTGGCGGGGTTGGGGGGTTGTGGGGAGGGCTGAGAAGAGGGAGAAGCAGGCTCCCGCTGAGCAGGGAGCCCAACCTGGGACTCGATCCCAGGACCCCGAGATCATGACCTGAGCCGAAGGCAGAGGCTTTAACCCACTGAGCCACCCAGGCGGCCCTAAACCGCTAAGTTTTGAGGCAATTTCTTACGCAGCGATGAATAACATACACAGAGAGGTCTAGTCACCAGCCCAAAGTCACGCAGCTTGTTGGAAGGGAGTCAGGGTCCAAGCCCGGTCCATTCCCTAGAAGTTGTGCTTTTTACTCTTGAAACATACCCCCTCTCAGGATACTCTGCGTCTTGTGTTATGAGGGACGTGTCCACCAGCATCTCCACAAAGCAGACGGGTGTGAGGCTGCTGGGCCTGCACATTTGCCTCCTGACTGGTCCTCATGCCTCCTCCACCCGTTCATGCAGCGGCCAGACGCTGGTTTAAAGGCTGGAGTCAGACCCAGTCGCTCTGGGATTTGAAGCCCTGGGTCTTGGGGCTGTCATGACGAGGTCCTGCCACACCTGTCCCGCCTGGAGCCCGGTGTGGGGAGAGGAGGGCTGTGTTTGCCACCCGGGGCCAGCCCAAGAATTCCCCAGCCCCCCACAAGCCCTGGGTTTTCCCTGTGCCCGCCTGCGTCCTTCCTCCCGGGAGGGCTGCCCTGCCCGGGGTTGCACACCCCCGCCCTTGGGCTCAACCCCTCTCCTTTACCTTCATGCTGTCTCTTCTGGCTTCCGGCAGTCCGCCTACACACATGCAAGGTGTCCCCTGTCAAACCAGAAACAGAAGTAGAAAAACCATTGACCCCACTGCTGCCTCCAGCCACCGGCCTGGCTCTCTCACAGCCTTCCCAGCCAAGGGTCTAAAGAGAGTTCGACGTGTCTTGTTCGTGTTTCCTCCTCTGCGCTCTCCTCAGCCGCTGCCCTGCATCTTCTGCCCCCACCACGCCGCTGAGACCAAGGCTACCAGCGCCCTTCTCAGGCTGAATCAAATGGAGTCTTCTCGAGCCTTCTCGTCTTGGACTTCTCTGCGGCGTTTCGCACTGTTGAGTTCTCTCCGCCGTGTGGATCTGTCCCTTTCCCTGGGTTTTCAGGGACCCATGCATTTCCCCTGCTCCTGCCCTCTGGCCCCTCTTCCTCTACAGCTAAAACGGGGGTTCCCCAGGCTCCAACCCCAGGTCCTCATCTTCTCGCCGTAGGGACCCCACAGCTTTGATTCCCATCCTGAGACCAGCAATGCCTGTGTCCATTTGGTCCAGCTCAGATCTTCCCTTACCAGTGATGCCCCATGTGGATATATCTTAGGCCCTTCACACTGTCATTCTGTCATACCCAGGATGGAACTCGTCATCTCCCCCATGCCTGCAAAATGGGCTTCTCCTCCTGTGAACCCCTCCCAGAAAATGAAACCACCATCTGCCCTACTGCTGAGCCTAGAACCCCAAGATTCAGTTTCAATTCCTCCCACCTCCCCAGCCCAGTATGGTTACTGGCCACCCCTCTGCCACCCTCCATCTCCGTACCCGCCATCTTGTTTTGGTCTAGTGCCTATTATCTGATCTCTCCCCTGTCTTTCTTTCCCATAAGGAAGTCAGTCCTTGAGAGCAAGGCCTGTCTGTCCAGTCCACAACCCTGCCCATGGGGACGAGACAGGCACTCCAGTATCTGCCCAGTGCACAGGTACGTCTGCAGTTTTCTCCGGAGTCCTTGGCTGCAGAATGCCTTCTGAGAAGCCCCCACATGGCAACCTAATGGTCTGGGATGAGAAGGAGTATTTGGGCAAACACAAACTTTCTCCTCCACTTGGCCCAACTGGAACCCTAAATTAGAACACAGTCATTCCTTTGGTGTCCAGGCTGGAGCGGAAGAGAGAACCCACGGCAGCAGGAGGACCGGAGGGCCAGGAAAGGAGGCATCAGAGTCATCATACGGTCAGCTCAATGATGGCCCCTAAGATGCCCACATCCTCCATCCTGGACCCTGTGAAGGTGTCACCTTACACAGTAAAGGCAACTCTTCAGCTCTGGTGAAGAGCCATGAGATCCAGAGATTGGATTATCCAGGTGGACCCAACGGAATCACAGGGGTCCTTCAAGAAGGAAAGCAGGAGGGTCTGAGAAGGAACAGGAAGCAGGGGCCACAAGGATGTGTGCCGAGGAACATGGGTGGCTTCTAGAACCTGGAAAAAGCAAAGAAGATTCTCCTCGGAGCCTCCAGAAGGAATCAGCCCTGCTGACATCTTGATTTTAGGACTACTGACCTCCAGAAATGCAAGATAATATATTCGTGTTTGAAGTCGTTAAGTTGGTGGAGATTTGTTATGGCAACAATAGGAAACGCACACAAATAGTAATATTTACTCTTCCCTGACTACCAAGCACGTGCCAGCCCCTGCAGCAGATCCTTGTATGGAGTGAGGACTCCCGTGTGGAAATCCAAACCCCAAGGTGAGGGTGTCAGGAGGCGGGGCCTTTGGGGAGGAGACTGGGTCATGAGGGTGGAGCCTAATCCTCAGGAAGGGGTGAGGGCTTTTACAAAGAGCTCCCAGCTGAGGGGCCCACCCAGAGGAAGCCCTCCCAGAGGCCTGGCGCTTCCACCCCCATCGAAGACTTCTAGCCTCCACAACCACGAGAAAGTTCTGTTGCTCATAAGCCAGCCGGTCTAAGTAACTTGTTTTAGCTTCCAGGGCAGACTAAGACAGTCGTTCATGGTGTTGGGCAAAGCAGGCACTTTTATCTCCATGTCACCCACGAGGAAATGGAAGCTCTGGGAGGCGATGTGGCCTCCCCAGGTCATGCAGCTGGTTTCCACAAAGCCGGGCTGCGAACCGGCTCTCCCTGCTGCCAACGCCTACCTTCTTCCCCCGCAGCCCTGTCGCTGCTCGGCGGCACGGCTGCCTCTTTGGGCTCTAGTTTCTCCATTTGTCACAGAGATCGATTTGCTGAGGTCAGCTCTTGCACTGAACACAGGCTTTGTGAGCTGTTCCTCCGTGTTGGGGGGATGTAGTTGGTGGTACATCTCTTTGGAAGTGCTGAGTTAAAGTCTGCAATCCGTTTCTCCTCTCTGCTGCTGACCTTGTCAGGGCCTTGAAGAGCTGAGAACCCTGTGATTGTCTAAAAGGTGGACCACCTGTGTGCATTTCCTGACTGACCCATGAGGCCCTTCCGAACAGACTGCTGCCCTGGACAGATTCTGGGGACATCTCACTCTGAAGTGCTGAGCTACATGATCTTGAAGTTCTCTTTTCATGTATAAAGGACTAGGATTCTAGTTTTGGCTCCCTGTGAGCAGGTGTGAGATCCTCTTCCTGAGAGGGAGCCCTCTCCATGACGTCCCTGTGACTGCTATGACCAATCGCCACAACCCCGCAGCTTAAAGCAAGTTATGAGCTTACAGTTGGGGAGGTTGGAAGCCTCTCTGGACCAAAAGCAAGCTGTTGCCCAGGCTGTGTTTCCTCTGGAGGCTCTAAGAGTTTCCTGCCCTTTCCAGCCTCTGGAGGCCAACGGCATGCCTTGGCTCGTGGCCCCTTCCTCTATCTTCAAAGCTGGCAATGGCAGGTAAAGCCTTTCTTGCTGTATCTCGTTGAAACTGACACCCCTGCCTCCCCCTTCCACGGCTAAGGGTCCTGTGGTTACACCGGGTCTGCTCCAGGCTAGCCTCCCTATCAGAAGGCCAGCTCATTAGCAACCTTAATCCCCCCTCCCCCCAACAGTACAAACCCAGAGGTTCTGGGGACCAGGATTGGCACATCTTTGGGGGCTGTTCCTCCTCTCTCAACAGTGAACTAGGCACAGCAACGACTCCCATTTATGGTGCTGGTTACAGTCTCCCTATGGCTCTTGGAGGGAGGGGCCAGCATCACCCCCCAACTTTACAGGAAACTGGGCCTCCCAGGGGGGAATCCACCTGTCAGAGCCCCTGGGTGGTGGACGCTGCTGAGCTGGGACTCATGTCTCAGGAGTCCTTGCTCTTGGCCACTATGGGAGGTCTGTCCCCCACCATGGGCCACTCCGCCCCGTGGAGACTCGCAGCCTCTGGCTGTTTCACAAAGAGGAACAGCTGAGACAGTTCCCGGGCTCCATGCAGCCACTTACACAGGCGAGTGACCCCACCTCTCTGAGGCCCAGGTCCTCCTTCCTGACCTGGGCCTCCAGAAGGATCCAGCAGGACAGCAGCTGGTGCAGAGAACCAACTCAGGTCTCGCTGATCGAGTCTGTATAGATGGGCGGCTGACGGCCCAGAGGTCTGAGCTGCCCTTGAGCGGGCTGGGCTGGCAATTCTCCTGCCGGCATCATAAAGCCTCAGACAACATCTGAAATCTGAACCAGGAAGCAAATTTGCATCTGTTGCGTGCCTGCGCCAGGTGCTCTCACACAGGCTGGCTGGCATTAATCCATCCCAAGCAATCTCAGAGACTTGTAATAATACCATTATCCTTGCACAGCTGGGGAAATGGAGGCCCAGAGAGCTGTCATAAGAGCTCCCATTATTCATTCACACACTCAATAGATAGATATGGATACTGACTGTGCACCCAGTAGGGGAGACAGACTGTAAACAGGACACAGAGAAGATACAGAGACGAGCAACTTTTCCATGCAGGAAAGTAGGTCAAGGTAGAAGGAGTCTCACAGGTGGCATGGGTGGCAGCAGGGAGGGGTGGACAGCAGTGTCCTGGGGCATGTTTACGACGCGCCTGGCACCACGCGGAGCCCGTTCCAGGAATCCTGTCCCCGGAAGGGGGCCCAGGGGTCACAGCCACCTTGCAAGGCAGCTCTCCCCTTGTCTCCCAGGCGAGGTGAGAGGGTCAGGGAGGATCCCTGCTGACCACCACCCAGTGTTAAGTGGCAAAGTTAGGATCCAGACCTGGGGCTGTGTGCACCCCAGGCAGAAGTGCTCATAAACCCCACACTTGTTCCTGGAGAGAGAGGGAGAACCATGGGGCCGTCGGGGGTGTTGCTCACAAGTCTCAGATCTGGGGTCGCGGTGCTCCACCAAAGCACACCTAGGGGCTGTCCTTGTTTGCCAAGCAAGAGGAGGAGGAGGAGGAAGAGTAGGTCCTCCCTACGATGGGTGGAGAAGAACCAGCCAAGGACTTTTGTTTTTAGTCTAAAAACCGAAATCTGGCCATAAACATGCACATCTTCTCCACGTGCATATTCTGAGCCTGAGATCCCCACCTACCTTCCCTGGCCATTGGAGGTGGACTTCCCGTGCTGGCTGGAACCCCTAAACCTCCCCTAAGTGGAGGCAGCTGTTGGGCTTGTTTTTGGAAACATTCACGGACACGAGCTACTGCCTTCCTAATGAGCGTCCTCCCCCGCCCCCCAACACCTGAATGTGCAAAGATCTAACTTCTGGGCCGAGACAAGGCAAAGCGAGTGCAGCAATCCCCCCTCCTGCTGAACTGAGACAGGTTCTAACGCCAGGAGCCTTTCCTGGCCTCTGGGAGCCGAAATGGGGACTCTCAATGGAGCCCTACTGCCCCCTAGAGGGACAGACTTCTGGAGGCCCCGCTGGGGACACACAGGCCTGGAGCCTGGGGGCCTGGGGCCCTCCCTGCAGCTCCTGGGTGGGTGGGGGGCTTCTTTGTCCCTCCCCTGGTCCTCGCCCCAGGACGATGTGAACCTGATCTCAGTCCATCTGTTGAGTCAACAAGGTGTAGGAGGCCCCGAGCCCCGCCGGCCGAGTCAGGTCCCTGGACCGTGCGCTGAATCCCAGGGACTCCGCTTGCTCTGCCCAGAGTAGGGACTGGCGTCCACAGGCACCTCCGCCAGCCTCTCCAAGGGCTGGACGTTCCCGAGCCCTGAGTAGAACAGGACGTCTCACACCCCCTAATCGAACTCAAACAAAACCCGACATTAGGCTCTAAAACAAGAAAGTCCAAGATGTTTCCGAGTGTTGCGTGATGTCTACTTTGAAGTCTTTTTCAGTTTTTTAGAATAAATACCTCCAAACTGTTAACAAAGAATGTTTGGTGCATCACTTTGCTCATGCACTAATAACACTAATACTGAAATCTTCTTTTATGAGGACTGGCTACTGCTTCCGGAGCAGGTCCTAGGGCCCCTGCAGTCTGAGGGCTCCTCCTGGCTCCCTCGCCCCGTCTGCAGGTCAGCTTCCCCAGGCTGTGTTGTCACCATCAGTATTTGATGCAGGAGGACACGGAGGCACAGAGAGAGTAGGCAACTTGTCCAACATCACACAGTGACACGGTGAGCGGGAGGGGACCACCGGGTCCTTCCCAGCATCCAGGGCCCAGCTTGTGGGTCACATCTTCTGAGAAGCCGCCCCCGCCCTCCCTGGTTAGAACTGGCCCACCCACCCCCAACCCATCCCACCGGTATTGGCCATACCTCTCCCTCGTTCCCCTGGCGGCTCCCCCTGCAATGGCACTCATGTTTCCGGTCCTGCTGGGTCGGCCTCCCCCGCGGCAAGGTCGGTCTGGGACCTGCTGGGGTTGCTTCAGTACCCCGTGCCTGGGCCTGGAACATGGTCGGCGGTCCCTCCATATTTGTGGGATGACTGAATGAATGAACAAATGAGTGAGAAGTACAGTTTCTATCCTCAAGAAGCTCCCCTGGCTGGAGGAAAACTGACCTTATTGACTGTAGGAGCTTGAAGGGTGCCCCCACCCCGAAATGCCCACCAGGAGCCCGTGAGTGCTACCTTATTTGGAAAAAGGGTCTTGGGGGATGTAACTAGGTCAACGATCTCAAGAGGAGGTCATCCTGGATCATCTGGGCCCTGAATCCAAGGACAAGTGTCCTCCCAAGAAGAGGGCAAGACTCAGCGTG
Source organism: Ailurus styani (assembly GCA_002007465.1). NCBI lineage: Eukaryota > Metazoa > Chordata > Mammalia > Carnivora > Ailuridae > Ailurus > Ailurus styani. The sequence goes on along the minus strand of LNAC01000171.1, from coordinate 477,920 downwards.
CAGTGACAGGAGCTCCTCCAGCAGCCAAGGAGCACCCGGGGTCACCGGGAAGCCACAGGAAGCAACGCAGGACTCCTCCCTGAAACCTCTGGAGGGGGGCTGTCTCTGCTGACACCTTGACCTTGAGCTTCTGCCTCCAGATCGGTAAGAGAGTAAACGCTGTTTTTTGAAAACACAAATTGTTGTTTTAGGCCACTCGGTCTGTGGCACGTTGCTGCCACGTGGCCTTGGGAGACTGATGCATTGCCCAACCACGCAAACATCCCACAGAAGCGCTCCCAAGACCCGCACTGGGAGGCGCCCTCCGAGGAGCTGCTCCCTCGGGCAGAGAGGCCGTCCTTCCGGGGCTCCTGCCATTGCCCTGGAGATGGAGACGCCAGGCCTCCCTTCCAGTGTCCTCACTGCTACCATGAGACCTTCGCCGTCCATCCTAGCCTATGTTTCAGGTGTCCTTTCTCTCAGAAGCCGCCTCCCAGTGGGAGCTGTCCCGAATCCCCTGCTTGGAGGGGATTTCTCCCTGGTTTTCCTATAGGATGTGGACTCGTGGGGCAACGAACACGTCCCACCTCACCTGTCTCCCTCCGTCGGCCATCTGGCAGATCGCAGAGACACAGCACGAGATGGAAACAGAGCCTCATCCTTGGTCAACCATAGCTCTCTGCTGCCCCCCACCCTCTGTGCCCACCTGCCTCCTGCTCCCCTCCTTCCAACACTGACCTCCAAGAGCACGTGTGTCCTGCTCACCACCCGTGACCGCCCTCTCCCATACCCAGCCTGGGGTCACACTTTCTGCCTCTTGGCTTTGTGCTCCTCATCAGTGGACCCATATGATCGTCCTGACCCAGTGGGTCAAGTACACTGACCTTCCAGCGTGACCTTGCCAGCCCCTGAGCAGTCCTTGTCAATGCCACTCAGACCTCAGACTCCAATGATGCCCGCCTGAGAGGGGGTGTGAGCACACAGTGAGGTCACCTGTGGGAACCCCCAGAAACCGGACAGTCTGGGGTATGTGGTCAGGGAGGCCGGCTGGTGTCATGCGTGATGATGGCGATGACAATGGTCATCATCACTCGCAGCTGGGCCAGGCCCATACGCTTCCGGGGGCATGACCAGGATGCAGCCCCACTTCCCTTCAGGCCCGCGCACCCCCGGAACCCCGGGAAGGCCCTGGCCCCGAGCACACGCCCAGGCCTGGCCCCCGTCCACTCAGTGTCCTTTCTCCTTCTGAGCTGGTTTCTGTGGCGCTGGAAGATGTTTTCACAATGATGTGAGCATATTTCTGAGGTCAACTCCTAATCAAAAACGACTCCCAGACGGTGCCCTGGTTTAAAAAGAAAGAAAGAAGAAATTAAGTGAGTCATCATCCAAACCATTTGAATGAAACAAAGACACAACAAACTCTGCTTTCCTCCTGCGCCAGGATGGATGACCTCAGTCCTGTAGAGAGGCAGCTGGAGGGAATTAACGGGGATCTCCGGCTCCCTGAGATAGTGGGGGGACCGCACAGATGACTCTCATGACTCACAGTGAGAACCACAGGGGTACGGCCGACCTGGGCCGCCCAGACCCCTTGGAGGGGCCAGCAGCCGCAGCTGCGGCTCCCAAGAGGGCCCTGGGAACCCCACAACCAATGCGTGGTGGAGCCAGGAAGTCAACAGACCACAGACAGAGGGGGTCGCAGGAGTGGCCATGGAGAGACCCCAAAGTTGGGGTGACTCTGCCGCACACTAGCTTCCGGGGAGCTGGAGGACCCTGCTAGACTGACACGGGGTTTTACAAATGTCCAAAATACCCTGAATGGTGGTTCTATTTGCTCCAGATTCTCCCTTGAGCCATCTCATCCAATAACCCTCTCTCTGGGGAAGAACTAATGGCCATTTCCCAGGAATCCTGGGGCTCCCTTTATTTATAAGATTTGTTTATTTTGAGAGAGAGAGAGAGAGCACACGCATGAGCATGAGTGGGGAAAGGGCAGCAGGAGAGGGAGAGAGAATCCCAAGCAGACTGTACTGAGCACAGAGCCTGACATGGGGCTTGATCCCATGACCCCGAGATCATGACCTAAGCCAAAACTAAGAGTCAGAGGCCTAAACGACTGAGCCACCAGGCACCCCTAGGGGCTCCCCTTAAAATGCTGAGTTTGCCAAGGTTCTGAACTTGGAAGATTTTGCCAGACTGACTTTTCCCCAGAGTGGGAGAGAGCCTTGACTGGACAGATCAGAGGGGCAGGACGAGCAGGCTGCTAGAATTGGGCCCCAGACTCACTGTCACTGTTCTTTCAAGACATGTAACTTCCACTTGGGACTGTCAGGATGTCGCTGCACTTAGAGAATCAAGTTTTTTGAAAATTGAAGTCATTTCTGAAATGACAACAATCACATATGCACATGATAACACTCTTCAATAATAAAGTATTAGCAGCACACATGAAGACAAAGTTAGTGTGAGGATATTAACATGGAGGGGGGGAAAAGTGCAACATGAAAAGTCTTCTTCCACCAGGGTACTCATGAGTCCTTGGCTTTTCTTGTTTTTCTGATGGTTAAATTTATCTTGAATGATATGTTTACTTCTACTTCTTGATTTATCAATATTAAATGGTACTGAACGATTTCTTCCATTGAGAGATGAGGGAATTAATATAGTTACCCTGACTTTTGTTCTCTGTCCCCCTTCCCTCCCGTGCATGTTAGTTATATTAGTTTACTTTGTGGTCCCTGAGGTCAGTCTGTCTGAATTCAAATCCCACCTCTCCCACTTCTTGCTGTGTAACTTTGGGCAAGCTGCTTAAACTCTCTGTGTTCTGGTTTCCTCATTGGTAAAAATGGGGATAATGCTAATTTTTGCTTCATAAAGTTGTCATGAAGATTAAATGTGGTAATTCATGTGAAGTGCTTAAAACAATGCCTGCTATAGAATTTGTTGATAAATTATACTTAATTTGTTATTATTACTTAAATGATTTCTCATTATTCTGCTCTAGAATTTGGAACTAAGTCTTCTTTGAACTGTCAACAGGCTAACTATTAAAAACTGAAAACCAAGACCAATAAATAATATTCACCACGTGTGAATGGACCCAATGAGAAGATGTGATCCTGGGTCACCGAACGTTTACCACGCAAAGGAGAATCTTCCAAGCACCAGGTCTAATAATACCCTTCATTTCTTTCTAGTATTCCCTGCCTCTTTGGTATAACTGTCAACTGCCACTTTAAAAAATGTGCATGCCATGCTCTCTGCCTTAGATTCTTTTTCAGGAGGTTGACATAGACCCTTGAGCCATTTTCTCATATAGAGTACGAGGACTGTAAATGTTTGAATTCTGGAACATCTGGAAATATCTTTATTTTGTTTAGCTATATCCAAGGAACTCTGGATTGGGAATCTTTTACCCTCAGGTCATGGAAGACCAAGTTTTATCTTCTGCCATCCAAGTAGATGACAAATCTGGTGTTGATCTGAGTCTCAATCTTTTGTAGTTTGCTACTTTAAAATGATTATATTCTAAAGCCTGTATGGTAGCCTCTTTATTCTCAAAGTTTTAAAACTTCCCCTGATGTCTGTAGGTATGCATCAGAAATGGAAGTCGGTGGAGCATGTAATCTGCAGACTTTGTCTCTCCTGGAGTGTAGTGAAATATACTTCTCATTTCTTTAATTATCTGCCCCCTACCCCCATCCATTCTCTTCCTTCTTTGGAAATTCCCATTTTCCAGGGGTTGGAACTCCTGGCTTTATCCCCTCTGTCTCAACTTCCTCATATTGTCTAGTGTTCTCTCTTTACATTTGGGGATATTTCTTCAGTTCCATTCTCCAGATACTAACTTTATCGTCGGCTGGGCGAAGCCCACTCACTGGGCATTTTTTCAGCCCACTCACTGAAATCTTCGAGTGTGTTCGTATTTCTTTCATTTTCTTCTTCTTGGATGACTACATTTTCACACCAACCTACTCTTGTTGATGCAAAAGTCTCTCAAATCCTCTTCAAGATGCAAACTAGAACAAAATCACTTTTCTCCTCCTCCCTGGATCATCTCTGCTTCTTCCAGAGTGAAATACTCAGTGTATCCATGGGGATCCTTCCCTTTTGTGGTATTTGTTTTCTCCAAGTGCTTTGAGATCCCCTGAATGTTGTTCTGCATTGACATAGGATCAATGTCTGTGAAAGGCATTGGTCAATGTCTGTGAGAGGCATGGTTTTCCTTCCCCCAGTGGAAGGATGAGTCAGGCCGTGGGCAGGGCACAACCACCAGCAAGGCTCCCTAAGGTACAAGAGCAGAGAGCAAACAGGCAGGCAAAGGAGATTCCAAATTGCCATAGCAAAGAGGATCAAACAAACAGGGAGTCCATTTTTCTCTGGAGGAAGGAAGTCTGAGGGTGGGAAGTCCACAGACATTAGGGTGGCTTGGCGATATCATCCATCATCCATCATCCGTCATCTGTCATCCATCATCTGTCATCCATCCTCCATCTAGGCTCCTCTTAGATGCCCACTTCTCATGTGTGACAGATACATGGCTGCTGCTCCTTGAGGCTTCACTCCTGAGCTTCTGGTAAGAAAAGGAAGACCAGGGAAGCAAGAAGGGAGAGGATTTATATCAGGAGACTGAAAGCCACTCTAGAAATCCCCAACAGATTTCTGCTCACACTCATGGTCTCAAGGGAGACTGGAAGATAAAACTTTTTAGCCAACTGCTTTGTGATCTTGAACAAACCAGGGTTCCTCTTAGGAAGGAAGGAAGAAAGCAGTTGTTGGGGAAGTGACCAGGTGTGTGTGGGATGGATGCTTCCAAATCCTCCCCTCTGCCCCCCCGGGAGCTGCTTATCCCCCCCACCAGCACCATGTCCGGGAGGAAGACCTCGATGTTTTTTCCTCTTAGCCCTATAGTGGAGATTGCTCTTTGTCCCCCACTACTGATTCTCACCCTCCTTTTCAGTACTACAACTCCCATTTTTACTGAGCACCTGGCCACTGAGAATAACCACACTTCCGAACCTTCTGCGCATCTAGGTGTGCCTGGGTCCCAAGTTCCAGACAACAGAGAGGTGGCAGAAGTGAAGGATCCAACTTTTGGGTGTCCTCATAAAGGGAGGGCAGGGGTGTCCTCTCCCCTTCTCTCCTTCCCATTGGCTGGGCTGCAGATGTGATGGAGACTTTTCTGAAACATGCCAGGGGATGGTAGAGTATCAAGGTGGAGAGAGTGAGGACCTGATATAATGGACACCTCCTTAGTTCTGGCAAGAGTTTCCCCTTGTTTTAGCTGCTATTTGGGCCTCTGTGGCAAATGCTTAGTCCAAACAGCCACCTTCAAGATGCCTTCCCAGAAGTGCTTGGGTGGCTCAGTAGGTTAAGTGTCTGCCTTCAGCTCAGGTCATGATCCTGGGGTCTTGGGATCGAGCCTCACGTTGGGTTCCCTGCTCAGTGGGGAGTCTGCTTCTCCCACTCCTCCCTGCTCATGCTCTCTCTCCCTATCTCTCTTGCTATTTTTGTCTCTGTCTCACTCCAATAAATAAAATCTTAAAGAAAAAAAAGCTGCCTTCTCAGTCCCATTAAAAAAAAAACTCCATCACCAGTTGTAGACAGAATAGCAGCCCAAGATGTCCACATCCTAATCCCCGGAACCAAAGAATACATTTCCTTAGGTGGCAAAAGGGGCTTCACAGGTGTGATCAAGGATTTTGAGATGGGAAGATCACCCTGGACTACCTGGGGAAGCCGAAGGACAACACAAGGGTCCGTATAAGAGAGGAACAGGAGGGTCAGAATCAGAGGGGGAGATGTGGCGACAGAACAGGGGTCAGAGACAGAGGTTTAAAGACGCTACTGGGGGTGCCTGGGAGGCTTGGTTGGTTGGGCATCTGACTCTTGGTTTCATGATTTCAGGGTGGTGAGATCGAGCCCTGCTTCTGGCTCTGTGCTCAGTAGGGGGTCTGCTGCAGATTCTCTCTCTCCCTCTGCCTCTGCCCCTCCCCCTCCCTCTCCAAAATAAATAAATAACTCTTAAAAAAAAAAAAAGATGCTGCTGGCTTTGAAGATGGAGGTAAGAGCCACAACCCAAGAATGCAGCTTCTAGAAGCCAGACAAAGCAAAGGAATGAATCCTCTCCCAGAACCTGTTGGAGGAGCTCAGCCCTTCTGACACCTCCAGTTCGGGGTTTCTCAACTCTAGAACCATGAAGCACTAAATGTGTGTTGTTTTAAGTTTGTGGTAATTTGTTACAGCAGCAATAGGAAACTAGTACTCTAGCTAAGGATGTTGTCCACAAGGACATAAAGGTAGCCATTTGCAGAGTGTTTCATCCAACACAAATAATGCCAATGCGTGACCCAAATGATTCCACCTCAGTGCTCACAACCCGACCAGGGAACTCCTCCGATCACCCCCATTTCACGGAAGAAGCTGAGACTCAGAGAGGTCATATAAATTTTCCAAGATCACACAGCTGGTAAGTAGCAGAGCCAGGCTATGTTCCTAACACGCTGCTCTTCTGCCCTCAGCAAAAGAAAAAAAAAAAGAAAAGAAGAAAAGAAAGGGGCACCTGGGTGGCTCAGTAGTTAAGCATCTGCCTTCGGCTCAGGTCATAATCCCAGGGCCCTGGGATCGAGCGCCACATCAGGCTCCCTGCCCGGCAGGAAGCCTGCTTCTCCTTCTCCTACTCTCCCTGCTTGTGTTCCCTCTCTCGCTGTCTGTCTGTCTCTCTCTGTCAAATAAATAAAATCTTAAGAAAGAAAAGAAAGAAAAGAAAGAAAAGAAAAGAAAGAAAGAAAAGAAAGAAAGAAAGAAAGAAAGAAAGAAAGAAAGAAAGAAAGAAAGAAAGAAAGAAAAACTCAAGAAGGTTCAGAAGGGCAAGAGTGTGGCGTGAAACCCATGCCCTGTGAATCGACCTGGGAAGTAATGCCTTATTTTTTCCAACTTGTCAGGATATCCTTCCAATCCCCCAAGCCTCTCTCTTCTGGTTTAGAACAGCCTTTGCTTCACTGCAGTCTGGTGGCTCAGAGACCCCTCATTTGTGGCTGCCCAGAAGCACACCGCAGGCCTCCTCCCTTTGTTTGGGGGAACGGCTCTCCTGTGACGACAGAAGCGTGAGTCGGGGGTGGAGCTGGGGGCCTGGGGCGAGGGTACTCCCAAGAGCAGCTGTGCTCAGGAAACCACAGGGGCAGGGCCTCAGCCAAACCTGCGAGGCTCCCCTCCCCATCTCAACAAGCCCTCAGGACCCTCTGGGCGTCTGCCCCCATCCGGGCGCTCACGAAGGAGTTGAGGGAATTCTGACTCCCAACCGTGAGGGAGGGAATCCCCGGGTCCCTCCTCACCCTTGTTCTTTCTGCTTCTCTACTGCAGTCACACTGCTCCTGACGCCCGACGCTGCCACTACCTGGGCGTCTGTGGAGGGGCGGGTCCCCCCCCAACCCCTCCTTCCCAGCCACGGTCTCATCGCTGCCATGGTGAGTGTGCAATCAGACTGCATCACGGCCATGGTCCTGGCGGCCTCCTGCCGGCCCAGGTACCCAGAGACTCTCACTGACCGTAGGCACAACTTGTTCTGGTCCACACTTGATGTCATAAGCCCTCACACGCTCATCTGCAAAGGGACCTACCTTATAGGATCATTTGAGAATTCAACTAGATAATGCAGGAAATGGACTGAGCACAGTCTTGGCATAGACAGCTCAGGATAATTATTGAGCTTTTATTTACTTATGAGAGAGAGAGAGAGAGAGATCATGAGCAATGGGAGAGAGGCAGAGGGAGACGGAGAGAGAGAATCCCAAGCAGGGATCCCACGCCCAGTGTGGAGTCCAACGCAGGACTCAATCTCACGACCCTGAGATCATGACCTGAGCCGAAATCAAAAGTTGGATGCCTAACCGACTGAGCTACCCAGGTGCCCCAAACATTGAGATTTTAATTATTATTACTATTACACACTGATTCTAAGAAAACTGGTTTCTTTCCTGCCTTATTCCCCAGGTCAGGTTTCCAAATCGAAGGCAGAGTTTGTAAACCAGGGTCCCACAAGCTGTGCCCAGCCTGGGATGTGTTCTCTTTGGCACAGGGGGTATCGGCCCATACGGCGGTTTTAGAACTTGAAATAGCTGCCCAAGGAATTAGTTAGGGTACTAATGCATTCTGATTAGTTAGGCCATGATGCATTCTGATTGCACACTCACCATGGCATGGTAGGTTCAGCGGCTGACCTGGAGACCTCATACGATAGCAGCTTAAGGGAGAGATAATTTTATCTCTTTCTTCCAGAATAGTTTGAGGACAAGCACGTGGACATAGAGGTTCCATGGGGCTGGGGACTCAGGCTCCCTAATTCTGCCTCCTTTCCCAAGTGCCACCCTCCAGAAGGTCCACGGTGGCTCACTGTCACGTGGTCTGGGTCTGCGCCGAGCCAGCGGCAGAAGGGCAGGGGAGGCTGTCCCCTTCCTTATGGGGTCCAGGCCTCGCAGTTGCCCTTATCACTTCTGTTATCAACCCATGGGCCTGAACGTCATCATTTGGACTGCGTGTAGCTGCTGGGGGTGTATCGTGGGATGGCCTTGACCCCGACGAAATTCAGAGGTGCTATTATTGAAGGAAAAGGAGGGCATCGATTTGGTGACAAAGAGTAGTCTCTGACCCACTGATGTTTAAAAATTGGGGCATTTTAGATTCTGGGGCACACTGATTATTGGCAGAGCTCACATGCACCGAGCACCTCTCTGCCCTCCTTGCACTGGCCATGTGACAGGGGTCCGTCTGAGAAGGCGAGCTGGCTTTCAAACTCACCCCCAAGTGAAGCGAAGCCAAGCTCCTTCCTATATCCTGCTGGATGCCGGCTACAGAAAGCTCTGGAACGGCCCGGGGAGTGAATTCCACAAACCACCCTGCCCCCAGTCCCCGCCTGAGAGTGACATCATCTCACCATCCGGGCACACAGTGTCCCCTCTCTCAGTTCCTCCCCTCCTCATCACTGAGGGCCCGAGGCACACGCTTTGTCCCATCTGGTCCTCGGCTTGGGGACCACAGAAAGTGACACTACCTCCCACTCAGACCCTGGAGAGGCTGATGGCCACCCTTCTCCCTGGCCCGTCACTCCTGCTGGCCCCAGAATGTGATGAGCCTTCCAGAGAAGCTAAGCTGGGGATGACAAGGCCATCTCCCTGGGGGGGTGCCACCCCGCACCCCCGGCCATCCAGCGGCAGGCCCCTCTGTGCCTCAGCGCCCAGGCCCTGCGACAGGAAAACCAGTGGTGTGTGCCTTCCACCTCCAAGCGGGTCGTCAATATTGCTGCTGGAGATGACTGGGCCCCACGCTCCGTCCTCGGCTTCTCCAAGGGGCACGAGGTAGGACTGAGTCATGGCCCCCGGCCCTTTCTAAATCGGACTTAAGACGAAAAAATAAATACAAGAGGGAAAGGGCCGGATTGTTTTTAAGAGCAGAAGAATGAGCTTTCTTTGTGCTCACAAGCCTCCAGGAGCACCCAAGGGAGTGAGCTCACAGCAGCCACTGCCCTCCCTAAACTTCACCTTCAAGGTGAAGCCAGGAGCCAAAGCAAATATTGGGATAAAGTCTAAGTTACTGCCGAAGCCTGCCTGGCCCCTTGATTAACTGAACCAAGTGCAAACAACTCTCCCAGCTCCTTCCTCTCTGCAAATCTGGGTCGGGGGGCGCCAGGGCTGGGCCCCGAGCCAAGTCCTGCCCGCCACCCACCGCTCTGGGCCTTTGCTGCCTTCTGCCCTTCTTTCTACACAGCGCGTGGGCTTGGGGTGCAAGCAGGCATCCCAGGGCAGAATTGTTCAAAGAGCAGGAAGAAAGTGCCGCTAAAGGTACTCAAGGGACAAACACACCAAGCATTTTCCTTTCTTGGCTGCTCGTGGCGTTCCTTTGCTATTTAATGTTGTTGTAAGTATGGAAACGTTTAAACTTTGAAATTATTAGCGTGAATTTTTGCCGCCCATCTGTATGCTACAGAACCCCAATTCTAAATTCCAATATAAGGGCACCTGGCCCATCAGCAGATGCACCCAGATTACGTGACTGGTACTTCACAGCTCACGCACGCACACGCACGCACACACACACGCACGCACACACGCACACACACGCACGCACTATCCTCACCAGCACAGTGGAAACACTGCCCAGAACCTTCTCTTCTGGATAGGCACATGTCCCAGCAGCCCCCTCTGCCTTGTGCTCACCGTGACGTGAGGTGAGGATGGACAGAGAGAAGGAATTCTGGGTTCTGCGCTCCTTCCTCTCCTTCCAAATCCTCATTTTCAGAATCCGGGACCAACCAGAACGGCCAAGTCCCACGTGTAAGCTGGGGCTCCTTGGTTGGTTTCCTTCCGCATCTGCCTTGTTTCTACATTCAAAGCAGGTTTGGGTTCTGACGGAAAGCCTGGCCTCTCGGGGCCGTCAGTGCCCCTCCCCCCCAGTGACGGCTCGGTTACACTAAGTGTAACACGCACACCTTGGACTCACTCTGAGTCTCACCCAGCTCCAGCGTGGTGGGTGTCCCTGCTCCCGAATCACTGTGAACCCCAGATGGAGCACCCGAGGTGCGGACTGAGCCCGTCCCCCCCCCCCACGCCCTGTCCCATCGGACTCCATGGAAAGGGTTTACCCCAGCCCCTGGCCCACGGGAAGCACTGGAGGACCGGGGCCACGGTCACTGTCACTGTTATCACTGCCTTAAGTGACCCAAGGCCTCCCAACAATTTAGAAATAATTGGGTCTTCAGCTTTGTTCCCCTGCTTCTCAGCCCAGTGCTTCTCCCTCCCATGCCACCTCTGAACAGAGAGGAGATGAGATGCTGGCAGAGCACTTAGGGCAGGCGTGTGTGAAATTCTACAAAATACACCCATGCGTCTCTGCCCCTGGTTCCTGACCCAGAGCTCCTGAAACCCTTGTAAATAGGGATGCTAGGGTTATCTCTTGTTTTCATGTTTGGTCTTTGACCGCAGTTCCTGACATGGAGTTCCTAAATCCCGTGGGATTTCCTGGGTGACAGCACTATCTTCTGTTCTCATGGTGGCGGACTCCTGCATGCGGGCTGGTCACTAGAAAGACCAAGCCGTGATTAGAAGCTTGGAACTTTCCACCCCACCCCCATCCTCCAGAGAGAGGAGAGGGGCTGGAAAGTAAGTCTATGACTGACCGTGTCTTTGTGATGAAGACCCCACAAAAATCCCCCAAGTCTGGGATTCAGAGGGCTTCGGGCCTGGCGCACATACCCATGGGCCAGGAGGTGGCCCATCCAGGGGGAGAGAGTCCCCTGCCCTCAGGACCCTCCTGGACCTTGCCTCATGAATCTCTTCCGCGGGCTCTTCATCCATATCCTGAGAAATAGCCTTTGTACCAAATCAGCGAAAGGAAGTGAAGTGTTTCCCTGGGCTCTGTGAGCCCCTCTAGCAAATGATTAAACCCGAGGAGGGGGCTATGGGAACCCCCACTGAGTGCTGGCGGGCCAGAAGCACAGGGGACCGTTTGGACTCCCGGTTGGTGTTGACGTCCCCAGGGCGGTCTCGTGGGACTGACCCCGTAGCCCGTGGGGTCTGCGCCGATTCCGGGAGCGTCAGAATCGGAGTGAGTCACCGACCCGCGGCTGCTGCTGCAGGGCTGCTGATGCGGAAACCCCACACGTCTCCTGTCAGAAGCACTACAGGCAGCATGTGAGAGAACAGACGGAGAACAGGGTTTTCTCCCGCTCAGTCTGGCCTACAGGCTGCTCCATCAACCTTAGCTGCTGTTCTCGATCGGGACACCCCGAAGCAGAGAGAAGGCCCCCCCCCCCCCACCCGCTGCCTGCCCACCCGCTTTCTGCGTCTCCCCGGCCTCATCTCTGCATGCCCGCGAGACTTACTCTCCTGTGGATCCAGGGCCTACTGGTCACCCCAAACCTGAGACCAGCTGAGACTCATTTGAGATCCTAAGTCTCCATCAGCCCAGGGGCCTCCCCAGGAAGCTGAGCTCTCCCCAGAGAGGTCGGCTCCAGGGCAAGATGCCTCATTCTTCTGGCAGAATCGACTGACATGGGCCAAGCAGACACTGTCAGGACAGAAAGGCCCCGAGGCTCGCAGATGATGGAAGCTCTGCCATCAGGAACCAGGCACTAGAGCCTTGTGACTCACTGCTTTCCCAAGGTCAAGTATCATTTTGAAGGTCAGCTATGCCTAAGGCGCTGGAAGCCCTGCCCTGAATTGGTCAAGCTTGCAAGTTGACCTCTTGGCTACCATTCCTTGCCTTCATCCCTCAAGCCCTGGCTTTTATCCGAATTTTCACCAAGTATACTCGATGCTTTAAGAAATCATCTTGAGATATTTGGTTTTAAACTCTGTAGATGCCAGACCTCATCCCTTCCCCACCCAGGGATGCCCTTGGGGCCATGGGTTAGTCACAAGGCGACTGGAGTGACATTATCCCAGGGCTGGCATCAAAGTGGGTGTCCTGCTGGGAGGCTCCTTCTTGGCTTGATCTAGTGTCGTGTGAGTCAGACACACACATATGTGCACACCCTGCGTGTGTATTGGAAGCCCCGCCCCAAAGAACAGACCTTAGGAGAAGGGCCTGAAGCTGTATGTGAGTCTAAGCTCCTGCCAATCAGAAAAAGGCTGAGGCCCTGGACGCAGGAGCTTCCCAGGCACGCGGCATTTTGACAGCGGGCCTGGGCCCTATACCATTCCTAGAGCAGGCTGGACAATGGCGTTTGACAAAGTGTGCATTCCCCTGCGCCCCGGGACACTCGCATCGGGATCACGTGGGGATCTGGTTACGAATGCAGATTTCCAAGTCCTAACCAGACCCAGGGACTCAGAATCATGCCAGGAGTCTTACAAGACTCAGGNGGGGGGGGGGGGGGGGGGGGGGCTGGAGGCTGCACTGTCGCCCAGCAGCTGCTAAGCACCTTCCATGAGGGCTCATCGGGGGCCCGCTATGGGCCAGGCACAGCCCTAGCCCTCGGGGATGCATAAAAGGAACTGACACATAAAATGTAAAACAAAGGAACAACACAGAAAATGAAATAGAAACAGAAAAAGCCCCGCCGGGCGCCTGGGTGGCTCAGTGGGTTAAAGCCTCTGCTTTCGGCTCAGGTCATGATCTCAGCGTCCTGGGATCGAGGCCCGCGTCGGGCTCTCTGCTCAGCAGGGAGCCTGCTTCCTCCTCTCCCTGTCTCTCTGCCTGCCTCTCTGCCTACTTGTAATCTCTCTCTCTCTCTGTGTCAAATAAATAAATAAAATCTTTAAAAAAAAAGAAAAAAAAAGAGAAAAAAAAGAAAAAGCCCCGCCCACATGTAAATTTCAGTTCAGAGCACGCGAGTGTCCTGGTGCGGCCGTAACAGATGGCAAAAAGCAGACAAAGAATGAGATTATTCCAGAAAGTACTACGTGCTGGGACGGAAAAGAGATGGGATGGTAGGGCTCAGTGGGAGGACAGAGGACTGTTTTAGACGGTGGGGGAGGAAGGCCTTTCTTGGGGGGAGGGGGATCCCTGGAGTGTGGGGGGTGAGGAGACCTGAGCCGCGAGACCAGGCACTGGAAGTCGGGGGAGAAGGTTCCAGGTAAGACAGCTAGGGTCAGGTGCGCTGGGCACTTTGCCTACACTGCCTCATTGGACCCTCGCAGCATCCCTGCACAGGAGGAAGGACCCCACCCTCCACCCCCTTACCTAACTTCCTCCATCTCAAGTGGTGCCAACCCCATCCTTCCGGGTTGTGCTCGGTTCCTGGGGCTGCTGGAACGAGGCGCGCACCCTGAGGGCTTACACGACAGACATCTGTCCTCTCACAAGTCTGGAGGCTGGAGGACCAGTACCAAGGTGACGGCAGGCTCTGTTCCTTCTGGGGGCTCTGTTGGGGGGTCGATCCCATGCCGCACCTCCCCCCTCCCCCCAGCTCCTGGTGGGTGTGTTCGCTGCTGGTGCTCCTTGCAGACGCACCAGCCGATCTTCATACACCCTTCTCCTCTGTGTGTGTGTCCCCTCCAACCTTTATAAGGACATCTGTCATTGGATTTAGGGCCCACCTAAATCCAGGATGATCCCACCTTCAGATCCTTAATTACAGCTGCAAAGACCCTTTTCCCGCATAAAGTCACTTTCACTGGTTCCAGGGGGTTGGGACTTGGGCATATCTTTTGGTGGGGAGGGGGCATTATTTAACCCACCACAGTTTCTTAGGCCAGAACACGTGGAGACAAGCCTGATGGTGACATGACTCTCTGACAGCCCACCTCCAGTCCACCAGCAGATCCTGCCGGTCCCAGCTTCAAAATACATGCTGAATATCCTCCTCCGCCGCCCCGGCTCTGATCCCACCACCATCCCCTCGCCGCCTTTCCCTCGCATCCCACAGCCCACTGTCAGAACAACAGCATAGGGGTCCTGTTAAAACCAAGCAAATCCTCTGCTCCAGGCTTCTCAGCAGAAAACAAAAGCCCAGATCAGCCCAGTGCACCTGTCTCTTCCCGGTACCTCTCCTCTTCTATCCCGCCGCAGCCGCACGGAACCCTTCGCTGCTCCTCGGCGTATCCGACGTGCTTCTGCTCGGGGCCCTTATCTGGCTGTTCCCTGGCCTGGTTCGCTCTCTCTGGAACAACTTCTTCTCTCCTCTCCTTCGAGTCTTTGCTTGCATAGCCTCTTCTTAATGAGACCAAAACAAACAAGAAATCTAGACAAGGAAAGGCCCAGACCGAACAACCTCAAGTGGGGCAGTGTGGTGAGCGTGAACACAACAAAAGAGAAGAGGATCCAGTTGGCTGGCTGTCCAGTTGGCTGGCCGTGCTGACCGGTCTCCATCCGGCTGGCCGGCTGCTCCGACTGTCCTCCTCCGAAGGGCTTGGGTTTAGCAGTGTGCACCTGCATTCGTTCTCGCCGCTTCCCCAGGAAACAGGGTTTGCATCCCCACATTAGATTTCTGGTTCTTGTTTCTCAACATTAGAAGCAACCTTTGCTTTCCTTTCAGTTGCAGGACAGGAGGTGAATGCTGTGAGGCTCGGCGTGGGAATCCCAGTGTCTGTATTTCTCCTCCTCGATCCCGCTCTGCAAACTTGGGAGAGCGCTACGTGCCAGGTGTTCTACAAACCGCTCTATGGGATTGTCCCCTTCACCCCTCAGACAACCCCAGAGATAGGTACAAAGACTGCAGATGCCCAGATGGGTCAAAGAGGCCAGGGGGCTGCCCAAAGTCAATGAAGTTGCCACATGGCAGAGCTGGAAGCTGACCCAGGCCTTTCAACGTCAGACACATGTTCTCTACTACGAAGCTACATCCTCTCCGCTCTCTTTAAGCCTCAACACTCTTGGCATTTGGGGCCAGATGCCTTGTTTGTGGGGGCTTGTGCTCCACACTGGCAGATGTCTAGCACCCCTCCCCCGGCTTCTACCCACTCGATACCTGTAACACCTCGCACCCCAGCTGTGCCAACGAAAATGTCTCCAGATGTTGCCAAATTTCCCCGGGGGCCAAAATCCCTCCTGGTCAAAACCCCGTTTCAACGCAAGTTCTCTCCTCTGGGCTTTAAGTCCCAGCGATGCCCTCTCTTGAAGGAGACCCCACTTCTCCTCAGGCCCCTACCCCAGAGCCAACTCTGATGTTCCAGAAAGAGCTGATGGGAGATGAAGGACGAGATGAGAGCACAGTGATGGCAGAAGGGCCAACATGTCGGCAATGCCAACTCGAGGGAGACAAGGACCCCCAGGGGACAGCGCTGGGGTGCTTTTCTACTGGGACTGTTGGGGTAGAGGCCAGCAGACTGTGACTGAGGGGGACAGATCCTCAGCCACTGAGTTACCAGAGGGCTGTGCTTCCTCTGGGGAGGGGGATGGAGATAAACCCCAAAGATCCCAAAGACTGCTCCTGCTCCTTTGGTTTTGCTGAGCCAAATTCACCTAAAACTGGAAAGTGACTTCTATCCCCAGATCACAGCTCCTCTGGAAGAGGAGAGTTTGCCCCAAGAAATAAAGACTCAGGGCCAGTGAAGGATGGGAGAGGCACCAGGGACCCCGGTCCCCAGCACTGTGCTGGGTGGTCAGAACTTCAGTTCTTCTGGGCTGATCAGTCATGCTCCATCTCTGATGGTGACAAAGACCTCATTGTCAGCCAATGTCCAAAGACCACATTTCTCAGCATCTACTGAAGCTAGATAGGACCGTGTGACCTTGACTTGGCTCAGGAGATATAAAAGGAGATTTGGTGGCTTGTTGCCAAGAAGGCTCTGTACACGGGAGCGTGTGAGGGCCCTTGGCTCCTCAGTTTCTTCTGGCTGCTGACTTAGAAGGTGGATGTAATGGTTGGAGCTGCCGCAGCCATTTAGAATCAAAAGATGACCTTGAGGGTCGAGGCCACACGCTGAGGATGGTGGAGGAGGAAGATAGTCTGGGTCTCTTAATTTTTTATGAAAGAATAATAAACTTTGGTCTTTTTTAAGGCATAACATATTTGGGGTGGGTGTTTTTTTTCCCCCTGTTATATTTAGTGAAACCTAATCCTAACAGATATAATTGGTTATAAATGGAAATCTGAAGTGGGACTCTTCCTCTGAATTTTTTTTACAAAGGCAGCCCTACACATTTGGAATGTTTAGATTTTACAAAACCTCAAAGCTCTCTGTTTTAATGGCACAACTTGGGACAGGGAAAGAAAGGGAACAGGCCTGGGATTGCCGGGTAGACAATGCTAATTACAGCAACTGCAGTCACAAAGAAAAGTGGTTTCTTGGTTGGGGTGGGGATCGCAGTGGGGACAGGAATGGGGCGGGGCGAAAGGTAGAGATGGCTGGAAATGTATTCTGTGGGTGGGGACAAAACTCATGTCTGTGTGATTAGCAGAATTAGATGTGGGTCAGTGGCCACAGCTGGAGTTTGTAAACAATCTTTTGAGCATTTGCACATTTTTTTCTGGCTTGATCAAAATGAAACATCATTAAAAACAGCTCCATCACCAACTGTCATCTCTGCCAGGGCCTTGGGAGGCACCCTCCAGTCACGTCAGGCTGGATGTAATTGGCTTTGAAGTCTGTGTATGCAAAGTGCCTTTGAGGATTGCAGCCCGAGAGCAGTTTGGCGGAGGAAGAAACTTAGAGAGAATCCATCTACCAATATGGCTTCTCAGCTTAACTGCAAAGACATCGAGCAGTCCTGAAATGCAGCCTTTGCGGAATGAACCTGAAAAAAGGTTCAAGTGGGGTGGCCTCCCTTTCAGCCCCATCTAGAAAGAGTGACGTCATCCTATGACGCAATGGCGGGGACCCAGATGGACCCAGGCCCTTGGGCCAGTGCTTGGAGACCCAGACTTTGCAGCAGGTGTGACAGCTTCACATCCCTGCTTGATCATCTACTAGCCACATTACCCTACCCGACTCGCTTCATTGCTCTGTGCCTCAGTAGTCCCATCTATAAAATGGGGACAGTGTTAGCATCTAGCTCGTACTTTGGGCAACACCTGGTTTGCAGAAGAGGGGCAATGTGCATGAGCTACTCTTACCACTGCTCCTGCTAGTTGTACGGCGGAGTTTCTACCTGAAGTCACTCCTCCCACAAAGTGGTGTTTTTTATGGCATGATGTTTAATTTGTATGTTATTATATTTATTCCATTAAAAATTGAACAAGGAAAATGTTCAGAGAGGCATTTCCACCTCCTGTTCTTATTTAAGCCAAGCAGATGCCATTGGAAGACGTTTAAAAACCAAATAAAATCGATTGAAAGTTTTCAAACAACTCAACAAAATAGTTGCAGGCATATCCAAACCTCTCATTTACACAAGAAATAGGTTTAGAGTCAGGTTTCATCTTGAGTATGCTTTATAATTCAACCGGTTTCATGAGTTTGCCTCCAACTTTAGGTGAGTTTTATGTAAAGAAGGGGGATCCAATGAGACTTTCGTTCTATGGAAAGCCTGCGGGATCTCTCCAGGGAGGAAGTAAGGAGGCGAATGGGGGTGCCCATGGCACCTGGGGGTGGTCTTCTCTTATTTGTGACCAGAAGGCTCCTAACTCACCCATGGAGACTGAGCTCTTAGACACCAACCCCCGTGGGAAAGGACCACAGACAAGAAGAAGAACTTACTAGGGGGTCAGAAGCCAAGTAAGGATCTGTGTGAGCCATCAAGATATGGGCACAAGAAATGTGCTGACTACTCAGGTTCATGATGACCCCAAAGGGCCATCAGGGGCACAGAGCCACACTGAACCCTCCCCAGAGTGGCATGGACTACTCTCCGTCAGGGCCATTCCCACCAAGTCCTTTTGTGACCTTCCTTCTCTACTTTCTGTAAGGTCTACTGCTCTGTACTAGGCACTTGTTTGTTACCCATCACAGCTGCCAACGGTCAAGGGCAGAGATGGAATCAAGGAGTCAGAGCAATGACCTTCAGTTGACCCATGTGGAGGGGATGGGGAATGAATGAATGAACATCACCGACATTTACTGAGCACTTCCAGCCGGCCAGGTATGTTCGAGGTGCTCCGTACATATCCCCTCCCTTGGTCCCCACAATTCTACCAGCTGGGTCCTGTGGCAACCCCCATTTTACAGATGAAGAAACTGAGGCACAGAGAGATGACCTTGCCCAAGAGCACAAAGCTGGCCGGCCGCAGAGCTGAGGACTCTTAACTGCCACCAACTCAGTGAGCATTCCATGCTGGGCACCGTGCCCGGGACATGGCTGTGAGTGCACACACACACACACACACACACACAGCCTGTTCTCACAGCATTTTCCATGATCTGAAATAACCTTCGGAAATACACTTCATTGTGTACCTGTTTCTGTCACTCTTCTCCCCTGGAGAAGTTCCACAAGGGGAAAAAACCCAGCAGTCTCATTCCCAGTGTCACCGTCGGGACTGAACAGGGCCTGGCACACAGTAGGCGCTGAGAACTCATTCAGTAAGCGAGTCAGTCCAGAGCGCAGACTCTTGTCCTCAGCACTGCTGATGTCTGCGGGGTGGGGGAGAGGGGGGGTCATTGCAGGAGGTTTAGCGGTATCCCTGGTTTCCACCCATGGGAGGCCAGTAGCACCCCAACCCACTCCATCCCCCGCAGCTGGGACCATCAAAAATGTTCTCGAACACTGCCAAATGTTCCCTGCGGGACAAGACCACTGGCAGCGGAGAACCACCGATCCGGAGTGTCAGAACGACCCCATGGGCACCCCGCATAATCACCCGAGAGCCAGAAACACCACCCCAGGCCCTCGACACGTCTGACACAGGGAGAGTCTGTCCCCTCGTCAGGACCCCGCGGTACCCCTCGTGGGAGCGGGCACCACCGGGCCTCGGAGCCAAGATGTGGCTGGAGCGCACAGCAGGCCGCAGCTCGCCCCGCCAGCACTCGCCGCCCCGAGATCTGTGCATCTGTGCTGCTGTGACGAGCACCAGAGGCCCCAGTGAGGTCAAGACGCCTACTTCAGAGGGTCCACGGGGTGGGGTGGGGGCGGGGGGGAGAGGCTGCTTCTCAGGAGGGTACCGTTTGCAGAAGGCAGGAAATGCATGATGCAACTGGCCTCTGCCACAATTGAGCTTTCATCCAGAGGGTTCTTATGTCCTTTGAGCGGCTTGTTTTCTGCCCAGGGACAGAGACTGGGGGAAAGACTTCCCGGAGGGCCCGTCTCTCCCGGTGCCCCTGCAAGCGGCCCAGGCCGCTCCTTCTCTGGCCTGGTCACGTTACAGAGCTAGAACGTTAAAACTCAGAGACAGAGAAACTACGGATATAATATATAAATCGAACATTACACATGAATCGCTCATGTGTGTGTGTAAATCTTGGGTTTTTCCCCCTTGTTCCAGGGTCTTCATCCATTACATTAACTTTTTGCAGCAGCCCTACTAGATTTACTACCGCTGCTGTGCTGATGACTCAGACTGAGGATCGAGAGGCTAAGTGACCAGCCCAAGGTCATGCCTCGGATGTTTTCTATCACCAAAACCAGCACCACTGCTCCCCCTCCCGGCCACTGTGACCTTCACTGTGACCATCACGGTAGGTGTCCCTTGATGCCCCCACTTCCCTCGGCCCACACATCCTATCCACGGGCGGGTCCGGGGGCTCTCCTTCCAACAATGCCCCAGGGCTCTTGGGTCTCCCCTCCCCGAGGCCCAGCCTGGTCCAGGCCATCTCTCACTGGCAGGCCCATGCCGGCCTCCTCCTCGGCCTCTTCTCCTCACCCCTGGGCCGTTCCCACGGCTCCGCTATCATCCTGCTGAAATGTGAGCTGGGGTCCTGCGGGCCCTGAAGTTCATGAGCAAGCCAGCAGGCCTTGGCTACCTGCCCTGAGCCCTCCTCCCAAGATCATCCTCCACCATTTCCCTCCATTGGTCACATTTCCCATACACATGTTTGAGTACCAGCTGTGTGCCCGTACACGTGTATTGAGTACCTTCTGTGTGCTCATACACGTGTATTGAGTACCAGCTGTGTGCCCATACACATGTACTGAGTACCAGCTGTGTGCTCATACACATGTATTG
Organism: Ailurus styani; assembly: GCA_002007465.1. Lineage (NCBI taxonomy): Eukaryota > Metazoa > Chordata > Mammalia > Carnivora > Ailuridae > Ailurus > Ailurus styani. The sequence goes on along the minus strand of LNAC01000171.1, from coordinate 457,465 downwards.
AGTACCTGCTGTGTGCCTGCCTTTCACTCTCTAGGCGCTGGTGGTGAGTCAGTGAGGTGAAGCTCCTGCCCTCACGGGCGGGACATTGACGCTGTGACTCTGCTAAAGCCCCGTTCTCCCTTCCTTCTAGACCCCTGCTCAGCTGGTCCCCGTGCCAACCATGCCCTCCCCCCACTCACGTCCCTCCCAACACTCGGCTAATTCCTACTCTGCTGTATTGGTTATTGGTCGTTGCATAACAAACTTCCTCAAAAAGAAGTGGCTTCAAGCAGTATTTTTTATCTCCTGGTTTCTACGGGTCAGGAATCCAGACGCCGTTAGCCAGGTCCTCTGGCTCTGGGGCCCTCAAAAGTGGCAGTCACCCTAAAGCCTGACTGACAAGGCCCCTAGCCCAGCTACGGGCTGTCGGCAGACTCATTTCCTCCTGAGTTGCCAGCCTGAGGACTGCAGTCCTCCCAAGCCGCTGGGGACAAGTCCTTCTTGGTTCCTCACCGTGGGGGTCTCTCAGCAGCGCACGGGACAACACGGCGGCTGGCAGAGCGAGCGATGGAGGCCACGGCGCCGAGCACCGAACCCCGGAGGCCACATCCCACCATTCTGCCACATTTGATTCACTGCAAGCAGGTGCAGCTCCTGCTTCCCCATACAAGGGACAGGCTGACACAAGGATGTGTATACGCGAGGCAGGCAAGGATCACTAGGGGCTGTGGCAAAAGCCGCCTACCACACCTTCTTTCAGCATTAAATGTTAATGTCTCCTCCTCCAGGAAGCCCTCCCTGACTCCTGATTAGGACCCCTTCTTTGAGCTTCCACAACCCGGAGATGGCCTTACGACACTTATTACATCACTGTGTGTCCGCACCATGGATGAGTCCCCCTCTGCCTCATCAGACTGAAGGACACGGTGCTGACTTATCAGCTAGTCTTCATTGTATTCCCAGCCCCTGCCACTCCTGGGCACACAGCTGGGCTCTGTGTTTTTGTTTAAACTGAGCCTTTCTTTACTAGCTGAAAAGCAGTGACACATTTTAGTTCCGTATTTAATTATCATAGACACATGTAGCAATAGACTGTACAGAATTCAAAATAAGAATAATCCTGACAGATCATTGAATGGTGAGCAGCTGATTTATTTTCTTTTAGCAACGGAATCCTGCCTGACTTCACATTCCTGCTCCCTCCCAACACTGGCTGTGGAGCGGCGTCCCCCATCCACCCAGATGTCCACATCGGGGCAGCAGGGACAAGCGCTGCCATTCACAGAGCGCCTAAGACATGCCACGTGTTGCTATTAGCACTTTGTGCACACGGCCTCATTTGATCCTCTGGGGGACCTGATGAGGGGGACCCCACGGTCGCTGGTTCCATTTTAGAAAGAAGGAGAATGGGGCACAAGGGGATGGAATTACTTGCCTAAGTTGAAAGAAGCAAGAATCTGAGTGCAGACTACATGGCTCCAGAGCCCACCTAACTCACTGGGTTATTTAAGGATTAAATGAGATTACGTGTACGGCTTGAGCTCAGTGCCCAGCATGTGGCAAATGCTCAACAAACATTATTGTATAAGTTTAACTCCAGGTGAATTGAACAGAAATCTAAATACAGTTTAAAAAGCATGTAGGGCTCCTTTCCTCTTTATGCAGCAGGCAGCACAGGGTTGGTATGGTGGTGCCATGACGCCAGGAATATCCCAGCCTCCTGCTCAACCATCGTCAGCACACAGCTTCCACGTTCAATGACGAATCATGGCCCAAAGTGGCTTCCAGGGCTCCAGCCATTACTCTGAAGTTCCAAGTAGGAAAAAGGAGGCAAAGAGAGGAAGGACCCAAAGGACTCACCTTCCAGTGAGTGAGTAAACTCTTCATTAAGAGCCTTTTTAAAAGCCCCCTCTGGTGACTTTGGCCTCTATCTTCCTGGCTGCCTCTACTGTAAGCAGGGGTGGGGTTGGGGTCTTTTAGCTACACCAAGGGGTTTTGTTAGTGAATAAATAAAATAAATAAAACGGGGTTTTGTTAGTGAAGACGGGAAGAACAGATATTGAGAAGACAACTAAGAGTCTCCACCTTGTAGAGTTTACATTGTTAGTTAGCATCAGTAAGCAAAAGAAAACTAGTTTAATGCTAAACTAACATTATTAACGTGAAGCCCCACAGGGAAGAATGGGGTGCTCTGATGGAAGTGGGGAGAAGTGGGTGCCCTCCGTGCCCCTTTGTGCGACCCTGACCTAACCTGAGAGGTTCCTAGAATGGGAAAACTCTCTCTTCACCTTGATCAAGGCACCTAACCTGTCTGTGCCTCAGGTTCATCCCCTGGAAAATGGGAATAGTAAAGGCATCGCCCCCTAAGACTGCGAGAGAACAATGTACACATCGGTGCGGTCGCTGGCGTGCTGTCCCCATGAAGTAAGTGTCGTCTGATGCTGTGGTTGTTGTCATAATCTTAGACAGGGAAAGCAGCAAAACCGAACATCTGGGCCTGTGAATTCTTAAAAACTGCTCTACTGGCTTTTTTTTTTTTTTTTTAAACCAATGCACCGAATCCCACTGGGCTGGCAGGAGGCCATGGGCCAATCTGGGGCAGCAGGGAACACAGCAGAGTGCCAGGGTGGACCCCACCACAGTCTTTTTCCACAGACTCTGCCTGCTTGGCCCCAGCTCCCAGTGGGAGCTGTGGTCCCTGCAGAACGGCGCGTCCTGGGCAGACTGCGCGGGGCTGCCCGTGGTGATTCATGCACGTCTGTGGGGAGCCAGGGCCAGAGCCGGCGCGCTCCGCTGCCAAGTGGGCCTCGGCTGGTCCCACTTTGCCCTGGGGCTGGAGCTCCCCCAAGCTGCTCTGCGAATCCTCAGAACCTTGGACCCATCCGGAATTCCAGCCCGTTGGGTCATTTATGGCCTGTGCTCTCTCTCCAGGGCCTGAAGTCTGCATACTGACCTCCTCCGACACAGGGTCAACAGATCCCAACTCGGACAGAGCATCACAGAGTGTAGTGATTCCTCAGGGAAACAGACAAAGCCCCCTCATCTTCCTTTCACATCCAAATTCCACTTGGCTATTAAAACGACAGATCTGAGGACCTCAGACCTGGATTTGAATCCCTCCTTGATGGTGTGGCCTCAAGTAAGTTAGTAACCTCTGTGGGCCTCAGTTTCCTTATGTGACAAGTGGGGATAGTAAGAGTGTCTACCCCATTTGGTGAGAACTGAAGGAGGCGATGTGTGGGAAAGGCCACACCCGGCACTGAGATGCCCCCAGGGTCATTAGCCACTATGATTTTCTTTTTTTCTTTTTTTTTTTTTTTAAAGATTTTATTTATTTATTTGACACACAGAGAGAGATTACAAGTAGGCAGAGAGGCAGGCAGACAGGGAGAGGAGGAAGCAGGCTCCCTGATGAGCAGGGAGCCCGATGCGGGCCTCGATCCCAGGACTCTGAGATCATGACCTGAGCCGAAAGCAGAGGCTTTAACCCACTGAGCCACCCAGGCGCCCGCCACTATGATTTTCTCATCATGGAGCTTTCTGTGCCTCACAGTTGGGCAGCTTATCATCCCTCTGACCTCATCTTCTACCATCTTCCTCTCCTCACCTGGTCCAGCCACATCAGGCTCTTTGTTGAAGACACACTCAACCACCTGCCTCAGGGCCTTTGCATCTGATCTCACTGCCTGAGAGACTCTTCATATAGTCCATTCCCTCAACTCCTTTTGGTCTTTAGCCAACTGTCACCTTCTCGGTGAGGGCTTAGTGACTACCTTACTTAAGACTTCAATTCCCTCCTCCTCACCCTTCCCTGCTTTATTTTTCTCCACAGCACTTATTCTTCATCTGCCATTATTTTGGACATGATTTGTCTCTCCCCATGTATTAGTTATTTATTGCTGCATAACAAATTACTCCAAAACCAAATTAGTCTTAAAGGAAGAAACGTTATCTTACAGTTCTTGGGAGTCAGAAATTTGAGGGCAGCTTAACTGGGTGATTCTGGCTCAGGGTCTCTCGTGAGGTTGCAGTCAAAATATCAGCTGGCAGTACAGTCTCATCTGAAGGCCAGACTGAGACTGGAAGGTCTGTTTCCAAGATGGCACCCACACATGGCTGTTGGCTGGAGGCCTTAGTTCCTCCCTATGTGAACCCTGTTACAGGCTGCTTGATGTGCTTACAACATGGCAGCTGGATTCCCTCTGAGTGAAGGCTTCAAGAGAGAGGATAATAGAAGGCACAATGTCTTCACAACCTTACCTCAGAAGTCACCTCCATCATTCCTGTGTGTGTGTGTGTGTGTGTGTGTGTGTGTGAGAAAGAGAGAGAGAGAGAAAGTCATCCCTGTTCAGAGTGGGAAGGGACCACATAAGGATGTGAACACAGGAGGCAAGGATCACTGCCTCCATCTTAGAGGCTGGCTACCACAGTCTACCAGAACACAAATCTCATGAGAGCAGGATCATGTCCATTTTGTTCATACTTGTCTTCAGTTTCTAGAACAATGCTTGGCACATGACAGATTCTTAATCCATTTTGTTGGATAACCGACTGACTTTATGAATGAACAGTACAGGTGGAACTCAGTCAGCCAAAGCAGAATGACCCCTCTCTGGGGAGAGGTGGAGCCTGGCCTCTCCAGCAAGGCTTTCTCCCGGGAAGCCTATGAAGCCAACCACGTACAGCAGCTTCAGAATCATGGGGGCATAAAAAGCAACAGCTCTGAACACAAAGCCGCCTCCTCACAATACTCCCAGAATGTTCTGAGAGGCAGAAGAGACATGAGAACATGGGGTTAAGGGCAGTAGGTTAGATAGCAGAAGGCCGGGTGTCTGGTCCTGGTTTGGCCACTTAATCAATCAACTATTAAAGTTGCATTTGTTATATTTAAATGGGAGTGGCCACACCCATTCTGCCTAGCACCCCGGGATAGCTCATTTGTTCATTTATGTTGGTCATTTAATCATAATCCCTGACACCATGGATTCACAGTTTAGTGAGAGACTCAGATGGACTGGTCTAGTCTGAAAACAGCACCACATAATAGGACAGGCTGTTGTTAAGTGCCTCAATGAATTCCTTTTTCATTTACTGAGCATCTACTATATGCAGCCACCATGCTATATCTTGTGTATATTATCTAGAGGAGTTGATGTTTTTAATCCCCATTTTAACAAGTGAGGCAATGTAGTCTCGGAAAGGTTAAGGAACGTGTCCTAGGCCACACAATTAGTACCGTGATTCTAGGTTTTCTGACCCACAAGCCTTTCCTAGTACATCAGAACTTTTTCATATGCCTGTTTCAAATGTCCATGTATACTGACAGTTGGGAGTGACATTTCTAGTAAAAGCCCAAATCAATTCGCTTACTGCTATTTGCTTTTTAATGTAGAAATGGTGGTGGGTTTGGGTTGTGTCAATTCAGCTGAGTTAGAATTCCCAGAATTCCTTCCCCTGTAGAGTTTCCGGCTGGCGCGTGCCACAGGAGACTTTGTAGGTAAGGCCGGGAAGGTAGAAGCAGCAGATAGCACTGCTTCTTTGCTGGGACGGTAGGGTGTGGGGGCACGGTCGTGGCTCACTTGCACCGACGCTCTTGTTCTGGCTCCCCTGGCTGGCTCGGGGGCAGCAGACAGCCCATAGCTTCCAGCTGCTACAAGTCCTCTTTCGGATCCTCCGAATCTCGGGCAGGGGCCTGTTTAGTTCCATGATCAAGGTTGCCTCTGGCGACAGCACAGCGGATCACTGGGGCGGGGCTTCCGGCCTGTCCTCGCCACTCCGGGCTGTCCTCGTCCCCTCCATGTCTCGTTCATCCTGCCTTCTCGGTGGCCGCCCTGCTGACCGGAGGCTCCGGCACCAGATTCCAGAGAAACAGGCTCACAGAGGCTGTCGAGCCAAGTCCCACCTCTGCACAATGTCAAATCCCTATGAAAAGTCCCTCCAGCTGTTTCTTCGATCAGACCCTTAGATGATGATTGAAGGCTAATTCTCATCTGATGTACTTTAACATATAATAACCAAGACTATGCTCACGGCTCCACCGTTTTCAAATAACTACATCAAATACCTAGGAGCATGTAAGGAATACCTACAGGTGTCACATCATGGTTAAAAGCGCTGCTTGAAGTTTGGAAAAACTATGCTTGGGATGAATGGCAGGTCTGTCTGGAGAGGTGCTGAAGGAGGAGGAAACCCCTATGTCTTTGACCCAGACTCCTGGGTTCTCCCAAATCACTTGGTGGTTTTCCCCCAGACCTGCCCCCGAGGCTTTGGACTTGGCTGTGGCCTCGAGGACAGGAAGAGCTCCGAACTGGCTGCTGGAGAATGTGGACTGTCTAGTGGAAAATCCTGATGCCAGTTTGAGCTATGTTGCCAGCAAGCGGCCAGACAGGAGAGAAGTGCCCGCATACTAGGCAGTGATGTGTCTTGTTGGACAATGCCGGCGGATACTGCTCAAGATGCATAAGCTTTTCCAGACTCTCACAGCAGAAGATGAACAGCTTCACTTTTGACGACCACAAGTAGTACATTCTTAAGCTTGTACGTGTGTGTGTACGTCAGTGCATTAAAATGACCGAATCCAGCGTAACTGACAATGAAAGAACAGTAAGCAAGCCTCTGATTGAGCTTCTATTAGCCTGAAGCAGAAGATAATTATCAATACCTTTCCACTTATATAAAAAAGGGAAGAGCAACTATAAAGTCTGTTGATAAGCTCTGTTTATCCAGAGGAGAAAAAAAATAAGTAAATCCACGAGTGAGCCTCTATCTGTTTAAAGGAGAAAAGGGCAATTAACACGGATGAGACTGCATTTGTCCAAGGGAGGAAGGGACCTTCTACAAAAATGTAAATGATCTTCTGTTTTTTGAAGATGGAAAGACTGACTTCAACTGTTTATTCCAGGGGGGGCAGCAAACGAGGTCCCGTGGTGAGCTGGCTGTTCTTGTAAATAAACTTTTATTGGAACGCAACGGTGCTCATTCTTGTACTTTACTGCCTGCGGGTGCTTTCGTGTGACAAGGACAGAGTTCATTAGCTGGGACAGAGACATATGGCCCGCAAGCCTAAAGGTACTTATGACGTGATCCTCGGATAAAAGTCTGTGGACCTCTGGTTTATTCTCTAATCTCTGTGACCTGTGAAGTAGTCAACGACTTCCCTATTGCTTTCGTGTCTTCAATAAATAAATCATGCCTCATTGAAAAGTCTGACACCTCCTCTTGAGCCTCTGACTTCCTCGCCACGCCTACTGCTCAAGAACCAGGGCATTTACTTGGTCCCCAGGGGGCCAGTGGAGCATCCCAACGACAGAATTGGGCGTCTGGACCGTGCACCAGTTCTTGCTGCCACTAGGGGTCACTGTGGAACACAGGCTACCGGCAGTTCTCCCAGATCTCCCAGTTCACAATCAGCACTGATCCCCAACCCAGTCGTAGGAGGGCTGCGGGGTCTGAAGGGTTCAGGCTCATCCACTTGCCCTGTCAGAAGCCGCCTTCCACAAAGTTCCTCGGGGCTCTCCATCTTTGGCCAGGTGCCCCCACCCGCCGGATGAGTTCCCAGGTGGGTTTCCTGTCTTCCACCGGTGGGTGTTAGGTGGGGCTGAGAAGTCCACTCTGATGGGTTTCCCTGACTTTCCATCTGAGGAGCAGAGGTCCGATGTCTGAGCCCCTTCCTTCTCTAGAGGTCCTGGCTCCGTGCGCAGAACGATCCAGCCTCCCTCAGCCCCAAGCCCAGCTAGGTCTTTACGGTGAGAGACCCACCTTTGTTGGGTCACAAGAGTTCTTCGCCACCAGCTTCGAGCCGTGGTGCTACTTGTGCCCTGTCACAGGAGCTGAGAGAGACCAGCTGCCCCCTGATCAAAGGTGGACTATGAGGTGACTTGAGCAGGGCTGTGGGCAGGTTCGGGGACATTATTACTAAATCTAAGAAGGGGATACCCTTGAGCCCACTGGGCTGAGCCTTTGCTTACACCTCACAGGTTCTCCCTTGTGGTCAGCAGCACCGGCGATGGCTGACGCCAGTGATCTCCACTGCCTGCCCATCGCGTCCTGGATAACCTCCTCCCGCCACCTTGAGTAGCCTGTGTCTGACCAACAGAACACTTGTGTGTTTGTGGGTTCCAACTTCCATCTTGCTGGCAGACTCTCTTCCCTGCTGGTTGTGATGAAGCAACCTCACGGGCCAACAGCCACCACACACCATCGGCTGCATCATGGGAGGCCAAGGCAGTGAGGAACCGAGAGGGCTCCCCAACAGCTAGAGAGCCCCTGGGCCCTCCAGCCAACAACCTACAAGGCACCAAATCTGGCACACAACCGCGTGAGCAAGTTTGGAAGTACATCTGTCCCCAGTCAAGCCTTCAGCTGAGACGCCGGCCCTGGCAGACCCCTCAACTGCAGGCTTGGCAGATGTCAAAGCAGCAGACCAGTCTACGGCCGTACCACCTTGAACGCACCAGATCTTGTCTGCTCTCGGAAGCTAAGCAGGGCCGGTCCTGGTTAGTACTTGGATGGGAGACCACCTGGGAATACCAGGTGCTGTAGGCTTAGGAGCGCCTGGGTGACTCAGTTGGCTAAGCAACTGCTTTCAGCTCAGGTCGTGATCCTGGAATCCCAGGACTGAGCCCTGCATGGGCTCCCTGCTCAGTGGGGAGTCTGCTTCTCCCTCTGATCCTCCATGCCCTCATGTGCCTGGGTGGCTCAGTCATTAAGCATCTGCCTTTGGCTCAGGTCATGATCCCAGGGCCCTGGGATCGAGCCCTGCATCAGGATCCTTGCTCTTCGAGAAAGCCTGCTTCTCCCTCTCCCACTCCCCCTGCTGGTGTTCCCTCTCTAGCTATTTCTCTCTCTGTCAAATAAATAAATAAAATCTTAAAAAAAAAAAAAAAAAAAGGCAGCGGACCAGCCAAGCCATGATGGATTCCTGACCCACAAAAACTGTGAGATTGCTTTTAGTGGGCTGTTCTAAGCACTGGGCTTATGGTCATTTGTTATGCAGCAATAACTAACACACCTGTCTCTAGACCACACAGGCGCCAAGCGGGAAAAGCTGTTAGGTATCATGACTGTATCTACCTCTTAAGTCTTCTGTGTCTTTCAATAGTGAGCAGCATGCAAATTAAAATACTTTTCAGACAAACAAAAAGTCTGACCCAAACAGTTGAGTATTTGGACACACTGTGAAAACTCAAGCAGAGTGACACTTGTCATCTGAGTCCAGGTGCTGGGAGGTATCGTGGACTGAACTTTTGTGTCCCCCCCCCCACAAATTCATATGTTGAAATCCTAACTCCCAATGCGATGGTACTTGGAGGTGGGGCCTTAAGGAGGTGATTCGGTCACAAGCGTGGAGCCCCCAAGAACGGGATTAGTGCCCTCACAAAAGAACCCCAGAGAGTTCCCTGCCCCATCTGCCATGTGAAGCACAGGGAGGAGATGGGCCTTCTATGAACAAGAAAGTGGGCTCTCACTAGACCCCAAATCTGCTGGTGCCTTAATCTTGGGACTTCTCGGCTTCCAGAACTATGAGGAATGATTCTGTTGCTTGTGAGCCACCCAGTGTGTGGTACTCTGGGTCACAGCAGCCTGGATGGACTAAGGCGGTCCCCTGAACAACCAAATCTTTTTGAAGCTAACATTTCTTGCAAGGGCATCAAGTGACAGGCACGGAGCTAAATTTGTTGGCCGTGTTATCTCATTAGACACACCCCAAATCTCTTGAATTATTATTAGCTCCAGTTTCCAGATGCCAAAACAGACTTAGTGAGCAAGACGGGCAAAAATCCCCACCCTCGAGGGACTGATGCTTTAGTGAGGGGGAGACAATCAGTAAGTAATCAAATACGTGGCATCATGCCAGGTAATTATAAAGGCTGGAGGATAAAAAAAAAAAAACCTCTTAGAGAAAATAAAGTTATAGGGATAGTATTTTAGATAGAGTTATCATGGAAGTCTTCCTTGAGGAGGTGACAACTGGGTAGAAGCCTGAGATCAACACTATAGGCAGAGGGCACAGCCAGTGCAAACACCCTGAGGTCAGATGTGGGTGGGAGCCCCAGGGTAGCTGAAAAACAGCAGAGGGGGATCTTGAGACTGAATCATCCAGAAGGTGGGTGGGTGGATGGGTGGGGGGTGCTAGGCAGGGCCTATATTATGCAGGACCTTGTGGGAATTTGGATTTTATCCTCTTTGGGAAGGGAGGCCCCTTCCTCTGCAGCGATAGCTCTTTGGTGGGGAAATCCCACGACCCTACTCGCACCTGGCCAGTGGGAAGGACACGGTCCCTTCGACCCGGGCTCTGGATCTGCCCTTCCCAAGCTCTGCTCTACCCTCCACAGATCAACCACAGTGTGAGAAAGCAGACCTGGAGGGGGGACAGGGGCTGGTGGAAATAGTGACTCATGGCTTGGCCTGGCAGGGGGGGACCCCCCCATTGCCCTGTTTTCTGTGTGAGTGTGGAAAACCCACATTCCACAAGGGCCCTCGGCCTGGCCCCGGTCACACACACTCGTCTCTCCCTTCCTTGCAAGCCGAAGGGCAGGTTCCGCAGCCGTGCCGGGGTTCCTCGCGGTGTGCGCGTGCCGAGGGCAGAGCGCTGGGCCTCGCCGGCGTGCACCTGAGGGGCCCAGGCGGCCCCCCAGCAGGATCCCCTCCCGGCCGTCGTGGGGGGCCGCCGCCAGAGCTCCGTGTGCTCCAGGCTCCAGAAATGTTTATCTTGCATCTGCCAGTTTGCAAGGCAATTATCGGTAACCGAATCCCCAGCCCAGGAACTGTGACTTCATCAGGACACCGAAGCCCAGGGAGGGAGACGCTTCTGGGCCCTGGGCTGACCACAGACACCACAGAGGGCAGTTCCGCCCCGGGGCATCGGGTGACATCACCGCGGCTGGTGTCTGAGACGTGATGCGAGGACACGCCCCGAGGAGGCCGGACCGGTGTGTCCGTGGGCGGCTTCCCCTCCGCCCGGCCACCCAGACCCCGGGCGCTCCTACTCCTGGCAGCACGCGGAGATGGGCCCGGTCGCTGCGGATGGGAATCAGCTGTTAGCGGACTCGCCCCAGACAAAGATCGGTGTCCCGTGCCACGGATTTTTGAGGGGAGGGGGTCTGAAGGTAAAGATTTCGAAATGGATAAAATACCCCTGCTAAGGTGACTTGCTGGGGCCTCCCCTAGCACCCGAGAAAAACACGTAACCAAGGAAACGCTGGAAAAATTTCCACACCCCTCTGAGCAAACAGTATTTCGACTCTGTTCTTTAAACACACACACACAGCCAGTTCGTCTAAAATCAGCCGGCTTTCCGCGGACGCACGAAAGCGAAGGCACCAGGCCTGAGGCCTCAGAGTGGATCAGCTGGGGCTCTTCCATTTCCTGGGACACCGGGGTAATCAGCCAGGCCTTTCGCGGCCTAACAGGCCGGAACTCGTGGCAACGGCGACTAGAAGCAGCGTAGGCCTGAAGGCAGTCTTGTGTGATGGGTGAGCGGCCGGTTAGAGAATCAGAGATCAGAGTTCGAATCCTGCCTCCGCACCCCTCTGTCTGGGGGACGCCGGGAAGGCTTCACTTTGTGTCCTTCTGGAAAACGGAGCTGACGACATTTAGCCTTTTGCCAAATGCTTCTGGGAGCGCCGGATGATGCCGTGTGTGTAAAGGGTTCGGTGAGGTGGAGCGGTGACAAGTGTCGCACGTGACCCCCACAACGCGACCCCCACAGCGCCTGCCCTCTGCTGCCCCCTCCTCTAGCTGGCTGGCTGCTCAGAGCTCACTGTCCCCATGTCCAGCCCTGGAGAGGTGGTGTCTGCAGGGACGGCTCTGAGCTCCGGGGTCTCAGGCCCACGTTCAAGTCTGTCATTAGTGGTGGGATCTGCCGCCGGAAGCCGCCTCTCTGGGCCCAGTCTCCTCACCCGTAGCCTGGCCACAGGGAGCGCTCACCCCGCCAGAGCTGCTGTGGGTATTAAGTGAGGCAAAGCCAGGAACTCCGGAATGCTAGACCGAAGTGGGCTGATGGTATCCTCTCCTGGATCTGTTCTCCCTTGGGACTCTGGGTCTCCCTCCCTTAGCTGTTCTCGAATGCACTATTTCTCCCGAAGCAGGGAAGTCAGTCATCAAGTGGGGGAGAAAGCCAGTGCGGGAATGGGTCCACCTGTGCCCTCCTAAGGGCTCCAGATTAGGTCCTGAGACCAGCTCTGACCCCGTGGCAGCCAGTCCAGGCGGAGGGAGAGGCCCCCCGCTTTCGGCACCCACAGTGGGTGGGGGGGGGTTCCGCAGGCAGAGCTCCAGAGAAGCTGGCCTTCAGAAGGTGCTCCCGATCTGTGAGAGCCCAGTTGCACAGCCTGTAGGGGGTGCAGCAGCTTTTCCGAGTCGTTGCTATCCGCCCCCCACCCTCCCGGGAAGCCTGAACCCGGACACTAGAGACACTTGGACCAGACCCTTCTCTGCTGGGCTGGGGGGCGCCCTGGGCACGGTAGGACGTTCAGCTGCATTCCTCGTGGGCGGCCGCCAGATGCCAGCAGCACCTCCCTCCCTCGTGACAAAGTATCCCCAGACTTCACCAAATGACCTCCAGGGGGACAAAGTGACACCTGGGGGACCCCCTCTTGAGCTCCTAGCTATTTTTTGTCCTGATGAGCTCAGAGAACAGACGTCATCCTCATGCTGATGAACCATCATCCAATCAACACACTGGCACTGTGTATATGCATGCACACGTGTGTGTGTGTGTGTGTGTGTGTGTGTGTGTGTGTGTGTGTGTGTGTGTGTGTGTGTGTGAGAGAGAGAGAGACAGAGAGACAGAGAGAGAGAGAGAGAGACAGAGAGGCTGTGTTCAGCCTGTACCACTCCCATCAGAAGGAAGGAAGTGCCACAGATGGGGCCAGGCGTGTGACAGAAGACGGAAGACTCTTCTCCCCGGACAAGCGACCCTGCAAGTTCCCAACAGCGCTGACTCAGCAGAGACGGCCTCCCGCGGACCGGCTTCCCCTCGTTGTCACATCCTGTCGTGCTCAGTGCAAAGGCCTGGAGCTACGCGTCCTGGAGGGACCCCCAGGGGTCCAGCCCGGCCTCCGAGAGCCTCCCCCACAGAGCTGGACGGCTGGCATTACCCTTCCCCCTTTGGCAGGTGAAGAGCCCAAGGTGGCAGACCCATCTTATGTCTACGTCCTTGCTTGTCACAGACACAGAGCAACCCTCCAGCCACCCCGCCGCGCAGACGAAACCTTTGTGGTCTCAGTGTGCGAGGTCCCTGTGTGGTCTCAAGCATTCACAGGCTCAGAGAATTTCGTTAGTAAGGATTTCAAGCCTACGACAAAGAACATAGACGGACGCACGGGAACGGCGTGGACCCGCTGCCCAGCTTGGATCGAATCTGCTTCGTGACTTAAGTTCTTCAATTTTTATTGAAAAATCACGTGTGCAGAAAAATGCACACGGACGATGTGATCCGCTGGACGAATTTTCGCACGGCGAGGCCAGCATCCAGACGAAGAAGTCTGCTAGCGGGATCCCGGAAGACCCTCCACGTGCACACGGTGGTTTTTAAGAAACAAGGCCCATCTATCCCTGGCGGGTCAAGTTAAAGCCTCACGGGGAACTCCCCCCCACCCCCCATTTCTCTCTCCCCCTGGTGCCATCATCCTGAATATGCCCCTCGTCATTCCCTGACCGGCCTTCACGGGGGCAGAACAGACACGTATACGCAAACCATCTGCGTTATTACTTGTCAGGCTGAACGCTTTACGTCAATAAAATACTATGCTTTCCTCATTCTTAAGTGATGCTCTGAGATTTGTCCGTGGGAATAAATGCAGCCGCGGCTCCTTCTCACGGCGAGTGGCACGTGTGCTCCACGTGCCCGGGGCTGGACACCGGCGGCCCCCCCCACTCCCCCATCACGCACGTGCACACACGACGCTGGGCCAAGAGCCCTTCACCGTGGCTTCCCCCAGGGGACCAAAGCCAAGGGCAGGAACTGGTGTGTCACAGGGTACGTGTGGGTTCGGGTTTGCTCTCCCTGGGGGCCGTGTCGGAGTCACAAACGTTTTAAACTGGGGAGAGTATCGCTGAGTTTCTGTCCAAAAGTCACAAGCTGTCAGGCTACAGAGCTGAAGAAGTCGGCATGATATTGGAATAATGAATGTTAATGTTCCCCAACGGGCAGAATTCACCCAAAATTTAGACTTGAAGCTTTTCTTGCGAAAAATGGAAAAGCTTGGCAGGTCGGGGCCCGACAGCCTCGGGAGGCATAAGGAGACCCTGGAGGTCAGGCCCCGAAGAGAGATCCGCTGGAGGGCTCGGGGCTTAGTTACTGAGCTCTAAATCCGCCCCCTGATCGAAACCTTCTCTGTGCCCAAATGCCTTCCTAAAGCATCCTGTGTGCACGTGGGAAAGTTACCCAAAACGTCCGTGCTCCTCACATGACAGATGCAACCGGGAACACTGGTCCCCGGGGCAGGAGGACAGCTCTCAACGCAGTGAGGTCCACGGGAGCCGGGGTGCGGGCTGAGAGGTGCTCCCAGGAGCACGAGCCTCAGGAGCTCAACAAAATGTTGAGCTGGGCAGTGGGGCTGGAAAAGTAGGTTTTCTAGAGCCTGCTAAGAGTGGAGTTAAACTTGGGGCACCTGGGTGGCTCAGTGGGTTAAGTGCCTGCCTTCGGCTTGGGTCATGATCCTGCGTCCAGCTCCCTGCTCAGCGGGGAGTCTGCTTCTCTCTCTCTCTCCTGCTCCCCCTGCTGGTGTGCTCTTTTCCCTGCACTGACAGAGTCGGTCCTGAGGTCTGTGGGGTCAGGTCTGAGACCGCACTCTGCCACAGCTGTCAACAAAGCTCCCGGCACGATCTAAGCTAGCGCATGTCCTGCAGTACGGGGCTCCTGAACCGCTACCATAAGGCTATTGCAAAGACGAAATGGCCAACGGTAACCACTGCCTCCCCAGGCGTTGGTCACCACTGCTGTTATCACCACACTGGTAGTTCCCGAGACCTTCTCTCTGAGCCACAGGCGGTAGGATCAGCAGCCCTGCTCTGTGTTCCCCAACCCCTGCACTGATCTCTCTAGAAATCCCAACACCTTGTCTCCCACGCGCCACACCACGACCCTGCGCTTAGCACTGCCCTCGAGTCCCCTGCACCCTAAGTACCCAGCAGACCCCCGGAGCCCAAGGGCCCACCCTCAGGGTCTGCTGAATGAACCTCACTTTCTCCTATGGCTCCTGGGAAGAGGTAATTATCAAGCTGACCTGAGAGGTGAAGAATCAGAAGTTCAAGGACATTAACCCAAAGTCACACAGCCCCAGAGGGGTAGAAACAGAAACCAAATAAAAGTCCATACTTTTCCCTTTATTAACCAATGGCTGGGAATTCAAAATCATTTCTTCTGTTTTTGGAATGACCTTGGTGCAGCCTTTGAATAGGGGCTGGGTGTTCGGGATCAACCTCACCCCAAGCCAGATGATCAAGGATTCAGCTTGGGTGAGGCATTTTCTTAACCTCATTCTCTCTTCCCCTGCCCTGGCCCGGATGCCCCCCAACTCCCATGCAGAAGAACCAACTTACCTGAAGTAGAGACGGCCTTGCTTCTGCCACCTTCTCTGGGAACTGGAAGGACGGGAGACGCTTTGCTGTCTCTGCTCAAATCCAGCACCGGCGTCAATATAATTCAGCTCCTTGGTGCCTAGAGCAGGTAAAGGACAGGAGGTCAATCCGGACCCCAGCCATTCTTTCACAAATTCCTCCAACTTAGACTCATGATGCTGTCTAAACTTAGATGAGTAATCACTGAACTTTACGTGAAAAGTGCTATTTTATTAAACCCAAGTACTGAAAATCTACCATAATTTCCACATTCCCTTTTGACTTTTAAAAGCAACATTTTAATTTTAAATAGGGAGTTGGCTTTGGCCTTCCTCGAGCCTCGTGGGGCCCTGATTAGGTGTCAACGTCAAGAGTTTTCCAGAGCTAAACAAATACTGAATTTATGCAAAATATAAGATCATCACAAGTCAACTGCGCTTAGACAAGCCTTTGTGACAAACATCGTCTAATCAGTTCCATCCCTACCCCCCTCCAAAGTCTATGGAAGCAGCAGCATGACATCCAAATAATAAGAAACAGAGGCTCTTTGACTTCTCTGGGTCCCATCCCTTTGCCCATCTGATGGCTGCTCTGGGCCTCTGTCCAGGGAAGTGTGCAGAGCTGCCTACGGCACTTTGCATCCAGATCTGGGGACTTCCAAGAACCCCTTTAGTTCCCAAAGATTTTTAAGTAAGCCAGTTAAAACAGTGGAGAGATGTAACTCACGATCAGGGCGACTGTCCCCCAGGTGTAACATGTAAGGGTGTATTCTCCAGTCCCCGAACCCACCGGCTGGAAGCACAGTCTCTATGTGGGACTGACGCAGCTCCTAGGCTGTCCCTGTCCTATCGGGCAAAGGAGCCCACCATCAAAATGGAAACGTGAATGGGACCGACCTCGCAGAGCTGTCAAGAGGATCGGAGTTACCGTCAGTGGCACAGAAGGGTCCCTGGCATACTGTAGGTCCCCAGGGAGTGTTCCCAGCATCATTGGTGCCCTCCGCCTTCCAGGCTCCCAGATGGTTGATGGATCAAGCCCTCAAGCCCAGCTCCCCCCAGCCTGCCGGGCTCACCTCTGTGCAGCCACTAGGGGGAGCACTTGCCTTTCCTAACACAGGCTCTCCTGCCAGACCCTCCGCTAAGGAAGGACAAGATCCAGGACATGGGAGCCTGACCTGCCCTCTTCCATCCAACAACAGCCAGGGTGGGGTGGGCAGGGGTGTGGACGGCCCTGCACTTTGGACAGGCCTCTAACTTACAGTTTCTAATTTGCTTGGCCTGAGATTCCCTCTTCTCCACGAGATGCCAGGGCTGGTCCTCTCCGCCTTCCTGCTCTGAGAACCTTAGTTTGTGGGGCAGCCTGGCTGATCTCCCCTGGGTGGTGGGGATGGGGGATGCTTCATCACCCAGCCTCCCAATGAGCCTCGAGACTCAGTTCCAGCTAACGGCTTGAAAGCGGGAGCTCACTGGGGCTTCTGGAAGGGGCCCCATTCCTGTTGGCCTCACAGACGCAGCAGGCATCCTCCCAGCCCTGCCTTCCTGTCTCAGACGCTGGCGGCTCCGATGGCCGTCTTGACACCATGAGGTGACAAGCCACAGACAGGCAGACAGCAGAAAGACAGCCTGGGCCCACCTCTGAACTTCCTTTCCCTCCTGGGAACATGGTAACACTCACGCCCCTTCTGAGCCTCCCCAGCTGCCCTCCCCTTTGCTCTAAGGAGAAGATCCAAACTGAGGACCCTGACGGTCTGGTCTGACCCTCCGACCCACCCTCCCTCCCTCCCTCCCTTCCTTCCTTCCATCCATCCATCCATCCCAACACACCAGCCTTCTGTGCTGCTCTACTCTGCAAAGCCCACTCCCGCCTCAGGGCACCTGCACTTGCTATTCCCTGTGTCTGGAAGGTTCTTTACCCAAGTTTCCAACACCGGCTCTCATCACTCAGACCTTGGCTCAGACGTTCCCTCCTCAGAGGTCCTCCAGGACCTCCGGCTCCATTCACCATGAGCATCTACCCTCCTCCGTCTCCCCACGCCACCCAGCACGACCTGCAATGACCTTGTTTCTGTCTTTGGCACCTGGCTCCCTGACCTTCCAAAGTGTGGGGCACAGAGCAGCTGCACAGGGAAGACCTGCCCTCCCTCCCTCCAACACACACAGCAGCCCCCTCACCCCGAGACATCGCCCCCCGTCTCGAGCTCCGAGACCATTCCGGGCATTAACACTTCTGTCCCGGCGAAGAGCCTTCCACTGCATCAGGCAGCTAGCGTGCGCATCTCTGCTTTGGATGCTGATCAACGAAACGGATGAAGTTAAGGGCCACTCGCGGTGTCCCCCAAGCTCACAGGTGAACCCGGAGTTCCCCGGCAGAGGGTTCCTGGAAAACTCTACCGACAGCCGACTTTTGCAGAACCGCACGCGGAGATGCATCAAAGGGCGTGCTTGAAAAAAGGAAGGTTTGCGGAGGAGATGTGAATCACAGGGCCCGGCACGCACGTTTGTGAGTTCTGAGTTTGTTCACGAGGGTTCCTGAGAAAACTCGAGCTAGCCGTCACATCTGCAAGGACCACCGGGTGGCCGATGACAACCGCCCAGCCCGGGCCACACGGCAGCGGGGAGGTCTGGCCCTGCAGCCCCACAGCCCCGGGCGTGGAAACTGGTACAACCACCCACGAGCTGTGTGACATCGGCCGATCCCTGAACTGCTCTGTGCCTCAGTTTCCCCATCTGTAAGTGGACATCCGACTTGGAGCTACTTGGTGGACAAGGTAGTCCAGGCTTTTTCTGGAGTATGATTTGGCAGAATCAATTTCAGTGAAAGACACAAATCCCCTTTTACTTCAAAATGTTCCCACTAGGAATCTAGGCCCGAGTAGGATTTATGTACTAGAATGTTCTGAGAACATCACGTGCAACAGCAGGTGATGTGTGCACAACTGTTCCTGCACACAGCAACAACCTAAACATCCTCCAGCAGAGGTGTGGGTTAAATAAATTCTGGCACCAACAGAAAACTGGAAAAGCGTAAAGCGGTTAAATGCATGAGGCAAAACTCACTGAGAGACTCGAGATAGGTGAGAAAAGCAAATTTTAGGACAATATTATGACATGCTTCCTTTTAATTTTTTTGGAAAACTGTGTTCAGTGCATTTATAAATTGTTGCTTAAGTTCCTGCTCTCTGGGCTCCACGCCCCTTCTCAGGGCACAGAGGGGCTTTACCACGACACAGAGCAGCCTGGCAGCCATCCTCAGGGCCAGATGCACACACCGCTCTCCCGTCTCCTCCAGCATCTGCCCCCCCCCCGGAAGCGGGTGGGCCTGGAGCCCCAACAACGACATATACGAAGCCTTGAAATCACGCGCTGTTGGTTCTTAACCTCTGAGTCAAATGACAGACTCCGAATCTGAGCCCGCCGGAGCCATGGGGACTCGGGTCGGGGCAGGGGGTGGGGGGAACGGGGGATCCTTTGCTGGCATGGGGCTTGGGCCTCCAGGACCTCAGGGGCCCACAGGGCCACCCTGTGGACTCTCTGTCCTGTGTCCCTCTTCCTCCTCAGTGGTTTCAATGCCACCCCTTTAACTCCCTGCTCTGGCTTCCACCTCCTCTTTTCCCGGCTGGCACTGGGGATGGCTGGTTCCCTGCTCTCTGTCCTGGCATGGGGGGAGTGTGCAGGCAGCTGCCAACTCTGAAGGTGGAGAAAAGAGAGGAGGGAAGAGCCCCACCTGATGATCAAGACTAAGGATGGGAGAATCTAAGCAGCAGCCTGTTCTCTGACAGGGGGTGGGTCAGTCAGTTGGGAGCAGTGAGGTAATCCCTTAGGATGCCCCAAAGCGCCTGTCCTCGGTCCCCTTTCTGCCTCGAGCTGCATCACTAAATAATGCTCCCTCTGTTACTTTTGCCATGGGAAACTCCAGCCTCCAGGAAACGGGGGGAGGCGAGTGGGGAAGAGGAAAAGCTCAAACCCACAACACAAGCCATGTTGGAAGGAGCCTCTGGAAGGGGGCCTGGCTGTGGGGAGTAGGGCTGGGGTGGGAGCGGGCAGTGGGGGGGCTCTCCAAGGCTGTACCACCCACCCCAGCACCGGACACTGCATTTTCTGAATGGCATTTCTCACTTTCTTTTGTTGTTGTTTTTGAAGATTTTATTTATTTATTTGACAGAGAGAGAGAGAGAGATCACAAGTAGGCAGAGAGGCAGGCAGAGAGAGGAGGACGCAGGCTCCCTGCTGAGCAGAGAGCCCGATGCGGGGCTCGATCCCAGGACCCTGAGATCATGACCTGAGCCGAAGGCAGAGGCTTTCACCCACTGAGCTACCCAAGCGCCCCTCTCACTTTCTTTTGGGTGTGTGTGTGTCTGTCTGTCTGTCTGAAACTGCTACAGATACTAAGGGAAGACTGAAACAGTCCTGTTGGGCCAGCAGCCGGTCCCTGGACTCTCCCACAGGACAGGAAGCCCAGGGGTTAGTGAGACCGCTCTGGGGCGGCACAGGCGGGCAGACCAGAAATTCCAAACTTTTTCTATCAAGGGCCAGAGAGCTAATATTTTAGACCATGGGTCAAGAGGGAAAACTGAATTATGTTAAGTATTTGTATTTACAAGATACAAAAAAAGTCTCCACACATTCTTTCTATTGATAAAATTCAAAATATAGTAACTAAGTACAGTTTTAAAAAATAATACAAGTCTACTAAGGAGAGGAATGGAATGTGGATGAAAATATTTCACTTAATTGGGTTTCAAAGTTAGTGTTCCTTATCACTGAAATCGACTGCAGTGTTGGATTTTTCCAAGCGTAAAAAGGTGAAAACCTTTCTCAGCTTTTGGGGCGTCCAGAACTCAGCTGCTGATTCGGGGACAGCCAGTCCCAGAGACCAGGCCTCTTCTCTAAAACCTTCCTGGGTTGCCGCTGGGGTACGCTGCCAACACCCCGGGGCGCACACACACAAAGGCAACTTCTCCAAGGGCTTTCTGTCGACAGCAAGGAAAATACCACAAGCAGAGCACGTGGCTCTGATCTGGCCTGAAGAGAGTGCCTCACACTTGAGTCCTGAGTTGCCTCTGTGCCACCCAGTCAGAGCCCCGAGCTCCCCCGGGGCAGGGAAGGGCCTGGGTCCGAGGTGGGGAGACGGGTGAAAGGCAGGAGGAGCCAGGGCCCGTGCGCAGAGAGCCTGACTCTGTGGGTCAGAGATGGGACCCGGGAGTCTGAATGCTGACCAGCACTCCGTCCTCCAGCCAGGGGATTCTACAGCAGGGGTTCCGTGGGCCCTACTTGGAGAAACACTGGCAGAGAGCCGGGGAGACAAGGGGGGACAGGAATGTGAAAGTCTGCATCATGAACGGTGGCCGTGGCCACAGGGTGCTCTCCGGGGATGCCACCGGCCTGCCTTCCTGCCACGCCCCTGTCTCAGAGCGTCCTTCCCCTCCAGCAGCCCTGAGCTGAGAAATGTCACCGCACCCGCGGACTGCTGAGGTGCGGGGCGATCGAGAAGCTGACCCAGAGCCACCCAGCGAGGGGCGGGGGGGGGGCAGCCAGAACTACAGCAAGACGGCCTCGCTCCACAGCCTGCTGTCTTTAAATCTAAAGCTTGTATCAAGTGGCTTCCGGTGACGGCGATTCACAAAGCCGTTCTCACTTAACGGTTTGGGGGCACCTGGGTGGCTCAGTCTGCCTTTCGCTCAGGTCATGATTTCGGGTCCTGGGATCGAGTCCCACACTGGGCTCCCTCTCCCTCTGCTGCTCCCCCTGCTTGTGCTCTCTCGCTCTGCCGAACAAATAAATAAAATCTCAAAAATAAACAGGCTGAACAGTTTGGCAGTGCTTGGAAAGAAAGGGGGAAAAAGGAAACCAAGGCACGGAGGAGCCACTCCATGTCCAGTACTTTAGATACGATCTGCGTTAATTCTCACAATAGCCCTGTGAAGTAGGGGGGACTGTCCCCATGTGTCACACGAAGACACTCTTGAAGGAGAGGCTAAGTAACAGGGCTCAGCTCACAGGGGAAAAGCACAAGATCCTACCAGGGTCCACCGAGGCCGAGCTGCCTCCAAGTCAGTACCACCAATGCTCAGTTTCTTGAACCTCCTACCACAGTTTTCTGGAAACTCCAAAAGCCCCAGGCTCTGTGTCTGGCTGCTCTTGCTACATAACAAACCACACCAGAACTCAGCACGATACCGTAGGAATTTACTCTCGTGCTCAAAGGTACGTAGGAAAACCGCGATGGTTTTCTCTATGTGTGTTTATTCTGGGGTCGGGGGTAGAAAGACAGCGTCTACGCAGGAGTTTGTTATTCTCGTGGGTAAAATCTGGACCTACCAGAAGGGCAAGTGGAACGTGGGATCCTCTTTACGGTCTAGGCTCAAAACTGGCACACTGTCACTGTGACCCTCACTCTACTGATCAAAACAAATGACAAGGTCAAGCCCAACATCAGTGGGGCAGGGAATATACTCCTTGAACAGAGGCTTAGGGAAGTAGGAAGAGAGTGATCGTTTGCTGAACAATAATCTAAAGGCCAATCTGGGGATCTGAGAGCTGATGGGCGCCCTCCTCTGCCTTGTTGGCAGATATGCTCCGATACTGGGAGGCAAAGGCTTAGCCTCAATGAGGGGAGGAGAGAGACTGATTCTGCAAAAGCAAGGCAGGCAACAGGCATGAGAAGAGCAGCGCAGGTATAAACCGCCAGGGAGTGGGGGGGACTGAGACAGACAGACAGCACAGGCCGCCCGGCTGCTCCCCGTTCCTGCGGACGGCCCACCCGTGCGCAACCTCTCTGCCGACTCCTGCCGTCCCTGCCAGCTTGGCCCCGGCTCCCGAGTACCCGACCTGCCATCACGGCAAAGGTGAACCCCCGAGAAGGGATTATTCTAGAACAAGCTTGCTGCTGTTCTTGTGCTGTACTGCATAGAGAGATGCTCCCAGCACTGCCGGAGGTCTCCCTGGGCCCCTCATCCCGCCGTGCTGGGCTCCTTCCCCAGGAAATGGGGATGTGTTCACCCTGCTGCTCTCCTCTCCAGAACTCCTCACTGTGGGGTGGGACCGAGGCGCAAACCCAGTCATTACTGGTGGAAAAATAGACACGTTTGATCAGAAGAGATTAGAATTGTAACTCAGTGCCCTAAACATTCTGCAAGATTGCCTTGGAGGAGGAGGAAGAGGAGGGAGAGGAAAACGGATTAAGCAGCCTTGAGCAGAAGGATGGGACTCGAGAGTCAAGGCTGGACAAGGACCCAGGAGCCAGCTGCCTCCGAGCCCTGCGCCAACCTGGGGACATCAGGAGGGACCCCTGGCCCAAGTCTGGCTCGGCCCCAAACCCCATCTTCCACCGTGGCCGTGACGGTCCTTTGGATCAGGCACCGCCCTCCAGGAGTAGAATCTGCAACGTGTGCATGTTTCACATCCAAGCCTCTTTTCAGAATCCAAAGAGCACCCCACCATTTCTGAGTGCTGTTCCCTCCCGACTGTCACTGTGTGTGATCGGGCAGGGCTGGTCTTCCAGTGCTGGAGGTGAGCCGGAGTTGAGGACGGTCCCGTCCGCAGCCTCCCTGGGCATCTCGTGGAGGAGGATGCACACTCGAGGCTGTCAGGGCCACCTCGGCCACCAGCAAGGGGGACACGGTCAGTCACAGCCATGCCAAGACCCACGGGCATCTAAGCAAAAGGAAAAATCCATCAGACAGATCCTGTCTGTGTTTACAGTGGTGATATTTTGCCGTGTGGGTATTTGCCTTGGCTTCTTTCTGTGTAGATTTCAGTTTTTAAAAATAGTGCCTCGCCTCCCTCCTCTTCTTCGTGGCCCTGGTGCTTCCCGTAGGAGGGCCGGCACTCTAGTCCTGGTTCTGCTACTTGCCCACCGATGTGACCTGGAGTGAGCCGCTTGGCCTTTCTGAGCCCTGGTTAATTCACCTGTAAAACAGGGGTGCCAATACCCATGGGGCTGGATTCGATAAGATGATATGTGTAAATGCTTCTTGTAAACAGTGATCCCCTGAACATAAAGAGATCTTCTGGCTGAATGTCCAACTCCTTTTCCAATGGTGAACGGGATCCGCACGGGGCTAAGGGATGAACCTGCGTAATCTGACCAAAGCCTCACCACAGCCCCCCTGAGATTGGGGCCATAGGAAATAATCCCATGGTTCGAGGTATCCCAGTTTCCCAGATGAGGTGACAGGCACGGGCAGGGCCACTCAGCAGTGACTGTCAGGTCCGGGCAAAAGGCAACTGATTACACACAGAGCCAGACGGAGGAAGCAGTGAGCGTCAGGCCCATGATCCAGACTCCAGAGCTAAGCCAGGCTGATCGACAGTGCTCATCACCATATTTTGAGGCTTGTGGATTTTCGTCACTTTGTGTGGCTTTGGATCAGCTTTTACGCTAAAATTGCCGTCGTCGGTGCTGGCCTTGGTCACTTACACAACCAGCACCTGCTGTGGCCTCCGGGGCTGCTCCCGGAGCCGAGGGCCCTGGGGTGGGCTGCTGCCGGGGACAGGAGAGCTTGGGGCCGCCCTGGCCACACCCAGAGCAGACGGAGCAACAAAACAAAGCCTCTCTCGACAACCAGGGGAAGCTGCCGGAAGGACAAATGACCTCTTGTCTGCGGGAGCCCTACTGTGACCATGAGGCAAGAGCGGTCAAGGAGAGCCCTCGACCACTGAAGGAGAGTGAAGTAGAAAGACAGGGCAAAGAGTGAGCTCAGGTTCCTCGTGTCCCTTTTGGGCGGCTGAGTCAGTGTCAGCAGTTCCCTATCTCAGGGGCTCTTGTGGTGAAAGAACAAAGTCCTGCCCCCCCCACACACCTATTTGTTTAAGCCACTCTTGGTCTGGTTCCTGCTCTGTGCGCAATCAGTGCAACCAACACAGTTCTCACTGACAGAGCTAGTGATCAGCCTCTTGCAGTGGGTATAAGCCGGTTACTTGAGCAAAGTTTTGTCTCGGGTGAGAGTGTCTGGTCATCAGCCCACGGAAACGTGTCTGCATATGCATTCAATGTGCAGAGCAACTTGTGAAACAAATACCCTTCTGCCACGAGACTGCACATACCTCTGGTAATCTGTCCAACACCCACAGCCACGAGCATGTGCTAAGGTCACAGAAGCTTAATATGAAAACAGGCCACGGCAAAGGGCCTCACGGGAAGAGCATATTCCCTGTGCGTACCACTGACTGGCCCGACCTAAAGAACATCTAGGATGCCAGCTGCAAGGGACTCTGGGAAATGCAGTTGGGCAAGTGCAGAAGGAAGGTCAAAATGGATGCTGA
This sequence comes from Ailurus styani, assembly GCA_002007465.1. Lineage (NCBI taxonomy): Eukaryota > Metazoa > Chordata > Mammalia > Carnivora > Ailuridae > Ailurus > Ailurus styani. The sequence continues at coordinate 432,662 of LNAC01000171.1, read as the reverse complement.
ACACTGGTTCACTACCTCTACTACCTGCCAAAAGAGAGGCATCTCTGGATTTCAAAAATCTTTTAAAATGTGATGTCATACTTACATATCTAACACAGAAAACAAACACATGCCCCTGAAACAGAAATAAAAATCCCCAAACACATAAGGCAACTTAGACACTCAGGCAAGTCAGTTAAATTCCCAGCTCCTCTGTTCTTTTGTGTCTGAAAGGGACAAGAAATCCGCTGCAGCTACTAGTGAGCTTTCTGTGAAAACAAAGTGGGATGATACACGGGAGGAGCATTTGGTAAGTGGTCGAGGGCTCTACTGTAGAGACAACTTAGAGAATCAGATCTACAGCTAGGAGAGTCGGAACTGGCATTCGCGATGGAGAAAAATGAAAATAGCCAACTGTTGATCGAGGCAGAATACGGCCAGCTATGGCAGATGGGCTGGAAAAAATGACGTTCATCTGGGGAGAGATGACGTCAGCATTTAGAGATCCTGATAACCCATCATTCTGTAAGGCACACGTGACGTGTTTGCAAATCACAGTCAAGGGGAACCAAGGATCAGAGGGGAAACTGGGTGCTTTGGTGTTTTGTCCAGCTGAGCTCTCTCCCTCCCACCTGTCTCGGCTCTGCCCCTCCTTGCAGACCATCATCTCTGCCTGATGGTAGACCTCATTAACTTGGTCCAGATGCCCCCAACAACCTCCCCCCTTGATGGAGACCTCTCTCTCTGATCTCCCCACTGCGAGTGGGGGAAACTCCTAAAACTCAAATCTGGCCATTCTGCTCCCTCCTCGGTAAACCCTCCAAGGTTCCTGGCTACCCCCAGGATCTACCCTGAACTCTTGCTATCATCTTTCCAGTGGCCTCTCCAATCTTACCCTCTGAGCCTTGGGTTCCATCACATTCCACCATCTAGTTACTCAAATTGGGCACACTTCCTGCTCATATTATACCTCTAAGTATCTGCCCCTGCTATTCTCTGGTCCAACTCCTATTCAATCCTCAAGGCTTCGCTCAGTGGTCACCTCCTCCAGGAAGCCTTCCCACCTACTGATCAGACACCTCTCCTTCTGGGCTCCCAGGGCTGCCTGTATAAGTGAATTATGTCCATCTATACAACATAGAGATAATCCATTTATATAACTCTCTAAAACTTAAGTCGCCTTTATCCACCCTCCCCCCCCCAACACATACACAGGGCCTAGGACAAAATCATCTCTAGAATAATAATGCTGGCAAATGCTTAGCAGTTGCTAACTGTGTGCCAGACCCAGGGCTGAACATTAAGTCCTCCTAATCACCCTCTGAAGCAGGTCATGCTCTTATTCCTGATCTACATACAAGGAGTAGAAAGCTCTAGAAGCTCTAGAAGGTCAGGGATGCTGCTCAACACCACAGTTACCAAGGGACAAGGATGGAAGAACCCAGATCCAAGTCTGTCAATTCCCAGTACCTGGCATGCCCCCTGGTAACTATCTGCTTAGTCTAAGTGGAGGAAATGAGCAGAATGAAAGTACTTATAAGAGCCCCCTTGCTGAGTGCAAACTGGAGGACTAAGCCCCCTGTGTTAAAGCAAAGATGGGAACATGGGAAGCCTCTTCACTCTGTGACCCTGCCTTTCCCCCCAGCTGCCAACTCTGTCCCAGCAGGTAGTCCTGCCCTTTATACTCTGAACATTGTTCTCGGGGATCCCTAGAGAGCAGGTGACCCTTCAAGAGATGGCCCCCGTGGTGTCCACATAGGTGAGAAGGAGTGGTGTCTATGCCTTGCTCCTACCCATTCTTCTCGCTATGAGCTGTCTCTTGCAGTAACATGCGGGTGTGGGGAAACTCAGAGACAAGGCTGCTTTCTGCAGCTAAGATCATACCAACAGCTATTAGTCAGTAATCCTGCTATCAAACTGAATTTATGAACGCATATAGCTATCAACTCCAAAATTAATTAGCTTCAGGAATGGCTGGATCCAGATGTCTAAGTGATGTCATTAAAACTCCATCTTTCCCTCTCTCGGATCCAAGTTTTAGCTCTGCTTTCCTGTGTTGGCCTCATTATCAAGGAGACTCTCTCCCAGAACTCTGGCTGCCAGCAGCTTCTGGTTTCCATCTTACCCATTCAACCAGTTCCTAGCAGGACAACTACTCTTTTCCCATATAAGTCCCCAAACCAAATCTCGCTGGCCTGGCTTAGGTTTCCTGTTCACGTCTGAATCACCAAGGTAGATCAGGGAGAAAATATGTCTGCTGGCCAGGCCTGGATTATGTGATCGCCCCTCAAAATAAGGAGTGGGATGTGGGTAGAGGTAGATTTCATCCTCACTCAAATATATGAACTAAGCATCCCATTTTCAGAATGACTGGGCAGGAAAAATCAGCAGACAGGCACGCAAAATGTCTATGTGAAATAGCAATTCTTTCTTCTGCGGCAAATTTCTCAAGCTTCAGCCCAGGTCAGGGACCCTGTGTCCGGTCCCAGAATTAGGGTTTCCGAGGAAGGACTCTGTAAGTCCCCATAATGCAAGACATATGGGATATTTGTGATGGCAATCTTCCACTTAGCCTCTCACGTGTCTGCCTAAGATGGTATCAGGATTCAAAGACGGGGAAGAGTACAAGCTGTAAAAATAATCTGCTATTAAGCCCTGTGCCGGCACCAACTGTGGTGGCATTTGGAAGATGAAACCAAAGCCGTTTCTTTGGAGATAGCAGGCACTTTCCCAGTGCACTGATAAAAAAGGAAGACATGAAGTAAAGTGACATTTACGTGCTAGGAGAAGCAGATCTTCTTTCTTACTCTGAAACCATTTCAGGAGCTGGGCATGGGGGGGCGTTGGCGAGAGCTGGGGGGAGCATCTGGCTCGCAGGGAGGGTCCCGCCAGCCTCGGCGGCCAGGTGGGGTTCAGCCTCCCATCCCTGGTGCTCTGAGGGGCCAATGCTGCCCCCACCCCCACCCCCATCTGCTACTCTGCTACTGGCAAATTTAAATACCAGCCTGTTTCAGCGCCGAAATGTGGAAATTAAGAAAGGAAACGAGAGGCGGCGGGAAGGGAAGAAAAGGGATGAATCACTCTGGACCGCTGCCTCATTTGAATGCGTGTGGCGAGAGGCAGGTTCATGTAGGAGGGAGAGTTTGGGAGTTGAAAAGACCAGAGTTCAAATTCTAGCTCCACAAAATATGACAAGAAGTCTGGGCCACTCGCCTCGCTGAGCCTCGTTTTCATCATCTGTAAAATGGGCATCACACCTTTCATAGGGTCTTTCTGAAGGTTAAGGGATATAGCTAGGTGTCAGCTGGCATAGAACTGGCTCTGAAGGACATTGATCCTTCTTGCTTCTCTTTTTCTAGAAGGCTGGGCTCAAGCCACAGCATGGCTCCATCATCCCCCCCATGTATACCGGGAGGCGGCCATGCTCAATTCCCTTCCAATCGCCCTGACATCCAAACATCTTGCCTGGCCTTCCAGGACTGCCCCTCCTGCTCCTGCCTAGCCCTACTCTGACCTCTAGCACTTTCTCCATCCTCAGGCTCCACCCACATGGGCTGCTGCCTACTTCTCCAGGACGCGGGGCTCTTTGCTACCTCAAGGTCACCATGCTCGCTGTCCTTTCCTCTCCCACTCTTATCCTTCCCAGGCTCAGCTCCTCCTCCTCATTTGGTCTCTGCCCAAATGTCACCTCCTCCGAGATGCACTCTAAATCATCTCTGCAAAGTGATCTCGTTTATCTATCAACTCTCTCCCCCAGGGAGAGTTATTAGCCCTGAGAGATCGGGAACGCTTCCATCTTGTCCATCTCTGCATTCCTGGTGCTGACAGGAGGCAGGAAAAAGAAAGGAAGAAGGGAGGAAGAAGGTGGGAGGACGAGAGGGCGAGGAGGAGGAAGTTGGAGGCCC